>OY992877.1:169456078-169594616 GCA_963921405.1 Cepaea hortensis
AGAGAGAGAGAGAGAGAGAGAGAGGAGAGAGATCTATACCGTTTTCCTCAATTCACGAACATTCTCAACGCTAACTTACGACGGAGTCAAATGTTGAAAAAGCAACAACAACAACACACAGACAAACCCAAACTTACGTTATTACATTCATGAATCATTGATGTTGTTTGTCGTGATATTTTACAGGATGGAAACTTAGAGGATACTTTTCTTAAGCTAAGTGTGTCTTATAACTCTTCTTCTTTCGTCCATTATCCCTCACTAGGTCATATGTCCTCAAACAACTCACTCCAAGCAGTCCTATCTTTATCTATCTCATGCAGCTTCGTCCTTGTCCTCTTTTCTTGATTTATGGACATTTGTTTAGTTCTCTCCATGAGCTCCGCATCATCTTGTCCCCACTTCTTGAATCATCGACATTTGTTATGCTCTCTCTCCATGAGCTCCACATCGGTGTTTCTGTAACACAATGTACTCCCTTTATTCTGGGCAGACGCAACTTATTGAATGTTTGTAGTCGTCGTCATTCGTTTTATTTTTCATCCCTTCAATAGTACTGTTTTATCATTGGTGTTAAGTATTCTAGGTTTGGTCCTTTAATTTCTCTTAACTTTCAAACATTTTCTGGTGCAGTGAAAGCTGCTTTTGCCTATTATAGTCTTGTTTTATTATTTTTATCCTCCCCTCCCCCGTCTTTATCTAGAATGCTAAATAAATATTTTAATATAGATATCTGCATGGCCGAGAGGTGTGAGCTTCCACTTGAGCTTCCATTTTCTTAGCGCTGACGGCCGTTTAGTGGGTGACAGTTGCCTTCTCGTTCGGAAAACTATGGCAATCTATTTAACGTCAAATTGCCTAGTAAATCACACACGGCCAGTTGGAGCTGGACATGACTGCAGAATCCTGCAGCAGTCAAGAATGTATTTAAATGCCTACAGAAACAATCAGTGTCCTCACGCCAGGTAAGATCACTTGACGACACATGTACGAGACCGATGGTTCGAACATTGGTCGTTCAAATTATTTTAACAAGTAACAATATTACCTTCACGTTGTAAAGTTTTTAAAATGAAGACGGCGGGAAATTATTTGAAGCGACATTCAAATGACAGAGTTGAGTAATGAAGACGGCGGGAAATTATTTGAAGCGACATTCAAATGACAGAGTTGAGTTGAGTTGAGTCAAGATCTGACATCAAGAAACTCGGTGATTCCCATAAACGCTCAGTCCTCATCTTTAATAGCCAGGAAGAGTTAGTTAGTTAGTTAGTTAGTTAGTTAGTTAATTAGTTAGTCAGTTGGTTGGTTGGTTGGTTGGTTGGTTGGTTGGTTGGTTGGTTGGTTGGTTATAGTGTGTTTATTTGTTTTTGCCCCAATATAAAATTCAATATCTCAGTAACCAACTGAGGGAAAATGATGAGATTTAGCATATAACCTTATCATTATGTCCACCCAAGAAAAATTATTTTGTTCTGGAGATTGTACAGAAGATTTCAGTGTTTGTTTATATGCGGTATATAATTTACGGCTCAGACATTAAGTCCATCATTTCAAAAGTATTACAGCTTCAGCAAGACACATCCGCGCATTTTTTGAAATTGTCTCGCTGTTTTCGTTTTGGCACAAACAGCGCGGAGTTAAATGGTATTGTTCAGAGGTGTCTCCAATGGGGGTTCTTTCATGAAACGTGATTATATAAATAAACTAGCTGACTCGGCCCGGCTTCGCCCAGCTCCTGGCGGGTATCGATCTATCTATCTATCTATCTATCTATCTATCTATCTATCTATCTATCTATCTATCTATCTATCTATCTATCTATCTATCTATCTATCTATCTATCTATCTATCTATCTATCTATCTGTCTGTCTGTCTGTCTGTCTGTCTGCCTGCCTGTCTGTCTGTCTGTCTGTCTGTCTGCCTGCCTGCCTGCCTGCCAGTCTGTCTGTCTATCTGTCTGTCTGTCTGTCTAATCTATCTATCTATCAACCAGTCCACGCTATTAAATATTGATAAAAGTTACTGGAAAAAATGTGAGGACCATGTGTTGAAAGAGGAAGAGGACTATTGGAGTAAGGATGGATTGAATTTTATGCAACCGAGAGCATTCATCAACCTACTGGAATCGTCCGACACAGATTAAGGTCTTAGCAGATCGCAGACCTTAATCTACGTACACACTTACTGGGATATTTTGCTCCAACTATTCAGACGAATTGCAGGTCCTAAACATTACTGCATCAGCATAATGTCATTGGCAACAGTTTCTATTCCACAGTGATGAATTTTCAATTCCGCAAGCCCTCAGCGGTGACAAACAGCTGTATTGAAAAAAAATAAAAACACACACACACACACACTAAACGCATTGAATACCAACAGAAGAGTAATATTGCGGTGAAAACTGACATATTGTGGCATAACAAGAAACGTGAGAGCAAACACGTTGTCAAATTAGGGGACAACACACGTGCATACGAATCAATCTATAAACTTCAATGAAAAGAGGACCAACATCTTGGTCGTTAAGAAGAAAGCCCACTACAAAGACACTGACAACTCTTTTCATAGTGCAAAACAGGTAATCATGTTCCGTCTCTGAACGGTAAACAGCAGAGTAGACAATCTTTCACGAAGACTCAAAGCGGGTCTGTCACCCATGTGTACGTGTGAACAAACTACACAGACAGCTGAACAGATCCTTACAAATGGAACCATGATGACTAAATTGCGGTATCATTTCTGGTCACTCCATACGCACATTAACGCACAGCTATTTGGAAGCTTTCACGATCTCAATATAAAAAGCTAACATGAATACTTGTGTACACTTTATTAACCAGCAGCTGAAGAAACAAGAAGGAAATGAAAAATAAGGTAAGAAATATATTCCTTCTACTTTCCTGTTAATTTACAAATTATTTACCCCATGCCTCTGTAAATTCTCTGTCTTTACTAATATTACACATTGCACCCCTCTCGGGATTCTCCGTGGTGAAGTGGTAAAGCCGTCTGACTCGGGCTTCGAAGGTTGTATGTTCGATTCCGGACCGCGTCCTTCATTTCACGAGTGCATTTTTTCGGAGACTCCCGAGGGTCGTCGCTGGAGGTACGGAGTTCGTACTTTGTGCGACGCTTTCCGCGCTGCGGAAAGAAACTGAGCCATATGGGATAAAAACCCGGTGCAATGCAGCCGACCCTGTAGACTTTTAAGCTACTTCTTTCATTGCACCCACTCCCATACGAATCCGGATACGCCTTGTGTGTCATCTGAATTGGAGGAGCGTCCATTACTGTAAACATAAAATTGTTAGCGAGAAATCACTAGTTTTTCAGCAACACATCAAAGAAATGTCGCCGCTTTCGATGATTTAAGTTGCTTTTGGATCTATCAAAGACATAGTCCTTGGGTGGGGGTAAATATAAGACGGCAGGAAAAATTTCATAACGATGCAACAGACAGTTTTCAAAATAATTGATCGTGAATGAAGGCATTCTTTTCGGGACATACTATAGTTAGTTAGTTAGTTGGTTGGTTGGTTGGTTGGTTGGTTGGTTGGTTGGTTGGTTGGTTGGTTGCTGGTTAGTCACCGTTCCAACTTCAGTTGGTTGGTTGGTTGTTTAGTCACCGTTCCAACTTCACGGCAAAGGGTCGTCCTCATTATGCTCCATTCCTATACCAGTGAATATCACACAAAATGCTCCTCACTGCCCAATGTGAAAAGTGGAATAGACAGGAGTCTCGACAAAGCCAGCGGCCCGCACAGGTACACTGTGCATAGGAAGAGTTCCGGTACTAATGGTGACCGTTGCAATCTTATTATATGTCCGCCTCGCTTTACCTCTGAATGACGATAGTCGATAATATCCTCTGACCATCCTTTGCTGCTGCATTCTCTCTAGACCAGTGGTTCTCAATCTTTTTTGGCCCATGCACCCTTTCACCATATGGTCAGAAAGTCATTCCATCTTTTTGTATTTCCTCCCTATAAATTCCTCTGCCCCTACACAGTATACGTAAAAAAGAAAGCTAAATTTATAAAACACATACTAGAACAAGTCTAGACGTCAACATTAAACGTGATTTGTGGGTCTACTTACGTTATAAAATTAATTTCAGTAGGGCGGAAGTACGGAACCATTAAATATGGAGGTAAAAACAATATCAAGTAATCGATTCTTGTATTAACGTGATCTTGAAATAATCTTATCCCCCCCCCCCCTGGAGGGGGCGCGGGGAGAGGAATTCCCCACTGGTTGAGAACCACTGCTCTATACGACGCTAGTCTATCTGTTCTTCTGTATTAATCACATTCTCCCACGCCTGCCGTATGATGCATCAAATCAGTCTTTAAATGACAGGTTACAGCCACTCTATTGTCATGATCTGTCCACTGTCCAGACACACCCACCAGTAACCATCTAGTCAGCGTATTCAAGAAAATTAGTTGCATATCCTTTACATGACGTCGCAGTCAACAAAAGATTTTTTTTTTTTTTTGGATGTTACTGATTTCTTGGCAAGTTTACGTTCACTTGTTTGCTTTCTGAACGACCGGCACTTATACCATTTTATGAACACCAACGCAAGGCGGTCTGCTTCTAAATCTCCCGCAGCTGTTTTCGAACGCGGTATGCGGGATAACGAATTGTGTCCGTGATTCCTTCGCCACAGAGCCTGCTTGGTCTCTTCAGTGTGTACAATAACTCCCATAAATAACCGCCTAATGTCTTCTGTACATGTAGCTTATAAATTGCAGTAAAATTGGCAACATCCCATTGGCTAAAGCCACGACACAAATACGCAACACTAAAATTACTCACTGGGATTAGTTTTCTAAATCTTTGTGAAATGGAATCTTGCCAATGAAGTCAGAGCGACCTAACCAGTTATAGAAGAGGGGATGGCTGTGCAGCGATGTTAATCTAGAGCGACGTAAACAGTAATGGGAGATTGTAAGCAATAGAGTTTCATGTCGAGAGGCTAAGTGTAGATGGCATGTAAATGATAAATATGTAACTCAATGTTGTGCCATTGTCCCTTATCCTACTGTGCCATAAATACAATTTACGAAATAATTGAAGAAATTTAGCAAACTCTATTTGGTGTGGCTCCAATACTTGCTACTCTACAGAAAAACGGAAAGGACCCATTTTACACCCCTTGAGGTGTATTGGGTATATGGTTCTAGTGTGATGTTTTTATAGATCTCTCGGCAATCGTCGGGTGATGTGGTCAGTTTCGCACTGACCGTCTTTATTTCCCAGCTCCCAGTATTTTATTTTCTCGTACCCAGTACTTTATTTCCCAGCTCCCAATACTTTATTTCCTTGTTCCCAGACTAAGTTGGGTCGACCTGAGAGCATTGGTCAGTTTTTAAAATCCGTTCTATGAATATTTGAACTCGTGTCTGCAGGATAATTGATAAATATTTAGTTAAATGTATGGCTCAAATTCATTTAAGTTTTTTTTTAAGACATTACTTCTCGTAAAATGTGTGCCGATGAGTGGTCTGATTGTATGGTTATAAGTTTATCTGAATTAAGCTTCTGCGACAAAATTACCAGTAATCTCATCTCATCCCATGTCATCTCATCTTTTTCCTATTGTACCTTGTGGTTTCGAGAAACAGCGAGAGAGTGCCCGTTTATGGGTTTCGTATATCGAGATTTCCATGGACTGTTAAATCAAGATTAAATTTGGGGTTATAGAAGCTCCAGATGTCATTAAAAAACAGCAAGTGAAATTGTTAGGCCATATAACTAGGCTACCAACTAACAGTATACCACAACAAGCAATGATGTACAGACCAAATGGAAATAACAATCATGATCCCCTAAAATGAGCCGATCAAAGATGTGGTTGTTCATCGAGTACGCTTAGAGTTTTGTATACATTTTGAAACTAACCGTTAGACCTATCTTTTCGCATTCAGCTCAACGTATTGAAAATAATGTGATCGATATTTGACTACCTCAATTACTCGCGTGGGAAATTCGTTTGTACACATTTTTATAAGCCTGAGTCGACCCCGGAGTTGTTCTGAGGTTAAATGGCATTCCCGTTCCTACAAAACGCTGAATACTAAATCACTACGCTACCATGGTTCCCATATAAGCTGTGTGGTGCTTTCTATTTGTTATTCTGCAGCAAACAACATTTGTTATGTGTGTATTCCGGCATGGGTCATAATATTACGGTCGGTCTGCGGTCTTCACTGGCCTCCCACAGTTTGTCCTATAGGGTTGTTACTGTGGTTCATGGCTTCATGCATCAAAGCATCAGTTTCTAGTATGTCGGCATGTTTCCTGTAGCTGTCTTGTAAAATTAATTGGTCATGTAATTAAAATGTGTATGTGCTTTTATGCAATTTTCTAGAAATGTTAGTCACAGCGGATGTTTTGGCAGCCTTCGTGGCTTCTCAGATTGGTCTTTGAAGTTCAAGAGATTTAATATCTAGAGTTGTAATATCTATATTTTAGATGTTGGTGGGGAAGTCTTACTTCTCGTCGCTCCAGAAGTTATTCTTAATCCAATTTTTACACTTTGCCTAATTTTCCAAAGTTCATTGTTACTGCTGTTGTCCAGGAACTTGAGTCCTCATTCGTAATGTATTCACCTGCTTCAGACTAGACTTGCTTTAGAAATGTTATGTTTGGTCCTAATGATGTTCCGGTTAGCTCGTCGTTCATTACGGCGAATCTTTGAGTCTAAACAAAACGTGTTGTATACATGAATTCCAGATGATGTGTGTATCCAGGGTAGCACCAAGGAATGTGATTTTATCTGTCTGGCAGCCTCGGTGTAGTAGGAGCTAGCACTTATACCTTGTGGCTCTGTGTCATATATTCGAACCCTCCTCAAGACGGGTTTATTTTTTCATCCAACTCGTTTTCCAAATCGACCCAGCCTACAATAACACCAGAAATATTTCTGGAAAGTAAAGGCGGCCACCCGATGCTGAATAATCACCATATGCTAAATAAGTCTAATGGAATAAAACTTGGCCCTTACCATTTTGTTTACATGAGATATCGGCTAATCTGTTTAAAAGTGTGAATATTTGCTCTTTGCATGGAAAGCTAGAGAAAAAACGGTTAGTCTTACATCGCTATTCTTTTTTCCAGATGTTTACTTCCTCTGCTGTCTTTGAAGTAGATATGAAGTTGATGAAGTGTTTCTGTGGTTGTTCACACAGACAAATAATCTTCATGTATGTTGTTTTAAATATGTTGGTGTCGGCAATTGATGGTGTATTTTATGTCAGGTGAACAGTGAGTGAGTAGGCGAGCGCCATCCTGTACTGTGAGTCTTTCTTTCCCTTGCTTATTCTCTCTCTCTCTCTCTCTCTCTCTCTCTCTCTCTCTCCCTCTCCCTCTCTCTCTCTCTCTCTCTCTCTCTCTCTCTTTCTCTCCTCTGTTTTTCTGTCACTGTCTCACTCTATTTTTTCTCTATAGGTCTCTCTTCTTCTCTCTCTCACTCTCTTTCTTGCTATTTCAATCTTTCTCTCGCGTTCTTTCTCTCGCTCTTGCTCTTTCTCTTTATCTCTTCACTCTCTCTTGCTCTCTCTCTCTCTCTTTCATTCTTGCTCTCTCTTTATCTCTATCACTCTATCATTGTCTCTCTCTCTCTCTCTCTCTCTCTCTCTCTCTCTCTCTCGCTCTATTTCTTTCTCTTTTCCTCTCTTCTCACATCCCCCTATTTTCCTCATCCTTCCTCCCTCCCCATCCCCTCTGTCTCAGTTTAATTAATTTGTTGAGACGCCATCCAATATATCGCTGGCAAACAGTTAACACAGGAAGTGTCAGATCCAAGAATGCATGCAGTGGGCAATTCGTGATTGTAGCATTTTGATCAAAGGCTGTCTTCTGCTCATTGTCAAAAGCAATTGGGAATAAGAGACGATGACGAGACCTTTCCTTTTTCTGTCTTTTTTCTTTAACATTTCAACTTTTCTTTTTCTTTTTTTTTTTTTCCTTTTTAACTTTCTTTTTTTTTCAATTTAGGAACGCTTTTTCAGCTTCTTCTCTCCAGTAACTTAGTTGGCCCCTACTATATTCTGTACTGCCTGGAGACTGTAATGTCTCCCAATGGGAATATTGGTGAGTTTTTAGACAAGACTTGTGTCTCCAGGGAACTGTCGTAGCTTACTAGCTAGACAATGGCCTGATTGTGATCAAGTTTTGTGTCTTCATAGAACTTTCGCAGCTTACTGGATAGACCGTGGCCTGATTGTAGTCAAGTCTTGTGTCTCCAGGGAACTGTAGCAGCTTACTGGATAGACGCTGGCCTGGTTGTGGTCAAGACTTGTGTCTCCAGGGAACTCTAGCAGCTTACTGGCTAGACGCTGACATGATTGTAGTCAAGTATTGTGTCTCCAGGGAACTCTCGCAGCTTACTGGTTAGACGCTGGCCTGATTGTAGTCAAGATTTGTGTCTCCAGGGAACTCTCGCAGCTTAATGGCTAGACGCTGGCCTGGTTGTGGTCAAGTCTTGTGTCTCCAGGGAACTCTAGCAGCTTACTGGCTAGACGCTGTCATGATTGTAGTCAAGTCCTGTGTCTCCATTGAACTGTCGCAGCTTACTGGATAGACACTGGCCTGGTTGTGGTCAAGTCTTGTGTCTCCAGGGAACTCTCGCAACTTACTGGCTAGACACTGGCCTGGTTGTGGTCAAGACTTGTGTCTCCAGGGAACTCTCGCAACTTACTGGATAGACACTGGCCTGGTTGTAGTCAAGTCTTGTGTCTCCAGGGAACTCTCGCAACTTACTGGATAGACACTGGCCTGGTTGTAGTCAAGTCTTGTGTCTCCAGGGAACTCTCGCAACTTACTGGATAGACACTGGCCTGGTTGTAGTCAAGTCTTGTGTCTCCAGGGAACTCTAGCAGCTTACTGGCTAGACGCTGACCTGATTGTAGTCAAGACTTGTGTCTCCAGGGAACTGTCGCAGCTTATGGGCTAGACGCTGTCATGATTGTAGTCAAGTCTTGTGTCTCCATTGAACTGTCGCAGCTTACTGGATAGACGCTGGCCTGGTTGTAGTTAAGTCTTGTGTCTCCAGGGAACTCTCGCAGCTTACTGGCTAGACACTGGCCTGGTTGTGGTCAAGACTTGTGTCTCCAGGGAACTGTCGCAACTTACTGGCTAGACACTGGCCTGGTTTCGAATCCACATCGGAATGTATTTTGAAAATTGACCTGGGATATCGGGCCGACCCAGCCTATTAAATGTATCAGAAAAAGTCTTGGAAAGTAAAGGCGGCCGCCGCGGTACTGACCACATTACCTACCGAGTTCCGATTGGACTAAAAATATCAGTTTCGCACTATATGCTCAATGCGCCTTAAGGAAGGTAAAAGGGTCCTTTACTGACTTTACTTGCTTGTCTTTCCTATTCTGTGCATTGGTTGGTCTACTCAGCTCAGTTTATTTATACTTGTGTAATTCTTTGGGTCTTTGATATCCTCTTCTTTGTTCAGAATGAGGTGAACATGTGTCTCTCCTTCCAAGAAGATGGCACACGATTTTTGTGCTAGCTCTATCTGAAGATCATCAGGAGAAGCTATTGCGATAAAAGAATTGTGGTATTCACATTTCACATTGTGGTATACTCGTGTAAATTACTGGCGGGTCATAGTGTCTTTTTAGCGATAACTTTTACAGGCCGTCTTCTAGTTTCTGCGTGATAAATTTTTGCTGACGAGCGCGCTCCTTGTGTTCTTGAGAGCCAGCTTGTCAGAAGAGAGTTGTGCTAAGTTGTGATTTCTTGCATTTTACATGCCCCGATATGCATTGCCACGTATTGTATTACTAAACTTTTTTTTATTTTCTCAATGCAAGTTTCTTAATATTTTTTTAACGTGTCTGCACATTTCAATTTTCTGGTTAGATAATTTGATAACGTATGATTCGTCCTCAGTAGGATAGACAAATACATATGTGATACTTTATTCAGAAGAAACACAGCAGAACTAACTAACCTAGATACTTACAACCACAGAAATATTGCTACAAGAAGTGTTTCAGCAATTGTACAGGTGTGAATTGTACCAATATCGCAAACAAGAGGAACAGATAGAAGACTTTTGATGTCACCAAAATCACAAACATTCATTAAAAGCTTAGTGACTTTTGACGGCAGCGAAATCACAAGCAAGAATAGTCTCTTGATGACTTTTGATGGCGCCAATATTGTAAACAACAGTAATATCTTGGAGGCTTTTGAAGAGATCAACATTCCATAGAATTGCATATCAGCCATAGAATGCTTGTGAATGTTCTACAGTTTAACCGCATAGCGTATCCTGAGTGTAGGAAAAGCTGATAAATCATTTTATTTTCCCTAATTGACAATTTTTCCCAAGTTCCAGATCAATAAATGTTACCCATATACTTCACTTCGACTCAGAACATGGCTACAAGGCTCCTTTACCATAACATGCAACTTCCCAGTTTGTGTCTGCAGGTTTTCAACGTTAAGTCTGGTGGCTAAAAGTTAATTATGTTCCAGGCGATCAAACATGTCTTTGATTTAGTTATGTGTAAAATATGACGTTGCCTGATTCCAACAGCTTACCATTTCTTTGAAGTTCATTTAAAAACAGATTAAGCTAAATGAATATACTTAAAGAAAATGAAACGGCAAATATTTAACGAGTGGTGTGAAACGCTAAGAACGTAACACAAGCTGGATCACAGGTTTATGAGATGGCTTAGACATTCATACCCTCGTTGCTCTTAAAACGTTATTCGTTACTTTTTTTTATAACAGTTACATTTTTTTTTCTAACTGTTACTTTTTTTTAAAACTTATACCTTTTTCATAACTGTTACCATTTTTATAACTGTATATGGAAGTGGGGAGGAGTTCTGTTTCAAACAGCTCTACTCGAATGTCGAGTCCCATTCTAATTATGTCATTGGTAATTTCAAATTTAGACAAGCCAACGAAAAGTTTATTATGATTTTGCCATCTTTGGTTTTTAGGCAACCCGTTGATGTGTGTGTGTTCTTTTGTTAGTGATGTCATTAATTCTTTTGTGCATTAATTTGGTATTCCGGGTGTTGTGTTGGTTTTCAATTTCTATGCAATTTTCTTCAAGCATGTTTCTTTTGCCTCTTTGCATAGCTTCCTAATTTTCCTGTGAATCTCTTCATATTTTTGTTATTTCTTCTTATTTCCATGAGTTTTAAGATGTCATCCGTCATCCATTTCTTGCGTCCTATTAACTTTAATGTTAACTATTAAATATTTAGCTATTAAGGCTGCTGAGGATGGGGACGAAGCGCTTATGGGAATGTCCCGAATGCTGTGATGTCGGTTCCTAAATCAATCAATCAATCAATCAACTTTATTTTTGGGATTTTTGTTTCTGCAGCTTGGTTGACTGATTTCTTTAATATTTCCCATTGGTCGTTGACATCTTGAAATAACATTTCCATATCGGACAATGTTTCAAATCTGTTCTTTAACTCTACGTTGAATTTATCTTTTATCTCTTCACTCGGCAGTGCCTGTAGATCAAATTTTATGTTTCTAGGTGTATATTTGACTTTCTTTAATTTTGTATGTATATATATATATATATATATATATATATATATATATATATATATATATATATATATATATATATATATATATATATATATATATATATATATATATATACATATATATTTTTTTTTCCCCCGCGTTTCCATCCTGTTTCAGGATATTGCGGTCAACATCAGCATCTTTCAGCTGTATGTTGATTCCTAGGCTAGATTACGCTCATCAGCTCGCCACGACTTTCTGAGCGACCGGCTCCATACTCTCATAAGTCACTGGTGCGACTCCAACCGTTTCCAGTTCTCGTGCACTGACGTCAACCACGAGAGTATTCGGGATTACGGAGAAAGCTGCTAACTCCTCGGCCCGGAAGCCGGCTTATATGTATATTGCTTAAGATTAATCTATGGTCGCTTTAGCTGTCTGCGCTTGGTATAGATTTGCGACTTTTAAGGCATTTCGAAATCTTCTATTGATAAGAAAGTAATCAATCTGATTTTTTATCTTATGATCAGGACTCCTCCATGTCCATAATCTCCTTGGGTGCTGTTTATACCAGGTGCTTCCAATAATCAAATCATTCTCTTTTGCACACCGGACAAGTCTGCAACCTCTTTCATTCTGTTCCCCTAGTCCATACTTGCCTACTATGCATCCGTCCTGTTTATTTCCAGCTTTGGCATGCCAGTCACGCATTATGATATTTACTTCAGAATTCTGACATTTCTTGAAGACATTCTCTAAATCGTTATAAAATTCATCAATGCTGTCATCACTACTATCTGCTGTTGGTGCATAAACTTCTTTCACTTCTTTCAAACGTGTATATAATACTTCTTTCAAACGTGTATATAATACTTTTTTCATACGTGTATATAATACATCTTTCATACGTGTATATAATACTTCTTTCATACGTGTATATAATACTTCTTTCATACGTGTATATAATACTTCTTTCATACAGGTATATTTGTCAGAATATCCGAGTCTTCATCTCCCCCGCCTGGCGGCAACGACCAGGTACGATCGTGAACTTAACTAACAGTTACTGCGCAGTAGATGGCCCGGGGTCAGCGTGGTGCACGAAGCACACGAGAGCGGAAAGCAGGGCCAACGAGGAATCACTGCTGGTAGCTCAGACAGCCTAGGACCTCGAGACTGGACGGACGTGAAAGAGAGTGTTGCTATGTATGAGTCGATGCTTGATGGAAGAAAGCCTGTATGCTTTGTTGAGTAGAGTAAAGATTGAGTGAGCGTTATATTCTATTGTATTTATGAATTGATATATTTCATGTATTTATTTGGAAATGGCATTATCGCTGACTTTGAGCGATGCATGATATGAATGCTGTTTTGAGAAGTGCGATTAAAGTGTTTGAGGTATGTCGCCGTGTGTTTGTACAATCATTCTGTATGGGTGATTGTTTTCACGCCTGTTAGTAAACACGAGCCTTTGGTCATATATAACAAGACCCTGACAGGCAGTGAACGTGGGTGCATCGTCCGGTTTTTGAACCAGATGTAGAAAGATAGTGTGTTTGTGTTAGAAGTGAACGTAGGTGCATCGTCCGTGTTTGGACCATAAATAATCGATTGAGTGATTTAACGTGAGAAACTCGTCCGTGTTTGGACCATATATAATTTATTGAACATGTGTATTAGACAGTAAACGTAGGATTCTCATCCGTGTTTAAACCACGTATATAAACGAAAGTTAACGTGTGAAATTTCATCTGTGTTTAAACCATATATGAAACAGAGTGTGAGACTTGTGTTAAGATGGAATGGCTTGGAAAAAGTTCTGTGAAGTGAACGAAAGCATCGGCGAAGAAGTCATACTGAATTGAAATCTGAACTGACGACGAGAAGACTACAAACACAATAGACTGCATACAAACCTATAACACTTAGTTGACAACGCATACACCACAAAAACATACACATACTAATATTTTCTGTCTCCAAAAGTAAACAGGTTTTTCATCTGCAATTGTAAAGTACTAAGGTCATTTTCCTGGCTGTAGAAGACCGAGCATCCCTTATCTGGTGCATTTACCAACAGACTTCCAGAGTTCAAAATTCCAGTGTTTCGTTCACTGCCTGTCAGGGTCTTGTTTTATATGACCAAAGGCTCGTGTTTACTAACAGGCGTGAAAACAATCACCCATATAGAATGATTGCACAAACGCACGGCGACATAACTCAAACATTTTAATCGCACTTCTCAAAACAGCATTCATATCATGCATCGCTCAAAGTCAGCGATAATGTCATTTCCAGATACATACATGAAATATCTCAATTCATAAATACAATAGAATATAACACTCACTCAATCTTTACTCTACTCAACACAGCATACAGGCTTTCTTCCATCAAGCATCGACTCATACATAGCAACACTCTCTTTCACGTCCGTCCAGCCTCGAGGTCCTAGGCTGTCTGAGCTACCAGCAGTGATTCCTCGTTGGCCCTGCTTTCCGCTTTCGTGTGCTTCGTGCACCACGCTGACCCCGGGCCATCTACTGCGTAGAAATTGTTAGTCAAGTTCACGATCGTACCTGGTCGTTGCCGCCAGGCGGGGGAGATGAAGACTCGGAGATTCTTGCATATTTTACTTCTTTCATACGTGTATATAATACTTCTTTCATACGGGTATATAATACTTCTGCAGTGAAGCAGCTAAGGAAAGTGCGACAGACATCCCGAAGCTCACGAGAGGAAGTGAACACAGCGGAAAATGTCAAGAAAGACAAAGTGGAGGTTTTCAAGCGCTGTGCTGCAGAGGCCAAATACGCAAAATGGCAATGTTTCATGAAAGAAATTGGAGGTGATAAAACACTGCGAAAATTCTGGAAACTGCACAAGCAAATGCAAAGAAAAGATCGGCCTATGACAGTGGGAACAATTTATAGAGATGATGGTGTGCGCGTGACAACAGACAAAGAGAAAGTGGAGGAGTTTCTCCAGAGATTTTTAGAGCAGACCAATCATAGTGATGCGGACACAAGGGATGCAGTTAGAGAGGAGTTATCTGGCACCACGAAGAATATGCAGTATGAAGACATCATACGGGTGGAAGATGTTAAACACATTTTGAAAAAGGCAAAAGACACGGCACCAGGACCCGATGGGGTCAGGTATGGCCACATGAAGGGTTTGAGCGATGCAGACCTGGAGGAGATGACCGACTGCTTTAACCAGAGCATTAGGACAGCATCAGTACCACACGATTGGGTGCACAGCTATCTCATCCCTCTCCCAAAACTATTCAAGGATCATTCAACGCTTAGCGGCTTTAGAATAATCACCCTTCAAAATACATTTGTGAAGGTTCTAGAGAAGATAGTCGCTGTCAAGCTGCAAGAGTTTTGGAAAGGGGGAAGCTTCTTCCAAGATACCTGGGGAGCTACAGGCCAGAAAAAGATACCTGGTGAAATGCAGCCACTTTTGCCTTTGATGTTTATGAGGGGTTCCAGAGTAGACAGGAAACCGTAGCGGCAGCGCTTGATCTCGAGGATGCGTACAACAGAGTTCGGTATGATATTTTGATGACCGCACTGATGAAGGGGGTCAATCCCTAGTTGGTGAACTGGATAGCAGCCGTTCTGCATTCTCCTCGGGCTGCTCTCCGTCTGGGTTCATGGACCTCAGAGCCACATATTTTAACCCCGGGACTGCCACATGGATCTGCAGTCTCACCGGTGCTCTTTAACATGTATACGAGCAAGATTGTAAACCTAGAAGCACCAGGGGTTGGAAGAATACTAACATTTGCAGATGATATTCTTGCATATAGGCAGGGGAGAGATAGGGAGCAAACAGCCCAGGAGTTACAGGCGACAGTAGATAAAGTGATTGACTGGTGCACAGAAATAAGTGCTGTCATCCACCCGGAAAAGGCGGCTGTTTTGTGGTTCTCTCTGAACAACAGAATTGTGAGAGCTGATGCCTCAAGCCTCGCAATAGATGGTAGAAATGTCAGCAGAGAGAACAAACTGAAGTATCTAGGGATCACATTTGACAGGAACCTATCCTTCAAGGACCATGTGGAGACGGTTGTGACAAGATCTCAAAAGGGACTCAGTGCACTTAAAACTATGGCTGCAGTGGACACAGAGCAGAGAATGCTTTTCACACTACACCAGCACTTGATCCTCTCAGTAATTGATTATGGATTAGGACTGCTCACTGTCTCAGAGAGTCAGTTGGTGAAGTTAGAGCGCATACAGAACGAAGCTATGCGGGTAATTCTGGGATGCACCAGAGACACCCCAGTAGTGTGTATGCGTTACACCCTTGGTCTGCCGACTGTTGCTGGTAAGCTCAGGGTGATGCAGGCGAAGGCATACCTCAGAGTAGCTGCAGACACAGACCACCCACTGCATGAGGAGCTGGACGCAGTTAAGGGTCAGCGACTGATAAGAGGGAAATCATGGATGGCTCAGGCGGAGGGTACGATCAGACAGGTGTGCATCTTGGAGAACATTAGGCGAGGAGAGGAGTGGGTCAGGGTGCCAGCGGAGCAGTCAGACTTGTGCAGAGTTATAATCACATTAAGCCGGGAGTGCAGGGAATGGCCAGCAGGGGCCATGGAAGTGGAAATCCAGCAACTAATTCAGAACAATGCTCACTTGGATGATGTGATTATCAGCACAGATGGTTCGGTGTCGAGAGGTGAGAGAAGTGGCTTGGGGTTCATAGCCAAAGCTAATGGTCGACGTTTGGTGCAGGAAGGCCTGGCATATGATACCACAACATCCAGCTTAAGAATGGAGGTGGAGGCAGTCACTGCGGCGCTCCGCTGGATGGAGAATACGACACACACACACACACACATCGTGATTGTAACTGACTCAGAAAGCATGCTGACGAGGGTGAGGGCGGGCAGGCTTCGTGCGGAGTGGCTTGCTTCGCTTCGGAGGTCACGGGTGGCAAGCATCGCCCGTATCTTTTCTCCGGGGCATGCCTGTGGGCTGGGAAATGAACAGGCGGACAGATTGGCTGGCTCTGCAGAACTTGGTGGAGTATTGATACATGACAAGGCAGGCGTGGTTGCGGCCTTGTGTGAGCACGTGTACACCTCGGAGGAGCAAATGGATTACCATGGTCTGGCAAGAATGAGACTGCAAGGAGTGACGAGGGGATCTGGCCGACGATCGACGCTCAGGAAAGGCGAGACGGACATATAATCAGATTGCTACTGGTACTATTAGTGTTGGAACTCTTCGCTGGCTGCTGAGGATGGGGACGGAGCACTTATGGGAATGCCCCGAATGCTGTGATGTCGATTCCTAAATCAATCAATCAATCATACTTCTTTCATACGTGTATATAATACTTCTTTCATACGTGTATATAATACTTCTTTCATAGTGTATATAGTACTTCTTTCATCCGCGTATATAATACTTCTTTCATATGTGTATATAGTACTTCTTTCATACGTTTAATAATACTTCCGTCATACGTGTATAGAGCACTTCTTTCTTACGTGTATATTCTACTTCTTTGATACGTGTATATAATACTTCCTTCATACGTGTATATAATACTTTTTCACACGTGAGTAGGTTAAGCTTGGTCCAATTTCCTCTTAGAGGCGGGAATGAGCCATGGGGAGTCGTATATAGGGCACTGTTTTTATACGTGTATAGTATAGAGTACTTTTTCATACATACATATTACTTCTTGCATACGTGTATATAGTAATTCTCTCATACGTGTATATATTACTTCTTGCATACGTTTATACAGCACTTCTTTCATACGTGTATATAGTACTTCTTTCATACGTGTATATAGTACTTATTTCATACTTGAGTAGGGTAGGCTAAGTTCAATTTCCCCGTCGAGACAGGGAATTATTTTTCATTGATCCCGAGGATGTACCATGAGGAGCTGCGGTGGCGCCAATGGATATCACCCTTGCCTGCCAGCGCGATGGTCTTGTGTTCAAATCCCAATCAAAGAGGAGTTTTAACCTGGTTCTGGGCTTCCGGGTCGATAGATCCTTAAGAAAAATGGATACCAGGAACTGTCATGGGAAGCTGTCAAGAATGAGAAGTCAAAATTTAAGTCCACATCACCGGCAAGTGAAATGAGTCCACAATACCTCGGTCAGAAAAGAAATTTTAAGCATGTTAAACCCCTCACCCATGCTGACCTCAGTGAACAAGCAATTGGAAAGTCTAATTGAAGCCCAGGAGATGTGGGTATGTTGTAGAATAGGTCATATTTCATGGAGACAAAATCAATCAACTAGAGTGGTTCTAGAGAGGCTGGGAATGAAAAGAGCGTTAATGTAAGCAATACACAAGAGCAAAGTTAAATATGTTTGTCACATTAAAAGATGGGGGGAAACATTCTTGTAAAAACTAAACCAGAGTTCAAGGCAAGTGAGTGACTGGCAGTCAGCAATATTGATGGGAAGATAACATTGAGAGATGGTTGGACAGCAGTCTGTCAAAGATTACAACACTAGCGAGAGAGTGTTGGAGAATGGCAGCCAACCTACATCAGATTGATTGATTGATTGAATGGTTAGTGCACTTGCTTGCTAATAGATTGACTTTGACTTTTGGATTCACTTCTCAGCATTTGGAGGACCGGGTTATGTCATATAGTAAATGACAGGCGTGTAGAGTGTGAACTGATGTGCACACACATCAGTGAACAAAAATAGATAATAGCAAAATAAAGCATGATGATCGCTACGTCATCAAGTCGCGTTGATTAACAACACGACTGTCACTTAGACACACTTTAGCTTCAGCCTTCATCCAGAGCAGACACACCGCAGCGCTACACGTACACCTTTACAGACGATTCACTAGGACGCTCTAACACTCTCACCGATTGACAACTAATAGTTCACTCAAACGTACACATCTACGATTAGCCACAACACTCCTCAAACGCCAGACATCGATCTCAGGTGCTGAGTCATTTTAGGACGGCCACTTAGTCTCGAACGCGGACCGACCATGCTGGGAGATCCTGATGGCTTGACTGGCGGTGTACGTTAGCACCAGTCTACAAACACATACACCAAGGGGTACGTGACCACAACACGGACACTAAGAGAGGAATGATAGTGAGGGTTGTGGCGGGAGTGCGCTGCACCCAGTGAAAGGTAGAAAGGCCTGGGTGCTGCCGGCTGGGTGGTGTACTTGTCAACCATGTTCTAACATAACCTCCTGATGAAATAAAACTCATCTGATCATGATTCTACGGTGATTTCCTGAGTGCACGTCCTTTGCGTTGCTGTGATGATTTTTGGATGCAGTGTGTCGCCCCGTAGGCACTGACGGTTGATCTAGGGATCCGTTAGGTTATCATCATACCCTAAACATTTGAATGAACCAGTCAACGCTAGCAGAACTTCCTCCTCTGCCGAACTATAATATGACAAGTTAGTTGTCCTAACCACTATAGCTCTTGGCTTGTCCCAGAATGTTTGGAGGAAAGAAAAGATGATGGTGAGGGAAGTAATGGTCACTTCAATGTATGCCACGACCAAGTATATCTTCTGCTGCAATAAGTTTCCTAAACTCAGCAGTCTAAAATATAAAGAGATAGATTTCCTCCATGTATCCATTAACAATTAAATGTATCAAGTTTACGTTCAAGATGAACGCATTGTAACCATACAACACTTATACACTAGAGGATTATGATGGTGATTTGTTATTTGTAAAGAAAAATGTAACACGAAAATGTGATATTACAATAGAATAGCTGGAGTAATACTGACCAGGTCCTCAATGGATTATTCTATAAATGTGTGGGGGTATCATTAGTCTATAAATGTGTGGGGATATTATTAATCTATAAATATGTGGGGATATCATTAGTCTATAAATGTGTGTGGATATAATTTTGCCCAAATATGCCTCAAAGCATGGAAAAGTGTCCTTTACATTGTGTGTGGGTGTGTGTGTGTGTGTGTGTGTGTGTGTGTTTTAAATCAGCTCTGTCGCAATTTGAAATTAACTTTCATACGTGTAAATTCTTGTGTGTGTGTGTGTGTGTGTGTGTGTTTGTGTGTGTGTTTGTGCGCTCATAAGTGTGAGTGTGTGTGTGTGTGTGTGTGTGTGTGTATGGGTGTGAGTTTTGAGTGTGTATGAGTATGAGCGTGTGTATGAATGTGAGAGTGAGTGTGTCTATGTTTGTGAGAGTGATAGTGAGTGGGTGTTTGAGTGTGCTTGTGTGTGTAAGTATGTGTTTGAGTGTTAGTGTATGAATGAGTGTGAGAGTGCGTGTTAGGTGTGAGTGTGTGTGTGTGTGTGTGTGTGTGTGTGTGTGTGTGTGTGTGTGTGTGTGATTGTCAGAGTGAGAGTGTGTGAGTGTGTAAGATTGAGCGTGTATGTGTATATATGTGTTGTTGTTGTTGTTGTGTTTGTTATGGTTGTTGTGGTTATGGTTGTTGTTGTGGTGGTGGTGGGGGTGGCAATGGTTGTTGTTGTTGTTGTTGTTGTTGTTGTTGTTGTTGTTGTTGTTGTTGTTGTTGTTGTTGTTGTTGTTGTTGTTGTTGTTGTTGTTGTTTCCAAAGGGAAACTCTCAAGGCAATGTTCAGCAGTTGTTTGCTTGCTAGTTTTATCTCAAAGTGACAAATACCCTTGACAGCTCGGTACAAACTGGGCATATTTCACACCAGTCTTCTGGATGAACACAGCGGGCCTCATTACCTTATGATGGACGGACTAGAGAACCCCATCAATGATCAGGAGAGAACGAATTAATTAACAGCTTTTGGGGCGGAAGTTGCACGTAATTTTGAAGATTACGTAATTTAATTTACAAGGTCGTGGAGCAGTAATAAGGTCGGAGTGGGTTTGTTAACATGTTTGTGACCTAAGCATGTGTTACTTTAACTCTTCCAATCCCAATGCGTTAGTCTGAAGTAATACATAGATGGGAGTTAAAGTAACTATTCAAATAGGGCTAGGAAATGTAAATGTGCAATACCGATAAGCGTGGGCGGTCATGTTCTGCCATCTCACTCGATCACCATAGTCGTGGATCAGCTCAGTGTTTCTGTCTCGACCATGCCATGTGGCTAAACCATCCAGGTATTTAATTCTTAGTCTTCCCTTTGGACTCCTCCCTTCGATCTTGCCAGTTGTCACCAAGTTCTCCAATTCATTTCTTCTCATAACATGCCCAAACAATTTTTACTGTCTACATCTAATGTCTCTAATCAGTTTACGATCTTCATTTGTTTCTTGAAGGACTTGTTCATTAGTTTTTCTGTCTGTCCATGGTATTCTTTGCATTCTCCTCAGAAACCACATTTCCACAGTTATCAGATGTTTTTCAGATTGATTGCTCATTGTCCACGCTTCACATCCATAAAAAAGTACAGGTTCTTCTTCTTCATCTGCGTTCATCCGGAGTTTTTTTTTTCGGACGTGACTGCGTTGTGCCTGTTTACAGCAGAGCTGCGTTCTTGCGCCGTTGGGCCGACACATCCGACTTCTGCGGGCATTTGTTGACCGGGTTAACCTTCCAGGGGGTACAGGTTCTATGTAGCACTTCAACACTCTTTTTCTCGTTTTAATTGATATCTTTTTATTGGTCAGTATGTTTTTCATCTTGCAAAAGGCTACCTTCGCCACGCCTAAGATATAAGAGGGAATTGTTGAATAGATGAATAGAATATCAATCAACGTATGAGAGTTCGTGAGAGATATGTAAAAGCTAACTGTTGGATATTAAAATAATTGGGAGTGCAATTAAGGGACTTTCCTTGGCAATCAAGAAAATCTAAACAATGATTATATCAAAGAAAAACATAACAGCAATATGTGATACTACAGTATGAGGGAAAATGTTTAAGTAAGTCAATAAATTCATATATTTAGGCGCAGTCATTAGATGGTATGTGCGTGGTAGAGATTAAGAGCAGAATAAATTAACTACGTGGTGTTTGTAAAGTCTCACTACAATTTGTATGTAGAACAAATTTAAAAACTAAAATACGTGATGCCATTAAAATAAATGCGCTCCACAGTCCATCGTGAAACAATATGCAGCGAATGGCTGTCGTCTGCTGGAGTAATTCTTTACACTCTACACAGAATGGTGTTATCAATGGAAGAAGGAACTTTTTTGGAAGAAATTTTCGCAAATCGCACAATATCACGTGGAATTTGGCATGCTCGTTCTCCAGATCTAACTAAATTAGATTATTATCTATGGGGTTTCTTGAAAGGAAATGTTTACAAAAATAATGTACACACAATATAGGCCCTGAAAGAAGCAATCATAATTACCATTCAAGAAATAACAATAGACACGTTGCAGAAGGTATTTCACAATATGAAGAGACGCGTATCAAGAAGAGATAAGATCAGAAATGAAGAAATCAGGACTAAAGTGGGGGTTAAAGCAGCACTAGATTTTATTAGAAAGCAGCAAGTCAAATTATTTGGCCATGCAAGTAGGTTACCAGTCAACAGCATACCACAACAAGCAATGATGTACAGACCAGATGGAAACGTTGGACGGAGGGAATAGCAGAGTCCATGGGAATATCGATATATGAAGCCCATTATCGGGCACTCTCACGAAGTTTATATTTCACCTCGACACCGCAAGGTACAAGAGGAACATGATGAGATGAGATGAGATGAGATGAAGAGACGTGTACACTCACATCTTGAAGCCCGTGATGGACATTTAAACCACCTGTTATCCTTCATTGAATACTTCATTGGTACTATCCAACTTCCCCAAAACAGCGTTAGACCACAACAGTGACTAATGTAACTAATTTAATGAATGTTGTAGCACATTTGTTGATGTCATCATGTACTTCATTTATCTACACACAAAGTGTAGGGAGACTTTACAAACGGGCGATATAAGCTGCATTTCAAAACATGACAAGTTTCTTATAAAGAATTTGACGTCACGTCAGAAAGAGCGTACAGAAATGGTTTATCGAACCTGTTCTGCTGTATGGCGGGGAATCCTGGAATATGAACGAAGATAGTTTGTTAGTTAGTTAGTCGACAGATCATCCTCATTGCACATCCAACCATTCAGTCCATAAGTGCTCGGATCCCCTCCTCAGCAAATCCCGCAGCGAATAGCGGCTAACGACGCCAGTTCTGTGTTGGTTTATCAATCTTCTTTGGCTTCCTGCGTAGTGTTCTTATTTGGCCACCCATCTTTTAATTTGCTGTTCTCGCAGTCTGGCCATGGTTGTAGAATCACAGTCATCGCTTGGTTCTCGCACAAGTCTTACTTCTCGTAGAGCATTCAGAATGTCAGCCTGGTCCATGGCGCGTCCGCCCTCCACCTTGGCCTTTACTTACTGCCATGACTCCATAGTCAGGCTACTTGTGGTCTCAACAAAAGCACCAGAGTCATCCTTCACAATTCTCCCTCTGGCCCGCGCCGTGAAGGCCCATGAGCTTCTCACATGTCGGACGACCGACCCATCTGTGTAGATGACAGCATCACCGTCTAACGAATTCTCGAAAATCAACGCTTGTACTTCCGCCTCCACAGCAGCCGGATTTTCTTGTCTGCATTTTCTGTCTAGTTGGATGCAAACTGTAAAGGGCGTACAGAAATCTGTTGTCACTTGTACCCACTCCTCGCCAGGTTCTAAGTCCTCAAGTGAATACACCTGTTGAAGAATGTCTTCGGCTTGACCCATCCACAACCGTCCTCTTTTTAACCTGCTGTCCTTCACCTTCCTAATTTCACTATGCAGCGGATGTTGTGTGTTTGCGTTAATTCTGAGGTAGGCACGTGCTCTGCAAATTTGTTGTCTGTCTTCAATGGTTGGAATATCAAGAAGGTAGCGCATCGCCCTGCATGCTGTATCTCTTGTACATCCAAGAATAATGCGCAAAGCTTCGTTTTGTATCTTTTCCATCCTTTCTATCTGCTTATGGCTGAGAGTCAGGATTGCCATCGCATACTCAAAAACAGACATGACAGACATATGAACGAAGAAATTAGGGCGAGCTAAGAGGTAACGTAGATATAGTTTCTGGGGCGAATACTGTTAACTGATTCAGTGTCATGGGATGATTAATCGTCTCAAGCCACTTTCCATATTTGTCATAGGTTTATATAGAGTAGTTTTCCCTATGTAACCCCTTTTAATCTGATGTATAATACGTACAACGTGTCTACTTTTATAGTAACAACTTTTAAATCATAACTGTGACACACCCCTACTTCCAATTTTTCGCCGTCCATTTTTGTTTGGTCCAAAACTACTTTTTTTGTTTGGCGCTGAATCTGTTGATGCCTTTGACCTCCAGAGCAACTAACAAGGATTGCATTGTAGTCGCAATAGCCCAGTGGCTAGACGCTTGGTGTCGTTCCGATGGTCCTGGGTTCGAGTGTGCATAGAGGCAAATTTTTAGAATTGACCTGAGCTCCCAGGTTGACCCAGCCTAATATGGGTACTAGGAAATGTCTTGGGGAGTCAAGGGGTCGGCGAGATATCGACCACGTCACTCTTGGAGTCTACAAAATATGGATCTGGCGCCATATGCCCGATACGCCATAGACGTGAAACCAGGGCCCTGGATTTGTTATCTGGAATGGGGTAATAAAAGTAGATTTTCTTTTACAACTGTAAGAAAGAGATAAACAGTGAGCTGGGGTTATATAATGGAAATGAAGGCATGGGAGAACATCGTGACGACTGGAAAGAGCAACAGTAGATGAGAGACTGAGAGAAATTAGGCTTGGTGCTTTAAGACGATTGCACGGGGACTGTCATCAATAGAATTAATTCAACAGAGCGAGGACTGAGATCCGTGGAGAAACGTGAACCACAAAGTCACTTTACAGCGGATATGATGATGCTGATTAGTTCCTTGGTACAGAATGAGGAATCTGCAGTAATGATATCAATCAACAGAATGAGGTAAGTTAAAGTAATAACTGTTTGGGATAGAAAGAGTTAATCTTTAACGACTATTCCGCCCCATGAAACAGAATAACCCTAACGCCGAGGGTACCTTGACTCTGCCTTGCCTTAACAACATAATTACCCGGAAGCGGCCTACTCAAGTACTTAGTGACAGCACACGGGCAAGCTGAAGTATATGGTATCCGTCAAGTTTTCACACCCTTTACCAGTAATTGCTGTGAAAAATCAGACTGTCAGGTGTTTCTTCAAGTGCCTAGACAGCTGGCCATGGCGATCAGAACCTTCTTCTGGTGATGTTCATGATAAACTCTCAATATGCTGAGCCCCACTTCAAGTGGCTCGTGAAAATAAAGCCCCATAATGTATCAACTTCTGTTAAGATCTGCTCCAGTAGTTGAGACTTTTCAAGTTGAAAATAAATAAAATATGTGGTTCGTTATCCGTTCCAGTATATCTACAAGTCACTTATCGTAATCTGCACGGAAACGTATGGTGGAATTCTCTGTTATAAGATTATGTGAAGCTATAATCTGCTGATTATATACTGTTCAAATAAAAGAAACGCAACATATTTCAGTTTCAATTGCAAACTTATACCAACATTTTATTTTACGGAATTAATGTTTCACTCCTGGCATGAAGAAAATTTCCGACTTAAACAATGAAATGATGTGCATTAAATTTGGTTTACCGGTCTCCCTGGCCTAGGCGTTAACGTCTTTCTCCGTAATCCCGTATATTCTCGTGAGTAACGTAACCTGCGCGATAATCGGTAGCGGTACTCGCCGCGTTGGTAATTTACGGAAAGTTCAGAAAGCAAAGGCAAACTACTGAGCGTAATCTTGCCTAGTACATCAACTGCGGCTGGAAAATGCTGATGTTGACTGCAACGTCCTGTAAGGGATATGCAACCCAAAAAAGAAATGGGTTTGGGCTATTAGTCTTTGCGACTGAGGTCTCCGTTTCAGTAAGGTGTATGGCCTCCTATTGCCTCTATCAGAGAACGACATCTCCTTGTTAGTTAGTTAGTTAGTTGACAGATCATCCTCGCTGCACATCGAACCATTCAGTCCATAAGTGCTCGGATACCCTCCTCAGCAAATCCCGCAGCGTGTAGCGGCTAACGACGCCAGTTCTGTGTTGGTTTATCAATCTTCTTTGGCGTCCTGCGTAGTGTTCTTGTTTGGCCATCCCTCTTTTAATTTGCTGCTCTCGCAGTCTGGCCATTGTTGTAGATTCACAGACATCAATTGGTTCGCGCAAAAGTCTCACTTCTCGTAGAGCATTCAGAATGTCAGCCTGGTCCATGGCGCGTCCGCCCTCCACAGTAGCCTCACCTGCGAGCTTGTCAGCCCGCTCATTTCCTTGTACTCCCGCATGCCCTGGCACGAAGATGAAACTAATCTTTGCCCGCCGAGACCGCTTCAGAGGCAGCAACCATTCTCTTCGGATCGACCCCTCCTCTATCCTCTTGATCATGTTCATTGAGTCGCTAAGGAAACAAGCCCTAGTGAATGTCTGTGTCTCGAGCCATGTTATTGCTTTACTTACTGCCATGACTTCCATGGTCAGGCTACTTGTGGTTTCAGTGAAAGCACCAGAGTCCTCCTTCACAATTCTCCCTCCGGCCCGAGCTGTAAAGGCCCATGAGCTTCTCACATGTCGGACGACCGACCCATCTGTGTAGATGACCGCGTCACCGTCTAGCGAATTCTCGAAAATCAACGCTTGTACTTCAGCCTCAACAGCAGCCGTATTTTCTTGTCTGCATTTTCTATCTAGTTGGATGCAAACTGAAAAGGATGTGCAGAAGTCTGTTGGCACTTGCACCCACTCCTCGCCAGGTTCTAAGTCCTCAAGTGAACACACCTGTTGAAGAATGTCTTCGGCTTGACCCATCCACGACCGTCCTCTTGACATCTCCTTGACATGGATCCGATTAGCCGTTGGATCTGTTGTTGTGGGATGTCTGCAGTGCAAGAGACAACTGTCAGAGATTGACTGGAGCCACGTCTCGCTGGCGGAGTCGACTGTCGAGTTCATCCCATAAGTGTTTTATGGGGTTCATGTCCGATGACATGGCTGGCCACGGAATAGTCTGGACGTTGTTGTCAGCGAGGAACTGGATGGTAAGATGTGCCACATGAGGTCAAGCGTCATCCTGCTGAAAAATCGACCCTCGTGCAGCCAGAAGTGGAAGGACGTGAGAATGAAAAATTTCAGCGACGTATCGTTGGACATTCAGGCGCCCTTCAATTTGCACGAGGTCACTTCTTCCCATGAAGTTGATCGCCCCCCCCCCCCCCCCACATCAGTGTAACTCCACCACCGTGTGGAGGAGCCTCATTAACGCTGTTCTGGGTGTAGCGCTCACGAACTCTGCGGTAAACGCTTCTCCATCTATCGTGTCCCTGGAGCACAAAAAATGATTTATCACTAAATCAAACCCGTCTCCAGTCATTCCCACCGGTCCATTGACGATGCTGATTCGTCCACTGCAGTCGGTTCTGGCGATACCGGTCCGTAAGAACAGGACCTCTGTAGTGTCTTCTAGCCCAAAGACCAGAGTCATGCAGCCGGTTGCTGACCGTTTGATCTGAAATTCGACGAGCTCCGTGCATTGACTGAGCTGTGGAGGGCGCAGATGCAAATCGATTCTTAAGGTGACGCAACCGTATAAAGCGGTCTTCGGCAGCAGTTGTGATTCTGGGTCTTCCACTGCGCGGCCGGTCTGCCACTGAAATCTTGAAATCGCCCCAAAGGAGACTAATGGTGCTTTTAACCACATTAAATTCTCCGGCTACTACACTTTGTGACTGTCCAGCTTGTAACCGTCCAACAATGATGAGTCTTTGTTCTGTAGTGAGATGAGCCATACTTGCGAATTGAATTTTCAACTGAATTTATTCGAGGAGTCTCAATATTTTATAGGTATTCAATAATATGGTCAGAGAGTTGCATGTTCAGTAAGTTTCACGGGATTATCATGAACCTGTCACGAGTTATTGTCAAAAATGTTGTTCTGACCTTGACCTCTTTCATGACCTCACGAATCATGAAGTGAGTACAATTCAAGTAACCACGAGAGGTTAATGACCAGATGGACACAGTTGATAGGTTCACTAATGTCCAATCAGCGAATATCTTTTATAGAAGTAACACCAAAAATGTTGCGTTTCTTTTTTTGAACAGCATAATTACCAATCATGACCCGAAATTTCATCCGAAACATGTCCTTGCAGAAGACGTTATGTGTGCGCATAGACTAAATAGGAGTTGTTTACATACTTCCGTATATATGGCGGTGATATCGTAGTGGCTGGACGCTTACCTGCCACCCCGGTTGTCATGGTTCCCATCTACAAGCATTAAATTCCGCTTCAGTGGGCACAGTCGTTTTGAACAGGTTTTGGTACAGAAAAAAATTTTTTACCCTAAAAATGACAAATATTTCATTGATTGCCAGAATGTGTGCCAGCCTTGTACAAATCACACAGTTTCGCGTTATAATTATATTCTCAGAAAACAATTAGAAAATCGATACCTTACATCGAATGTTACAACGTAATATTCATATAACTGCTATTTCAGTTCGCCAGCACGGAAAGCACGTAACTGGGTATTTGATAAGAACATGAGTGTTCCTAGGGACGCAACCACAGCTTTACGGTTTCAAGTGTTTGTGATTTATTTTACAGTAAATACCCCAGGTGTGCCTTCCACGTCTAGTACCAGCTTCGGTCGCCCACCTCGACAATCCATAAGAAGCATTTGAGTAATGCAGGTGGTGGTAGTATGCGTGATTGTGGAATTCTAGTATGCAGATGTGTAATCTATTATTACTTTTATTTTTGGCGCGTTATTGTGCATGGGTGTGGGTGTATCTTGTTGCGCGTAACCGATAAAGTATTTCCTTAAAAATTCCTCCGTTATTACTATTTGTTATGCTCTGTGTGAAATGAACGCCTATTTTATTTGGAGGAGCGTGTGTTATTACTACCATAATTCTCTCCCGCTGAGCGGGAATACCAATCAAATTACAAGAAGGCTGGTTTTGTGATGTTTCTAATCTATACCAGCCGGTCTCCGTGATCTAGGCATTACACGACTTTTTCCGTAATCCCGTATACTCTCGTGAGTAACGTGACGTGCGCGAGAATTGGTAAGGGTTCTCTCCGCGTCGGTAACTTACGGGGTATGTGAGCCGGTCGCTCAGAAAGCAATGGCAAACTACTGAGCGTAATCTTGCTAAGAAATCAACAATCAGAGGAAAGATGCTGATGTTGACAGCGATGTCCAGTAAAGGATATGCGAACAATAACAAAAATCTATACCATCGTTGTTGAACCATAGCACATCTATCTCGGAGGTCTTGTGTTCGATTATCTTCCAGAAATCTCAGTGGCTTTGCTTTCGGCATATGTAATGTGTATGTGTGCCTCTGTGTGTGTGTATGAGTGTGTGTGTGTATGTGTGTTTGTGTGTGTGTGTGAGAGAGAGAGTGAGAGAGAGAAAGAGAGAGAGAGAGAGAGAGAGAGAGAGAGAGAGAGAGAGAGAGAGAGAGAGAGAGAGAGAGAGAGAGAGAGAGAATAGCTAGAAGGTATTCTAAAAGTAGAAGAAGAAGAAAATCTTTGAAAACACCTTACAACATATATTATATAAGAAGGTTATTATAATCTGTAAGTAAGCAAATTTTTTTTTCCAACATGAAACCCATTGGGTACATGATGACAGACCGTAGTTGTAAACTAATCAGTCCTCGGTGAGTGATATGATTTATTTCTTGCCGGTCGCTATTACTTCCCAGGAACGTTCCTGGTATCCATTTGAGATAGTTTCGAAGTTGGAGCCTCGTCTATTCCACGAGCCCTGCCCTCTACCATCGTTCTGCCACTGAGATGTCTAATGTGGCTGAAGTATGGCCGTTTGCCGGCTTTTTATCCTATTTACGGGCCAGTTTTCTTAGATGTTCGGACCTCGCAAGAGTTAATTATATGATTTAAAAACGACAGCCAGGGATTTGTTTCATAATAGAAGGCAACGTGTAACTCTCATACTGTATATAGCTGTATCAGTCATGTAAGTTGGCTACACCAATGATATAAGTTAGCTACACCAATGATGTAAGTTGGCTACACCAATGATGTAAGTTGGCTACATCAATGATATAAGTTAGCTACACCAATGATATAAGTTAGCTACACCAATGATGTAAGTTGGCTACACCAATGATATAAGTTGGCTACACCAATGACGTAAGTTAGCTACATCAATGATGTAAGTTAGCTACATCAATGATATAAGTTAGCTACACCAATGACGTAAGTTAGCTACATCAATGATGTAAGTTAGCTACATCAATGATATAAGTTAGCTACACCAATGATGTAAGTTAGCTACATCAATGATATAAGTTAGCTACACCAATGATGTAAGTTAGCTACACCAATGACGTAAGTTAGCTACACCAATTATGTAAGTTAGCTACATCAATGATATAAGTTAGCTACACCAATGATATAAGTTAGCTACACCAATGATGTAAGTTGGCTACACCAATGATATAAGTTGGCTACACCAATGATATAAGTTGGCTACACCAATGATATAAGTTAGCTACATCAATGATATAAGTTAGCTACACCAATGATGTAAGTTAGCTACATCAATGATGTAAGTTAGCTACATCAATGATATAAGTTAGCTACATCAATGATATAAGTTAGCTACACCAATGATGTAAGTTAGCTACATCAATGATATAAGTTAGCTACACCAATGATGTAAGTTATCTACATCAATGATATAAGTTAGCTACATCAATGATGTAAGTTAGCTACACCAATGATGTAAGTTAGCTACACCAATGATGTAAGTTAGCTACATCAATGATATAAGTTAGCTACACCAATGATATAAGTTAGCTACACCAATGATATAAGTTAGCTACACCAATGATGTAAATTGGCTACACCAATGACGTAAGTTAGCTACACCAATGACGTAAGTTAGCTACATCAATGATGTAAATTGGCTACACAAATGACGTAAGTTAGCTACATCAATGATGTAAGTTAGCTACACCAATGACGTAAGTTAGCTACATCAATGATATAAGTTAGCTACACCAATGATGTAAGTTAGCTACACCAATGACGTAAGTTAGCTACATCAATGATATAAGTTAGCTACACCAATGATGTAAGTTGGCTACACCAATGATGTAAGTTGGCTACACCAATGATGTAAGTTAGCTACACCAATGACGTAAGTTAGCTACATCAATGACGTAAGTTAGCTACATCAATGATGTAAGTTGGCTACATCAATGATATAAGTTAGCTACACCAATGACGTAAGTTAGCTACATCAATGATATAAGTTAGCTACACTAATGATGAAAGTTAGCTACACCAATCATTAAAGTTAGTTATACCAATGATGAAAGTTAGCTGCGTCAATGATGAAAGTCAGCAACACCAATGATGAAAGTTAGTTACACCAATGATGACAGTTAGAGACACCAATGATGAAAGTTAGTTACACCAATGATGAAAGTTAGTTACACCAATGATGAAAGTTAGTTACACCAATGATGAAAGTTAGTTACACCAATGATGAAAGTTAGTTACACCAATGATGAAAGTTAGTTACACCAATGATGACAGTTAGTTGCACCAATGATGAAAGTTAGTTACACCAATGATGAAAGTTAGTTACACCAATGATGAAAGTTAGTTACACCAATGATGAAAGTTAGTTACACCAATGATGAAAGTTAGTTACACCAATGATGAAAGTTAGTTACACCAATGATGACAGTTAGTTGCACCAATGATGAAAGTTAGTTACACCAATGATGACAGTTAGTTACACCAATGATGAAAATTAGCTACACCAATGATGTAAGTTAGCTACACCAATGACGTAAGTTAGCTACATCAATGATATAAGTTAGCTACACCAATGATGTAAGTTGGCTACACCAATGATGTAAGTTGGCTACACCAATGATGTAAGTTAGCTACACCAATGACGTAAGTTAGCTACATCAATGATGTAAGTTAGCTACACCAATGACGTAAGTTAGCTACATCAATGATGTAAGTTGGCTACATCAATGATATAAGTTAGCTACACCAATGATGTAAGTTAGCTATACTAATGATGAAAGTTAGCTACACCAATCATTAAAGTTAGTTATACCAATGATGAAAGTTAGCTGCGTCAATGATGAAAGTCAGCAACACCAATGATGAAAGTTAGTTACACCAATGATGACAGTTAGTTACACCAATGATGAAAGTTAGTTACACCAATGATGAAAGTTAGTTACACCAATGATGAAAGTTAGTTACACCAATGATGAAAGTTAGTTACACCAATGATGAAAGTTAGTTACACCAATGATGAAAGTTAGTTACACCAATGATGACAGTTAGTTGCACCAATGATGAAAGTTAGTTACACCAATGATGAAAGTTAGTTACACCAATGATGAAAGTTAGTTACACCAATGATGAAAGTTAGTTACACCAATGATGAAAGTTAGTTACACCAATGATGAAAGTTAGTTACACCAATGATGACAGTTAGTTGCACCAATGATGAAAGTTAGTTACACCAATGATGACAGTTAGTTACACCAATGATGAAAATTAGTTACACCAATGATGAAAGTTAGTTACACCAATGATGACAGTTAGTTACACCAATGATGAAAGTTAGTTACACCAATGATGACAGTTAGTTACACCAATGATGACAGTTAGTTGCACCAATGATGAAAGTTAGTTACACCAATGATGACAGTTAGTTACACCAATGATGACAGTTAGTTGCACCAATGATGAAAGTTAGTTACACCAATGATGACAGTTAGTTGCACCAATGATGAAAGTTAGTTACTCCAATGATGAAAGTCAGCTACACCAATGATGACAGTTAGTTACACCAATGATGACAGTTAGTTGCACCAATGATGAAAGTTAGTTACACCAATGATGACAGTTAGTTACACCAATGATGACGGTTAGAGCACAATTGGTGCACAATGATGAAAGTTAGTTACACCAATGATGAAAGTTAGTTACACCAATGATGACAGTTAGTTGCACCAATGATGAAAGTTAGTTACACCAATGATGACAGTTAGTTACACCAATGATGACAGTTAGTTGCACCAATGATGAAAGTTAGTTACTCCAATGATGAAAGTCAGCTACACCAATGATGACAGTTAGTTACACCAATGATGACAGTTAGTTGCACCAATGATGAAAGTCAGTTACACTAATGATGACAGTTAGTTACACCAATGATGACGGTTAGTGCACCATTGGTGCACAATGATGAAAGTTAGTTACACCAATGATGACAGTTAGTTACACCAATGATGACAGTTAGTTACACCAATGATGAAAGTTAGTTACACCAATGATGACAGTTAGTTACACCAATGATGACAGTTAGTTGCACCAATGATGAAAGTTAGTTACACCAATGATGACAGTTAGTTACACCAATGATGACAGTTAGTTGCACCAATGATGAAAGTTAGTTACACCAATGATGACAGTTAGTTACACCAATGATGAAAGTTAGTTACACCAATGATGACAGTTAGTTACACCAATGATGACAGTTAGTTGCACCAATGATGAAAGTTAGTTACACCAATGATGACAGTTAGTTACACCAATGATGACAGTTAGTTGCACCAATGATGACAGTTAGTTACACCAATGATGACAGTTAGTTACACCAATGATGAAAGTTAGTTACACCAATGATGACAGTTAGTTACACCAATGATGACAGTTAGTTGCACCAATGATGAAAGTTAGTTACACCAATGATGACAGTTAGTTACACCAATGATGACAGTTAGTTGCACCAATGATGAAAGTTAGTTACACCAATGATGACAGTTAGTTACACCAATGATGACAGTTAGTTGCACCAATGATGAAAGTTAGTTACACCAATGATGACAGTTAGTTACACCAATGATGAAAGTTAGTTACACCAATGATGACAGTTAGTTACACCAATGATGACAGTTAGTTACACCAATGATGAAAGTTAGTTACTCCAATGATGAAAGTCAGCTACACCAATGATGTAAGTTAGTTACTCCAATGATGTAAGTTAGCTATACCAATGATGTAAGTTAGCTATACCAGTGATGTATCAACTTTGATATAAATTAGCCACACCAATGATGTAAGATAGCTACCATCATGCTGTCAGATAGCTACAGCTATGCTGTAAAGTAGCTACCGCTATGTTGTGAGAGAGCTACCCCATGCTGTAAGGTAGCTACACCATGCTGTAAGATAGCTACCATCATGACGTAAGATAGCTACCCCCGTGATGTAAGATAGCTACAACATACTGTAAAGTAGCTACCGCTATGCTGTGAGAGAGCTACCCCATGCTGTAAAGTAGCTACACCATGCTGTAAGATAGCTACCATCATGACGTAAGATAGCTACCCCCGTGATGTAAGATAGCTACAACATACTGTAAAGTAGCTACCGCTATGCTGTGAGAGAGCTACACCATGCTGTAAGATAGCTACACCCGTGATGTAAGATAGCTACACCATGTTGTAATGTAACTAGCTAATCTCAAACTTCACTACTCCATGTGGCTAGACGTGGCTGAGAAGTGTCAGTGTTCTCCTGTGTTGAGAAGTCACATGACTCACCTCATGCACAGGGCAGGGAAGTTTCCACACAAAATGATTGTTTCATAATAATGTCACACTGCACCGGAACTCTTGAGCAGTGAGATCACACACCGAGCCTTTTCGCGTGCGTATTAAAAACGAAATTCACGTGTGCAAGTTATAACGTAAAAAATTCCACGGCGGTTGGATATCGCACAGATGTTGCCGAAAGGCAGCTGAGCTAGCAAACACTGTTAGAGAATAAAACTGAATACCACGGGTAGAAAGAGTCGGGGAATTATGTAGACAGTCGCATTGTTCGTTGCGAGGTACTGTTTCGTCAATAAGTACACAGGGTCATTGTGACATATTTACAGTCATCCCAGGTTTACCGACATTATTTATACCAATAATCAAACGGATCACCATAGACGTATAAAGAAATACGGAGGACAAGCGGATGTTTGAAAAGTAGACAAGCGGTTGGCTGGAAGGACTTGAACTTTAAACTCAAATCCCTGGACAGAAATTGGCGGTATGGCCAGCTCAGTCCACGTCAAGATTTCAAATAGCACACTAGTGAAGTCGTTTAAGAGGTGATGTGCCCAGTGTTTTGGACTGGTCCGGGGGGGGGGGGGGGGGCCTCAACCACCGCAAGTCCTTAACAATGTTTCCCTGGAGGAAGGTAACATCATGTCTGCATATATTGGTTTAATTATGATATTTATTTATTTATTTATTTTTTGTGCATATCCTTTACAGGACATCGCTGTCAACGCCAGCATCTTTCAGCTGTATGTTGATTTCTTGGCAAGATTACGCTCAGTAGTTTGCCATTGCTTTCTGAGCGGCCGGCTCACATACCCCGTAAGTTACCGATGCGATTAGAACCACTGCTGATTCTCACCGTCATCACGTTACCTACGAGAGTATACGAGATTACGGAGAGAAGTCGCTAACCTCTAAGCCACGAAGGCGGCATGATATATATGCTTCATAAACATTATCATAGCAAATGCGCTTGTGGGAGAGAGAAATTTTGCAAAATGCTATAGTTGTTCCATCGTTGCATCTACCATGCAAAAACATTTCTGCTAGGAATGATACTTCCACATGCAAAAACAAGCTCTATCAAGCATGTGCCATGCCGGAAAGCGTGGGCGGTCATGACTCGCCATTTCACTCGATCACCAGAGTCGTGGATCAGCTCAGTGTTCCTGTCTCGTCCATGCCATGTGGCCAAGCCATCCAGATATTTTCCTCTCGGTCTTCCTCTTGGTCTGTTCCCTTCGATCTTGCCAGTTGTCACTAAGTTCTCCAATCCATTTCTTCTCATAACATGTCCAAAAATGTTTGGTTGTCTACGTCTAATTTCTTTAATCAATTTACGATTTTAATTTGTCTCCTGTTACTTGGTCATTGGTTTTTCTGTCTGTCCATGGTATTCTTTGCATTTTCCTCAGAAACCACATTTCTGAAGCCATCAGATGTTTTTCAGCTTGACTGCTCATTGTCCAAGTTTCACATCCATACAAAAGAACAGGCTCTATGTATCCCCTAAACACTCTTTTTCTCGTTTCAATTGACATCTTCTTATTGGTCAGAATGTTTTTCATCTTGCTAAAGGCTACTTTTGCCATGGCGATTCTTGTTCTAATGTCTTCAAGGCATCTCCCATCAGATGTTATGACTATTCCGAGATAATTGTGCCGATTCCCTTGTTGAAGAATACTCCCATTTACTTGTGTATTACATTGTGGTACTTCGTTCTTCCTAGTGACGACCATAACCTGTGTCTTTTTACAATTTAATTCTAACCCCAGTTGCTCACTGTGTACAACAACCGCATCTACTAATTGTTGCAGATCCTGTGCATTGTCTGCAATCAATACTGTATCATCTGCTTATCTAATATTATTGATGTTTCGTCCACCAATGCTGATTCCATTTATATCTTCTACATTTCTGAAAATATTTTCACTGTATAGGGAAAAAAAGATCTGGAGACATTACACATCCCTGCCTAACACCTCTCTTAATAGGCTGATATTGCCCCACTTTATTATCATTCCTTATGGCAGCTTGTTGTTTCCAATATATGTTTTTTATAAGTCTAATGTCTTTCCCATCAATTTGTAGATCTGCAAGCATATCCACCATGTTGACATGTCTAACTCTATCAAAAGTCTTTGTGTAGTCAATAAAGCAAAGATGTATATCCTTGTTTACTTCTATAGCACGTTCAATAACTGTTCGCAGCATATACACAGCATTTACTGTACCCTTTCCTTCTACAAACCCACATTGTTCTTCCCCTATTTCAGGTTGTATTTTCTTCCTTACTCTTTGCATGATAATTCGTAGCAAGATCTTTGTGATGTGACTCATTATTCTAATTGTTCTATGTTGATCACATTCCAAGGTTCCTGATTTCTTTGGGATTGCAATAAATACAGAGGTACATAATTCAGGAGGTATATCTCCAGTATCATATAATGTGTTCAGCAGTCTGGTGACTTGCTCTAATCCAAGTATGATCACTTGTCTCTATGCATTTTAAATGCACATTTCAAATGCATCTTCTTTGCATTGTTGCTTATACAGAGAAAAGAATACCAAGAGTCTATCTCTTAAACTTCCTTTGCACAGTCTCACATGATTCTGAATATATCATGTGAATTCCGTGTACACTTATTTCATGAGAATGCATATAAATTTGCCATGTTCTTTTCATGAGGTGTAATGCTCATTGACAAGGAAAATTAGATGCACCATGCACTCAAATGTTGCCAGATGTTGCACTCATTACCAACATCACGCCACTAATGATGATGATTAGGTGACTTTTACGTTCAGTACTCTGCCTAAATGTGTTGTAACAAATAGCCATACAACCGACTATTACTGAAATGTGTGCACGAAATTTGCTTGCAACAGTGGGTAGGTTTGAGACCATATGCCATTGTATTCGAACCAATGCATATATTGGATGGATATCTATATAAAGGCTAATGCATTGCTTCATGAAATTAATTAAATGATTGCATTGTGAATGTTTTATATTTGTGTTTGTTCATGAGTATTACTTTCCCTGCTGGAGGAGTTTCGAATTTTCCCCCAGTCATGAATGAAGGGCACATGAACTAAAACTAATAATATAAGATGAGAAGGGCACTTGAGAGTCAAGTCTACCTCCAGAAGAATGAAGGCCAGATCTTATATGAAGGAGGTGAGATGCTGAGATGTTATAGAGAGGGTAATGTCTCAACATGTCTTGTCTTAATATGCATTCATCTCAACATGCTTTACCTTAACATACAACTATCACAATCTGCATCCATCTCAACATGCAGTATTTCCACATGCAGTGTTCCACTAGGTATCTGTCATAACATATATCTGTCATAACATACACCTATCACAACCTGCATTGTTACACATTGCCTTGGTCTGACCATACCTTCATCTCAACTGGACTTAATCACATCTTAATGACTTTACCTTATCTTACTATTCTTATATCATTTTAGTGTATCTCATCATGAAAGTAAAATATCAATGGAGAACAAATGCTGACTCATCAGTAGATACTGGTCTCACTCCATCATATGTTTAATACCTTCCATTTAGAGAGAAGAGGGTAGTTATCTAACCTGTGAGTGGAACCACATCCCTACCTCCTCCCATTATTAACACCACCCCCCACATGTTTTTTCCATGTTTGTTTTGTAATATTGTCTGATTTTATGAAATGCTTGAATAGGTGGTATATAGCTTTCTTTGTCCAGATGAGTGATAGATTTGTTGACCTATCAATATGAGCTGAAGCTCATACAACCTGGTGATGCCGAATACTGACAGCGAAGATATGCCAGCCCAAAGCCTATGCTATATTGTATTGTCGATTATCTTATAAGTTCTTCTAGGACTCATGGAGAACCATTCCCACTTGTAAACAAGAAATGATCCTCCATGAATGTCTCAGACATGAATGTCTCAGAAGCAACCAGTATAATCGTAGCTACCAGTCTTCCTTCAAAAACCCATCCACAGCCTGAGTACTAGGGAGAAAAGGTATATCACTACAGGGGAACCCAAGCCATGAAGAAGACCAATACCCAGCCATGCCTACCAACAATAGGGAATAGATTGTCAGTCAAACGGTGCAAGTTTGAAGATGTCCTACAGAATGAGGCACCAATCACCATAGAAACACTTATTTATCTACAGTTAAATGTATTGGAAGATTGTCTTACCATATGCATACATTATTATGGTGTTTCATGAGACTGATCTGTTCTATATCTGTTGAGTTTTGTCATGTATTGTATTTGATAACTGAAAGAGTTATCTTCTTCTTCGTTCATCCGGAGTTTTTTTTTCGGATGTGATTGCGTTGTGCCTGTTTACAGCAGAGCTGCGTTCTTGCGCCGTTAGGCCGACACATCCGACTTCTGCGGGCATTTGTTGACCGGGTTAACCTTCCCGGGGGTTTCTTAGGACGTTTGACTCTCACTGTTGTGGTGTTATCCCCCATCCCAGCTGGTCCATATAGAACAGCCAAAGATCCTGGTCAGCCCTCAAGGGAAGGCAGGGGCAGACCATGGGCATTCCCCGCCATCCAAGGAGGCTTCCATACTTGCAGAGCCGATACATAGCGCTCTGGTACTGGGCTCACCCAAGGAATCGTCACGTCCTGCACATGGCTGCTTAGCCTCACTTCCGTATATTGGGCCTTCCGTTCACCATAGGCTGTTCTTCCGGAAACCAGAAGTATGCAGTCTGCAGATGACATCCACACAGTGAGCTTTCGATTCGGACTTTCCATGTAATGGATTTGCTAGCCAAGCAATATTCCATTTCGTGCCACTAGGACACTTTTCCACCTTTTATGAAGCCCACACAGTGGGCTTTTGATTCAGACTTTCCACGTAATGGATTTGCTATCCAAGCAATATTCCATTTCGTGCCACTAGGACACTTTTCCACCTTTTATGAAGCCCACACAGTGGGCTTTTGATTTGGACTTTCCACGTAATGGATTTGCTATCCAAGCAATATTCCATTTCGTGCCACTAGGACACTTTTCCACCTTTTATGAAGCCCACACAATGGGCTTTTGATTTGGACTTTCCACGTAATGGATTTGCTATCCAAGCAATAATCCATTTCATGCCTCTGGGTCTTCATGCACCTTTAAATGTCAACCTGTATATAGTTAAAGTAATCTGCGGTCAACTTTAGCTTGTTGATATCTCCATAGAGCTTGTCCTCAAATGAAGCAGGTGTGGGCCAAAATATCTTTCTCTGTTCTGCATACGTTGGGCAATCCTGCAGCAAATGTTTTGCTGTCATTTTTCCAGTTCTACAATTACATTCATCGGTATCTCCTATCTTTAGTTTATTGAACAAGTGGTATTTCAGCCTGTTGTGTCCTGTGCGGAGTCTGAAGATTGCTACTTGTTCTCTTCTGTCGAGTTTGTAATATGCATCATCCTTCTGATGGCCTGGATGCTCTGATTCCCATTTGGTTCTATAAGTGCTTTTTATCAACCTCTTTGCCTCATTATAGGTTATGTCTATGTCAGGCTGTGGTAGTCGTCCGCCCTCTTTTGCCAGTCTGTCAGCCTCTTCGTTTCCAGGTATACTGCAATGTGATGGGATCCACTGTATTACAACTTTTTTGGATTTCTGGCATAGACCATGGAGTGCTGCTCTTAGGTCAGTTAGTTCTGTGCTGTTATTGCTCTTCAGTATTGAGACAGCTGACTTTGCATCTGTGAAGATAGCTATTTGCTTCTCTTTATTTTCCTCCATCAGGAGCATTTCTGCTGCAGTTTTCAGAGCCTCTACCTCCGCTTTGAAGTTACTTGAAAATTTTCCAGTTGCCATTGAATGTGTTTTTTTCGCTCCATTTTTTAAATTTAGGAGAATTCCTCCTCCTCCATTCTCTATTGAATTTTTGGCTGATCCATCTGTATATGCATGGGTCCAATTCCTGCTTGGGTAATGTTCTTTTATGTAGTTTAGGGTTATTTCTCTTCTTTCGGTTTCATGCTGAGTGTTCTTTTTCTCAATACCAGGAATGTTTTCTATCATCTCAGGCAGTTGCTGCTGTCTCCAAGCTGGGAACTTGTGTGCATTGTGTATGGGCTTGACTGTTGATATGTTAAGAATAGGATCTGACCTATTATTGTTTTTTCTAATATAGATGTTATCTGAAACTAAAAAATTGGGTGATTATTGTAGAAGATGTATGTGATACCCATGTTTTTTTTTAATATTCACACAGTGGTTGTCTAGTGATGTCAATGTATGTTCAGTCACACACCATATATCATGTGCATACATAATCTATGTGTAGACTGTTGGGGATATGACGAGGGCGGAGAACCACACGCTGGTCCAATTTCATATACTTCATAGAGGAAATATTATTCCCCGGGGCCAGTGGTAACTTTCCGTGGTCCCCAACACCTTCCAAAGGTACCTATTTTAAAAAATATTCGTGAAGGAAACTTGCTTTAAAAGTAGGGGTCCTCGCGTGGGGGACAACGAGTCATTTCAAGGTTTCCTAAATAACCATAAGAGGATGATAGCCCCTCCCAACTGGGAACCCCTTAGATATCTCCTCGTCTAAAATTTCTTCACCTCTCAGTTATCCGTTATGAGGATAATGATTAGCACTAATCTAACATCCACGGTAAATCTTGTACCACTCAAAACCTTGCTGTTTCTTCATGTCTTTGTCAATATAAGCTCTCTGAAGGAAGGTTACGTGTGTGAGGCAGACTTAAACAAACTAAACATTTTACTTGCATACATTAAACCTGCTCCGTGGCGAACGAGTTACCGATGCAGTTCATAATCCCGTATACCGCGTTCAAAACACTGAGATGGTATGGGCGCCAGTCGTATTTAATATAATCAATGGCAAACTACAAAACCTAAAATTGCACAGGAATCACGAACAGCCAGAAAATGCTGGGATTGACTGCTATGCCCTGTAAAAAATATGCAAGTAACTTTGTTTGTTTTTTGTTTGTTTTTTTAAATAATAGTATACCCATGGTAAATACTATCGTTGGGGGTACGAAGTGTCGTCACATAGTATATATCATGGCATACCTTGATGGATGGGATAGATGGGAGTCTCTGTGGCGAAGTGGTCAAGCCGTTTGACTCGGGCTCCGAAGGGTGTGGGTTCGATTCCGGGCCGCGTCCTTCGATTCACGAGTGAATTTTTTCGGAGACTCCTGTGGATCGTCGCTAGAGCTACGGAGTTCGTGCTTTGTGCGACGCTTTCCGCGCTGCGGAAAGAGACCGAGACATATGGGATAAAACCCGGTGCAATGAAGTCGACTTTTAAGCGACTTATTTTAAGCGATGGGATAGCTAGTTCCCTCCCTCGTCGTCTTTCTTTCCTAGATAATTCTCTGAAATTTCAGAAAATTATCGTTACCCATTTCGTGAGACTCGCTCCACCGCAGAGCCGCACTGGTTGAAGAAAACATCATCCTGTCAGTGCTGTAGATTAAACCCGAACCATTGGCACTAACGGCTGTGTCCCTTGTGTTGGCTATTGGATTCAGGTTATTTTCAACTCCGACGATGCTGTGAGCACAATGCACATGGTTATATTTAAAAGCAAATGAGAAAGTTGCATCAGCAAAATTCGTAGGGATTTGCAGAAGATGGCTCTCATCTCGATCGTTCGCTATTTCCCATGCCTCGTGCATTTTCATACCTAGAGGGCGTGTCTTTAATGTTCCATGTCCTCGTCGTATTGGTTGGCACCTGGCTCGTCTTCCAAGAACCTCGTCTTTCATTGGTGTTCTTTCTAAACCACTACAAGTGAAATGAACTCATGTGTCCATCCATCATGTGCCATGCCGATAAGCGTTGGCTGTCATGTTTCGCCATCTCACTCGATCACCAGAGTCGAGGATCAGCTCAGTATTCTTGCCACGTTTCGAACATTCCATGTTGCTAATTTCAGTGTTCCTGTTCTTTTCTTGTGATGATCTATAATTAGGCGAATCATGATTACCTAGGCAACTGTAAAGAAGGTAGTTTGCCGTTGCTTGCCTTCTTGGCAGTGACCATACTTGCCAGTGACAGTAGTCATTGTCTCGTGAAAGAGATCGTCTGCCTACCGTCGCGAAACTTGAGACCATAATCAACAATTATCAATCGGCTGTCCTCAAAATTTCATTCAACCCCTGCCTTAGTAGTAAAGCCATGAAAATAGAACAAATAAATAAATGCATTCACAAAAGGGAAGTGGAAAGGAAATACTGGTATATTTTTCTGCTATGAGAAGAAGAATGGCATATTTTCGTTTCCTTCCAGGATCAATGTTTTCAGCTAAGTATCGTTGTTATAACTTAATGTAGTTGTCTTAGTGGTTTTTATTTTTTAAGAAGCTTTTCTAGCGGCAATGTCCATTTTGTCACTTGTAATTGTATTCTTATAAAGCTTGTCCTTTCCATGTACCATGTAGTGTTGATGTATTCATTAATGCGGCAAAAGAATTGCAGTATTGGATCTGTGATATTGTTTGTTACTTCCATCTTATATACTTAGACATAATCCTTCTAACAAGCCTCGACTTTTCTGGATACTTTTGAAACTGCTCATCGTATGCACGTGCATGTGCATCCATACACCAATCACACACACACACACACACACACACACACACACACACATATATATATATATATATATATATATATATATATATATATATATATATATATATTACATCGCGAACGCGATAACACTCTCTCGAATACTTTGTGTTGCTTTGTCTTTTTTTTTTACATTTGATTATTTTGAACAACTACGCTTCCATGTTTGTACTGTGCCTCAATTACGTCGGCAATTTTGCTTTTCGTGCTGTTTTTAATGTTTTCACTGTTTGCTTTAAGTCTTCCTGCCAGACACGATCAAAGACTTTGTGAGATAATTGTTTTTGAGATAGCAGTATGGAGGATGTATTTGGTCAGCGGTCTGATATTAACAGTTTTTTTCTTCCAGATATTCCTTTTTCGTAAATTCCCAACGTTCGTGTCAGAATCTCCAATAAGGGTTTAGAGAGTTAATAAGAGTTAACACAAGTCTAGTAGGGAGACACCAGACAGGAGAGACACCAGCGCTATAAATAGCTTCACAATGAGACACATTTGTGTCAACCAAGGGAGCAATAAGGACAGTTGAGCGAGGGCTTCCCCAAGCCATTGAGAAGCTTGGCCTTACGAGTAACCGTGGAGTACCCGGTTACTCAAGTTCACGAGCCAGCGTGCTTGGGACTCCATGCACGCAAGACTCGCTAATGCACGGAGGGTACAGCGTCCGTGCTTGACCACGCAATGTGTAGCGTGTGGACAGACCCGACTGGAGACGATTAGAGAGTAGACGTGTTCTTGACAAATGCTATAAGTTTCTAGGCAATAGTTAAATATTAGGCTTTAGATTTAGTTTGTGATTACTAGCATCATTTCTTACCACTTCATTACATTCATGTTGTTTAATGTCAATGAAGCATACCGCTCTCAGAGCTTATAAATTGCCAGCTCTAAATAAATTGCATTCCTTTTGCAAATGACACGAGTTGTTATTTCGTGCGGTGCAAAAGTATGGGAGTCCTGAAAGACCTGTAGCAAGCAAGTTGCTGACAGGCAGGACCCCAATTGGTGTCAGAAGTGGGATATACAATCATCAGTGTATTTTGTCAAGCTAACCATCGTGTACATTTCATTTTGTGTGATACAGCCATCAATGTCACCATTCTTCATATTCAGTAAATAGATTAGCTACTGAACTGAAGCCTAGAACGAAGTTAGACAAACTAGTCAGAAAGTGAAGACAAGACGACATCGACTGCCATACGACGAATCATCCTATGAATCATGACAATCATTCAGACTATCATACCATTCATTCATTAACACCATTTATCATTATCTATCACATTTTTCACTCATCAGCCGCATGAAAGATAAATTTGTATTTACAACATATACGTGTGTCTAATTTTTGATGCTCTACTAAACAGAAGCATCCATTGTGTTATCAAGTCAATCATTTTGTGAGTGTGGAAGACAGCGGTGGAACATCCCAAGAACCGTATTTTCCAAAGAATTAGATGAGTATATTTTCAGAATATTTTGGTATGCTCTAAATTAATCATGCATCTTCTTTGTCAGTAAAGATGTATATTTACTAACACATTATTACAAACCATTGTGTGAATATTACTGTGATATCATTTTTGAACTAACATAAAGCCACAAAATGGCGTCATTAAATGATTGTATCCAGGCAGGCAAGGAAATGGGCCATACTGGAGAAAAACTAGAGAAATGGGTAGATCAAAAATACAAAGAAGAAACAGAAAGAAAAGCTGCTCTGGAGAGAGACGAAAGAGCACTAGAAAGACACCACCAAAAAGAAATGAAAGAAATCGAAGAGGCTACCAAACAAAAGCAGATACAAGTAGACTCAGAAACTAAATTAAAGATGAAGGAAATGGAGGTAGATTCAAACATACAAATAGCCTCTAGCAAACAAAAGAGCCAAAAGGAACAGAACAAATTTAGTAAGTATAAAGGCCTTATCAAACCATACAGTGTAGGGGATTCAATTAGTGCATGGACTGAGAACATAGAATTCCAACTAAAGACTCAGAAAATACCTTTGGATGACTGGGCAATGATCTACATGAGAAACCTCAGTGGGGAGCCGTTAAAAGTAATAGAATCCATACCTACAGAGCTAAGGAACAATTATCAGTACATTCACGATAGGATCATGCAACACTTTCTTTTAGACGCCACTGGGTACCAAATTCAGTTCTCCCAAATTAAGCCAAAAGCAACTGAAACCTTCTTAGACTACATCTCTAACGTGCAAAGCACATTTAAAAAGTGGACTAGGGCGGCGAAAGTGAGTAACAACTATGAAAAATTAGAAGATCCTATGGTAATGGACAAGGTGATATCTACCGTTCCTACCCCTTTTGCGAATTTTCTCCAACAGTCGGATATTGAATCCATTCAGCAATTAGAAAAACGGGGGTCAGCATATTTTTCATCTAATCAGGACATATTTAAATCTACAACACATGATACAGAAATCACTGCTTTTGCAAGCAAGGTACCTGATAGATCTTACAATCAGAAAGATTACCGTAAGAAGGACAAACCATATCAGAAGCCACCTCGATGTGGATATTGTAGGTTATTTCATCCTAGCGACTCTATGTGTGATAAAAAAAAAAAAGCCCGCATATCCGTCACACTTAGAAGCAGTGTTAAAGAAGCAAGAAAGCAGTAGAACGTCATTTAAACGTGCTGTTAAATGTTACTTTTGTTCTAGCTATGGCCACTATAGTAATAAATGTCTTGGTAGACAACGAATGAAGGCAAATAATGCAGCACTCATCGATACGTCATCAGACGATGAGAGTGACATTGATCCGGAACTTGTGAATGTGTTGCCAACGAATGAATGTGAGAGTGTAGCAGTAGTAACAAACATATTAGACTTTAGAAAATGTGACATATGCCACCAGTTTCATGCGGATGGTAAATTGAAATGTGGGCACGTAATACCATGTTCCAGTGAAGATGCTAACGCAGCTAGTGCCTCCAGAGGTAAACTTAAGTTCTACGATGCACTGGTCAATGATCAACCATGCCAATGTTTAATTGATAACGGAAGCACTCTACTGGGTTTAAGGAAAGAACTTGTTAGACCAGAAGATTACACGGGTGAATTTGTCAAATGCCGTACTTTCTCTGGAACCATTGAGAAATACCCACTGGCAAAAGCGCATATCAATACCCCGTTCCTTACCGGCACATTTACTTGCACAATCCTGCAAGATCCATGCACGGATCTCATTTTAGGATGCCTAGATTCAGTGAAACAATGTACAGACGACGACATAAGAGCCTGGAAACATACACACATGGCTAACGCTGTAACAAGGTCAGATACACAAACAAACTATACTGACTTACAAAATGAAATGCTACAGCTATTAACACTAAGTGGTGCAGATACCAACATTACTCGACAGAAATTTATCGAGGCACAAAGCACCGACCAAACTATCGCACCTTATTTTAAATTGTTGGGTGAGCGAGCGAAAGTGACTAAAAATGCATCTTGGTACTTTAGAAAACATAACGGAATTCTCATGCGTTATTACACAAATAATAACCATGAAATTCAGCAGACGGTGTTACCTGTAACATACCGACAAAATGTGCTAAACATCGCACATGAGTCACCGTTTGCTGGACACTTGGCCTATGATAAAACGCGAGCCAGAATTTTGTCACACTTTTAGTGGCCTAAATTCTGTTCTGACATAAAATGTTTCTGTCGTTCGTGTACTATTTGTCAACATCTTGTACGAAAGGGAAAGCATGTGACGGCCGAAGTTCAACGGTCATTATTAGCATCTAGACCATTTGAGTGTGTAGCGGTCGATATTGTTGGACCCCTAAATCAGGTGTCAAGCAAAGGAAACCGATTTATACTTACTCTCGTGGGTCTATGCACCAGGTGGATCGAAGCTATTCCACTGAAATACATCACCTCCAAAGATGTGGCAAATGTATTTTTGCACCTATTTTCTCGCTTTGGCTTCCCACGATCTATCTTATCAGATCGGGGAACGCAGTTTATTTCGGCTGCTACGCAAGCCTTAACAAAATTGTTAGGAGTAGAGCAGCATTTCTGTACCCCGTACCACCCAATGAGCAACGGGATTATAGAAAAAATTAACGGGGATCTCAAACACATGCTGGCTAAAGTAACAGCAGAGAATCCATCTGATTGGGACACATTATTGCCAGCAGTGCCATTTGCCCATAGAGAAATTCCGCACTCGAGTACGGGTTTCTCACCTTTTGAGTTATTTATGGGGCGAACCCTCGAGGACCCTTAACCATTTACCATCAGCTAATTACTAGCTTACCAGACAATCCAACAGCAGTAACACCGTATGAGATGGTAACAGAAACACGCGATAGAATAATGAAAGCGTGTGTAATAGCCAAGGCATCTTTGGAGAGGAAAGGACAGATGTACCGCGACTATGCAAATAAGGGTGCTAAAACTATACACCTTGAACCAAATCAGAAGGTTTTGCTTCTACTACCTGATAAACGTAATTTGTTACTAACATCTTGGCAAGGGCCATTCAACGTTGAACGTAAAATATCAGATGTCGATTATGAAATATCGATAAAAGGAAAATTAAAGATATTTCATATCAACATGCTGAAACCATACTTCTCACGACAAGAACAACAGACAGACGAACAAAATGCACCAACACCAAGTAATCGGACGACAGACGTACACAACACAACTTCACTAGGTAGGGCGACACACGACAGCGACAACGCAAACACACTTAGCCAGGTAACAGCACACGCAGCTAGTACCACAACAGTATTGAACGAGACAGACGAAGACGAGATGGAATTACCAGTCCCTACTGTAGACACGACTGCGACCATTGACAGCATAAAGATAGAAACCAAACTTACAAACGACCAATGACGACAAATAATAGAGCTAGTGACGGAATACAGAGACATTTTCTCCGACATCCCAGGAAAGACAGACAGAATAGAACATTCTATTATTCTGACTGACAACACACCAATCAAGTGTCGACCTTATTCTATCCCTCTAAACTATAGGTCGAACCTCGACAAAGAACTACTATCTCTCGAGTCGAGTGGAATTATTCAGAAATCTCAGTCAGAGTATTCTTTCCCTATTGTATTTGTCGCCAAAAAGGACTCAACTATTCGACTCTGCGTCGATTATCGCCGTTTAAACAAAATAACCAAAATTGATGCTGAACCAATCCCAGCATGCGAGGATTTGATCTTGGACATGTCTACATCTCGCATATTTAGTAAGCTTGACCTCACAAAAGGTTATTGGCAGGTCCCGATGCAAATAAATTCGATTCCTTTAACAGCTTTCTCCACTCCTTTAGGTCTATATGAGTGGCGCTTTCTTCCTTTTGGCCTTCGTAACGCTCCAGCAACTTTCGTCCGTCTAACTAGGGATCTTCTCCATGGGCTGACCAATATTTCTACATATATAGACGACATATGTATTCATACGGAAGACTGGACATCACACCTACTGAAACTACGACAAGTCTTCGACAGGTTGCGAGTATTCGGGCTTACAGTTAAGCCGACCAAAGTAGAGTTGGGCATGGAACAAATTGACTTCCTAGGTCATACTATCTGCAGGGGCCAATTAAGAACACATGACAGAATCGTGACCAAGATTCTGAATTTGACAATGCCAACGACCAAGAAACAGGCCCGAAGTTTACTGGATCTGGTAAACTACTATAGTAAATTTATTCCAAATCTGGCGGAAATCACCAGTTTTTTCTAACATCTTAAAAGCTTCGGCTAAATTATCTGTACAAGATGCAGGATTAATTAGCGCGTTATCAAAACTGAAATACCTATTTAGCGTTCCACCTATCCTGCGTTTGCCTAATCCAAAACTTACCTATTTTTTACGTACAGATGCGAGTGCCATCTCCATATCTGCGATACTAGGACAGTTCTACAAAGGGAAGTTCCACCCAGTAATGTACGTAAGTCGGAAGATTAGCCCTGCTGAATCTAGATACTCAGCATCAGAATTGGAGGGCCTCAGCTTAATCTATTGTGTTAAGAAATTTCATAGATTTTTGGCAGGAGCACAGTTTGTGATCGAAACCGACAATTCTCCGTTGTCTGTGATGCAGTCTGGCATTCCCCACAATAACAGAGTCTACATGTGGGCTTTGATTCTGCAGAACTATACATTTACTATCCAACATTTAAAGGGAAGATTGAACACTTTAGCAGACACCTTGAGTCGACCGTCAACTATTGACATACCTGATTTGCAGGAAGGGATCGACCAGAGATCACCAGCAACAGTGACACTGTAAATGTTAAGTAAATCAGTGCTGTATGTGGTGATTAAGATACACTGTAAGTGCGTTATCATCGCCAAACATGTAAACTGTGAAAGTAACAGTGCCATGAAAAGTGAAACGAACAGACGCAGAAGTAACATGCGCTGACACACACATAAGCTATATTAACGTTGAAGGGTTAGCTGTGAACCTACATAAGTTAGTAGGGAACTATATTTATACACTATCCATGAAGGAGAGCATAAAAGACTTTGCCGAAATGAACTATGTTATAAGAATAGTCTACAAAGAACATTGCTCCATCTTCACACCTGAAAGGAGGACTTCAGTTAGTGTAATTAGATATAGAAATGTAACTGTGATATATATATATTATTATTTTATTAACAGTACACATAACTTCATTTTTCTATGAATAATTGAATTGCAAAATGTTCAAATGCATATATAACTTTATTTATGTCATGTGGTAGTTAGAAATCACCATCATTTAGTTAATAACCCATTTAATGTAACACCAATGATAGAAATACAATTGTTAGATATTACATTAGTTTATCACCTCATAATCATAATCATTTATAAATTCATTTATCTAAAATATCATTTCTAAACTAACCCAACCATTTAGGAATTAACATCATTTCATTTACAAATAACACTTTAAGGCAGTTAACTCAATTCTCTTAAATGAAATTAAGTAGTTAAATTATTTCCCTTGGGATAATTTAGGAAAGCACACCAAATCATGTTAGTTACTATTACAGGATCGGTGACAAACCATCCTCACAACCGTGTATATTTTGTATAGGCATGACACGTGCAAACAAACCGCACGGTCATTTGGCGTGAATACTTTTATAATTCAGCCAATCATTTATTGTAAATATGTAATGTTCATTTATGTGATGCTATGAACCATATTATAATGACGAGTGAATGTTTTAGCAAAGCGAGAGTATGAAAGCGAATGAAAGATGTATGAAAGAGGTATAAATAAGAGGAGAGAATGGGAAAATTAGTAAACATGGAAGGAAAGTGAGAGAGAAAGGGAGCGGCAAATTTTTTCACCGCTGGAAACGTCTTATTTTGACTTGTCTGTGTCATCTGTGTAACCAATGCGTTGTCAAGTTTTTATGTGTGTTACTGCCATACTTTAGTAGATGAGATAGGGAATATACTTTGAGCATCTTGAAGAGGAGTTGTGGTCATAAATAAGAATAACAAACATTTGTAACCACAATAAACCGATTTACGGCGCTCGAAGGAATACACACATTTAATACACTAACGCATACACAGGTTAGCAAGATAGGTATACTGTAGTTTATTAGAAAACACGCAAACAAACAGGAGAACAAACACATAAAAGTTGCACACACTATTTGTTTCAAAGAACAACAACTTAAATTCAGGGGACACAATAACTTCTTAAAAACCTTAATGTAACATTGAAGATAGCTTTTCACAAGCGGAAGCGAGAAGGTGAAGAGTGGAACTGTATGTATATGAGTTGGAGGGGATATTAATGGGAACATGAACATTTTATGCTCATGTGTTGCACTCATAACAGAGTCAACTTGTATTTGGGTTGTCATTTCGGGCAATATGAGGACAGATCGAGACAGAAGTCAACGGGTGAAAGTCAAAAGACATAGGGTCAAACGACGGAAGCCAGGACATAAGTCATAAGACAACGGATCCGGTTCAAAACAATTCCCAAAGATATCTATAGAACCAACTATACTGATACAAGGGCTACTCAATTAGCCGAGTGAAAAGATAGAACAGTGTGAGTAAAGGAAGAAGAGAGTTGTTCTATCCCCAAACCAGAGATTTACAACTTATTGGATATCTGACAAAATTGGACATCCAATTTTTCTTTGTGACCATACGTGTTACAAACATGAGTTAAAGGGGTGTAACACTTCACATAGAGGAGGGGAGCCTGTCAGAATCTCCAATAAGGGTTTAGAGAGTTAATAAGAGTTAACACAAGTCTAGTAGGGAGACACCAGACAGGAGAGACACCAGCGCTATAAATAGCTTCACAAGGGGACACATTTGTGTCAACCAAGGGAGCAATAAGGACAGTTGAGCGAGGGCTTCCCCAAGCCATTGAGAAGCTTGGCCTTACGAGTAACCGTGGAGTACCCGGTTACTCAAGTTCACGAGCCAGCGTGCTTGGGACTCCATGCACGCAAGACTCGCTAATGCACGGAGGGTACAGCGTCCGTGCTTGACCACGCAATGTGTAGCGTGTGGACAGACCCGACTGGAGACGATTAGAGAGTAGACGTGTTCTTGACAAATGCTATAAGTTTCTAGGCAATAGTTAAATATTAGGCTTTAGATTTAGATTGTGATTACTAGCATCATTTCTCACCACTTCATTACATTCATGTTGTTTAATGTCAATGAAGCATACCGCTCGCAGAGCTTATAAATTGCCAGCTCTAAATAAATTGCATTCCTTTTGCAAATGACACGAGTTGTTATTTCGTGCGGTGCAAAAGTAGGGGAGTCCTGAAAGACCTGTAGCAAGCAAGTTGCTGACAGTTCGCTTGTTCTTTCTACAGTTTCAACATATTCTTGTTTAAGCCAGTGTTAGCATCCATTGCTTGGACTGGTGATTGGTAATAAAACTATATAGATAGTAGAAATGTCAGAGATGATATAACCAAGGAGTAATATCATGCCCTAACTATCGGTGGTCATGAAATACTAGAGATTCGATATGCTGATGATACAGTATTGCTATCGACATCACAGAACAGTATAGAAAGACTATTAACCTTAACCCAACAGAATAGTGAAAATCACAACTTATATCTTAACATAGAAAAAAAGGAAGATATATATGTAAATGAGGAAAAATTGGAGATGGTGGAAAATTTTCAATACCTTGGTTAATTAATTACCAACAATGGTGACACAATGAAAGAAATTAAAAGACGAATATCTATTGCTCTTAAACAACTAAAACAACTGAATTAATTGTGGTGTGGGGCAGATAGATCTACAAAAATTTGATTTTTAAGTGCATGAATCTTTCCCATTGCAGCACACGCCAGTGAGACCTGGACACTTACTAAATGAGCTGAACAGCCATAAATGCCTTTGAATATAAATGTTTTAGACTGGTTCTAAGAATATTTTGGACACAGAAAAGAACAAATGCATCCATACGACAAGATATGAATACAGAAGAAAGTTTGCTACTGAAGGCCATAAAATAAAGAAAATTGAAATTATTGGTCACTTGAAACGTCATGAAAGTTTGGAGAGAACAATAATGTAGGTGTATATGCCCGGGAATAGAGGAAGAGGAAGACCAAATAGAAGATGGGTGCCGGATGTGGCAGAAGATCTCCTGATGAGTGTATCGGAAGTTTGTTATGGGAGCGAGGTTCTGCAAAGGACATGCTACTGAATAAATGAATGAATAGATAGATAGTAGAGGATTAGAGGCCTCCTGGTGTTTTTGTTGCGTTCGCTCGATTTGAACTCAAGTGTAGTCCATACACATGCTACTACTTCTAATTTACTGGGCTGATTTTTGCGTGTGGATTAGCTGTCCCTATTACCAGTGTCCCTCGCCATCAGGAGAATCCACTTCGTCTTCTAAGGTATTTATAATCCAAGTCACGGACGAGAAGTCAACATTTTAGTCCAACTGACCGATACAGGGGTTGTACCTGCAATCTTGGCATCAGCGTACCGGAAGTTTAAGAGCGAGCGCTCTTATTCATTCGGTTATACTGACCGCCACAATCCATGTATCTGTTACTACAGTTTTGATAAGTGACCCAGCGATGCTTGCGGCCGTCAGTACACCGGTGTCAGTGTTCTTCTCTATCTATGACATTCTCAAAATCCCTCTGGGGAAAAAAAACCTACATTTCCAGTTAATCCAGATTCTTCAACATTTCATATTAATTGCCCAGGATTCACATCCTTGCAAATGAGTAGAATAACCTTTCAGAAAGTTACGATCACCTACGAGTTTTAACGCGAAGTACATCATGACTCCTATCTTTCCACGTCAGCTTTGGCATAGGTCCTAATTAACATTGCTGGTGCTAGACTGTGGGTGAAAGAAGCAGGGATGAGATCAATTCGTCTATGTGTGTCACATTTGAGAGCGAGAAATGTTTATGCTGAACATGGGTATTTTTAAGGGTTAGTTTAGAAGTGTTGGTATATTTTAGTGGTCCTCTTCTTTAATCGGCTGTGTCTTAGAGGTAGTGAGCGGAGTTTTACAGTCGCGGCATACCGTGTTCGAAGTCCGTCGTAGGCTATTTCGGAGCAGATCGCTTTGCATTGATTTTCACAATGATGTAAGTGCTGCTCGTTCAGTCAGAAATGACAAACTACAAAACATAAAATCGCCTAGAAAATCACAGAAAGCCGAAGTATGCTGGAGTTTATTGCGACGTCGTGTAAAGAACATGCAACTAACTTTTTAACTGATTCAGTGCCAAACATAAATTTAATTTGGACCGAACATGGTAACAATCCAAATGAACAAGTATTATAATGTAAATTTCCGTTCACTGAACATTGAAAATGCGGAAGATACCAAGAAAATAATCAAATAACACTATGACGCTAGTATGGCGATATATCGTCCTTCTGTCCAAATGGTAGGTGACAGAATATATTATCCTTTAGCACTGAAGTTGTTAACTTCCATAATCATTGACTTCTCCTGTTGCGGATGATCTAGCCACTTTAGTAGCATTTTCTAAATTCCTTTTTAATTCTATAATCTGCATAGTTGGATACCTCTTGAAAAAACACATCCAACGGTACCTTAATCAAGTCTGTAGGTCATTTCTTAGCCGAAATATTAATGTTTGATTGTCAGTTTATCAATTACTAGCTGACACGGCCCGGCTTCGCCCAGACTCTGGTGGGGAGCATCTCATTTAATTCATATAAGTAGTCATATAAGCTCCCGTTCCCGTCTGTCTGTCTGTCTGTCTGTCTATCTATCTGTCTGTCTGTCTGTCTGTCTGTCTGACCCGGCCCAGCCCATGGTGGAGAGCATCTCATTTAAATCATATAAGTAGTCATATAAGATCCCGTTCCCGACTATCTGTATGTCTGTCTGTCTTGGGTAAATGGAGGAGGGAGGAGAAAGAGGGAGGTGGAGGAGGGAAGAGGAGGGAGGAGGAGGGAGGAGGAGACAGGAGGAATAGGAGGGAGGAGGAGGGATTAGGAAGAGGAGGGAGGAGTAGGGTGGAGGAGGAGGGGGAGGAGGAGGGAGGAGGAAGAGGGAGAAGGAGGGAGGAGGAGATCGCAGGAGGAGGAGGAGGAGGAGGAGGAGAGGGAGGAGGAGGAGGGAGAGGGAGGAGGAGGAGAGAGTAGGCGGAGGGAGGAGGCGGAGGGAGCAGGAAGAGGGAGAAGGAGGAGGGAGGAGTAGAGAGTGGGAGGAGGGAGGAGGCGGAGGGAGGAAGAGGGAGGAGGAAGAGGGAGAAGGAGGAGGGAGGAGAAGGAGGGAAGAGGATGAGAGGGAGGAGGAGGAAGAGGGAGGAGGAGGAATGTGAAGGGAGGAGGAGGGAGGAGGTAGAGGGAGGAGGTAGAGGGAGGAGGAGGAGGAGGGAGGAGGATAGAGGAGGAGGAGGGATGAGGAGGAAGAGGGAGGAGGAGGAATGTGAAGGGAGGAGGAGGGAGGAGGTAGAGAGAGGAGGAGGAGGGAGGAGGAGAATGGAGGAGGAGGGATGAGGAGGAGAGGGAGGAGGAGGGGAAGGAGGGGGAGGAGGAGGGAGGAAGAAGGAGGAGGGAGGAAGACGGATGAGGGGGAGGAGGGAGGGGTAGGAGGGGGAGGAGGAGAAGGGAGGAGAAGGGAGGAGGAGGAGGGAGCAGGAGGAAGGAGGAGGGAGGAGGAGGAGGAAGAGGGAGCAGGAGGGAGGAGGAAGAGAGAGGAGGGAGGATGAAGAGAGAGGAGGGAGGAGGAGGGAGGAAGAGATAGGCGGAGAGAGGAGGAGGAGGGAGGAGGAGGAGTAGGGATGAATAGGAGGGAGGAGAAGGGAGGAGGAGGGATTAAGAGAAAGAGGGGGGAAAGGGGAGAAGGAGGAGGGAGGAGGAGGAGGAAGAGGGATGAGGAGGGAGGAGGAGGGAGGAGGGAGGATGAGGAGGAGGGAGGAGGAGGGAGGATGGTGAAGGAGGAGGAGGAGGAGGGAGGAGGGGGAGGAGGGAGGGGGAGGAGGAGGGAGAAGGAGGAGGAGGGAGGAGGGAGGAGGAGAACGTAGGTGGGGGAGGATGAGAAGGGAGGAGGGAGAGGGAGGAGGAGGGAGGAGGAGGAGGGAGGAGGAGGAGGGAGGAAGAGGTAGAAGGAGGAGGGAGAAGGAGGGAGGAGGAGACAGGAGGAATAGGAGGGAGGAGGAGGGATTAGGAAGAGGAGGGAGGAGTAGGGTGGAGGAGGAGGGGGAGGAGGAGGGAGGAGGAAGAGGGAGAAGGAGGGAGGAGGAGGAGGAGGAGGAGAAGGGAGTAGGAGGAGAAGGGAGTGGGAGGAGGAGGGAGGAGGAGGAGAGAGTAGGCGGAGGGAGGAGGCGGAGGGAGCAGGAAGAGGGAGGAAGAGGGAGAAGGAGGGAGGAGAAGGAGGAGGGAGGAGGAAGGAGGAGTAGAGAGTGGGAGGAGGGAGGAGGTGGAGGGAGGAAGAGGGAGGAGGAAGAGGGAGAAGGGAGGAGGAGGGAGGAGGTAGTAGGATGATTGATTGCCATCCCACCAGGTTAATATGTTATCGCGGACCTCAGAGAGAAGTGTCTATGTAGAAGACCATTTCCTGGACGTACGTATTTTGGGAGGGGGAGGAGGGAGGAGGGAGGAGGAGGAAGAAGAAAAAAAAACTACGACAGTTGGCATCTCTGGAATGAAAGGAAGGCGTGTAGAAAATTTCATCTCAATCGGATGGGCCGTTCGCGAGCGTATAAAGGACATACATACATACATACATACAGAGATACATACGCACATCCTAATTTATATATAAGATAAGATTATAAGCATATAGAAAAAAAAAAACGATTTTGACCCTTTCACTTTTTGTGACCTACTTACACCACTGTTGGTTACACTGACGCCAATACCACTGCCGCTCTCTAACTCAAGGACAGATAATTCTGCCAGTTTATACACACAGACATATGCATCTCCACGTCGTGCTGTGATGACGTCAGACCATGCGTGTTACCGCGCGCTGTTGTTAACGCGAGGCCGCGAGGCAGAGATCCATTTTAACCTTACAAAGTTATCCAAAAATTATCGACCCTGGTCGCGTAGAGTGATGACAACTTACACATAAATACTACGATGGGTGTTGAATGCAAACATGCTTTCATTATCATTTCGTCGCTCTGAATAATCCATAAGAATATTGAACGATTATCGTTTATTTATGATGCGGAAATCCGCTGTTTTCCTGCCAGTGAAATATCCCATTACAGCATCACAGCATGCGATCTTAATGGTTTCAGTTTGGGATGTCCCCGCCTACTTAAATAGTCGAAAATTTTACAGTACGCGTAAAATATGGATGGTCAATTGAATTATTCATACAAGATCAATTCGTAACGTCTATATAAAACTAAATTTACAAGTCAACTTACGTCTTAAAAAGACAGTCTCTTTATCTCAGTAAGAAGAAAAATTTGAGAAACCAAGATGTATCGATTTGTAGAAAATGGAGGGCACTACAATACTCGGTAATCATTTTCTGTTTTAATGCGATCTTGAAATAATCGCGGAAGTTAACATCATGCGTACGAATACCGTTCCCATATCGGAGACATAAAAACAAATAATTGAACGTTACCGGGGAAAAAAAATCTGGTAAAATACGGCAATCATGAACCGCAGTACCTACATGTTCCAGCTGCTCACGCCTGCTGATTATAGGCATTTGGTCGAACATAAATATAAATGTACAATCATCGTCGTTTTCCATGTCTATAAACGCAAGGGACAACAGAGTTCGTCATCTTACATGATCAACGGTCTCAGATCAAGTCTGTGTCCTTGTTTCGATTGTACCATGTGGTCAAACTGTGTGTATATTTATCTCTTTGGCTTTTCCTTGTTCCTTCCCCAGCAAGTTGGCCAGGTGTCGCTACGTTTCTGAATGTAATTCTCATCTTACGATGCCCAACAATATTAACTATCTACGTTGAATACTTTCATCGGTTAACGGTTTTCGTCTACTTCTTGATGTATTTTCACATTTGTTTTCTGCTCATCCGTGGTATTCTTTGGAACAGAGGGTCAGTAATGTAATGTTCTTGACCATCTTCGCCTTAAATATCACAGAAATAGTCACTTACGTCAATATAACAGGCATGGGTTAGTTATTCTGCCCATGAGCTACTGTGGATTAACTGCTTTCTCTGGGTATATAGGTAATCGTATGATATGGCGAAACATGACCGCCCACGATTGTCCGCACGGTACATGATGATGATAGGTATATATATATATATATATATATATATATATATATATATATATATATATATATATATATATATATATATATATATATATATATATATAATACAGTTGATTGTGATCAACTTACTTGCTCCTACCCTCTTTGGAATATACTTTTTACTTCTACAGAAATATGCCTTTCGTAATCAGAATGGTGGTATATACATTCACTCACGCTCACATGGCGGCCTCTACAGTGCTCAGAGATTACAGGCCAAGACCAAAATTAGGAGGGTGCTGATCAGAGTGTTGCTGTTTGCAGATGATGCTGTACTTACGACCTACTCTGAGGAAGAATTACGTCTACAATCTGCATTCCCAAAAGCTTGTTATTAATGTAATTTAACAATTATCAAAAAGAAGACACGGATTATTTCACAAGGTGCACATGGGGTACCATCACTCCTTATTGACGATGCTAAACTGGAGATAGTAGACCATTTTACATATTTAGGATCCAGAGGTAAACAGCAAATCATCCCTAGATCAGGAAATCAACATCAGGATTGGTAAGGCAGAAATAATAATGAACAGGTTAACAAAAAGAGTCTGGGAGAGAGGGAAGCTTTCTGCCAAACAACAATCCTTGTCTATCGAGCCTCTCTCTTATAGTATGTCCACATTTGTTTACCTTCATTCACGATCAATTATTTTGAAAACTGTCTGTTGCATCGTTATGAAATTTTTCCAGCCGTCTTATATTTACCCCCACTCAAGGAATATGTCTTTGATAGGTCCAAAAACAACTTAAATCATTGAAAGCGGCGACATTCCTTTGATGTTTTGCTGAACAACTAGTGATTTCTCGTTAACAAAGTTATTTTTACGGTAATGGGAGACCTGTCAATTCTGATGACACACAAAGGCGTATCCGGATTCGTATGGGAGTGGGCGCAATGAAAGAACTAGCTTAAAATGGACAGGGTCGGCTATATTGTACCGGGTTTTTATCCCATATGGCTCAGTTTCTTTCCGCAGCGCGGAAAGCGTCGCACAAAGCACGAACTCCGTAGTTCCAGCGACGACCCTCGGGAGTCTCCGAAAAAATGCACTCGTGAAATGAAGGACGCGGCCCGGAATCGAACATACAACCTTCGGAGCCCGAGTCAGACGGCTTGACCACTTCACCACGGAGATTCCCGAGAGGGGGTGCAATGTGTAATATTAGTAAAGACAGAGAATTTAGAGGCACGGGGTAAATAATTTGTAAATTAACAGGAAAGTAGAAGGAATATATTTCTTACCTTATTTTTCATTTCCTTCTTGTTTCTTCTGCTGATGCTGATGCTGTAATGTTTAGGGCCTGCAATTCGTCCGAATAGTTGGAGCAAAATATCCCAGTAAGTGTGTACGTAGATTAAGGTCTGCGATCTGCTCAGACCTTAATCTGTGTCGGACGATTCCAGTAGGTTGATGATTGCTCTCGGTTGCATAAAATTCAATCCATCCTTTCTCCAATAGTCCTCTTCCTCTTTCAACACATGGTCCTGACGTTTTTTCCAGTAACTGTTATCAATATTTAATAGCGCTGACAGACAGACAAGACAGACAGACAAGACAGACAGACAGAAAGATATGTAGGTAGGTAGATAGGTAGGTAGGCAGAAAGGTAGGTGGGTGGATGGCTGGCTGGCTGACTGGGTGGGTCGGTCGGTGGGTCGGTCGGTCGGTGGGTGGGTTGGTCGGTCGGTGGGTGGGTGGGTCGGCCGACAGGCAGGCAGGCAGATAGGTAGGTAGGTAGGTAGGTAGGTATATATAGGTAGGTAGACAGACAGATAGATAGATAGATAGATAGATAGATAGATAGATAGATAGATAGATAGATAGATAGATAGATAGATAGATAGATAGATAGATAGATAGATAAGTAGATAGATAGATAGATAGATAGATAGATAGATAGATAGATAGATAGATAGATAGATAGATAGATAGATAGATAGATAGATAGATAGATAGATAGATAGATAGATAGATTAGATATATTAGATAGATAGATAGATAGATAGATAGATAGATAGATAGATAGATAGATAGATAGATAGATAGATAGATAGATAGATAGATAGATAGATAGATAGATAGATAGATAGATCCCCGCCAGAAGCTGGGCCTTGTCAGCTAGTTTATTTATATAATCACGTTTCATGAAAGAACCCCCATTTGAGACACCTCTGAACAAACCAATTTAACTTCGCCAAAACGAAACCCGCCAAATAATTTCGAAAAGAGCGGGGGTGTGTCATGCTGAAGCTGTAATACTCTTTAAATGATGGCATGAATGCGGGAGCGGTAGATTATATACTGCATATAAACAAACATTGAAATCTGCTGTACAATCTCCAGAACAAAATTTTTTTGTTGGGTGGACATAATCTTCTTCTTCTTCAGCGTTCCGAGCCATTGAGGTCCTTTGCTGCAAATACAATCCGTCTCCATTCGTCTCTCTGGTGGACCTTCTCTTGCCAGTCGTTGATTCCAAGTGCTTGTAGGTCTGTACATGTATTATCTCTCCACCGCCTTCTTGGTCTACCTCGGGGTCTACGGTCATTTATTTCCAGAGTGTAAGCGAGTTTTGTTTCCCTATTATCTTCCATTCTTTCTATATGCCCCAGCCATTGTAGTCTATTAGCCGTGCGGTGACGTGTCTTGGTGAAGCTGTAATACTGTTAAAATCATGGACGTAATCTCTAAGTCGTAATTAATATACCGCATATAAACTAACTTTGAAATCTGCTGTAAAATCTCCAGAACAAAAATTTTTGGTTGGGTGGACATAATGATAAGGTTATATACTAAATCTTATCATTTTCCCTCAGTTGGTTACTGAGATATTGAATTTTATATTGAGGCAACCCAAAAAAAAAAAAAAAAAACCACTATAGTACTCTACTTAATGACAGTGAAACCTGGTCGACTTACTCACACCAAGAGAAACGTTTAAACAGCTTTCATATGCGGTGTCTGCGGAGAATACTTGGTATTAAGTGGCAAGACAAAACCACAAATACTGAAGTATTGGAAAGATCAGGTTGTGTGGCGGTTTGTTCATGCTCAGTCTTCGTAGACTTAGATGGATACGACACGTTAGGAGGATGGTAAAATACTAAAGGACATCTTTTCTGGTGAATTACATATGGTAATAGATCTCAGGGTCGGCCTCTATTGTGATACAAAGAGGTGTGTAAGTGTAAGTAATTAGATACAGGCATTAATAATGCACATAGGGAGCAAGTCGCCGCTGAACGTGTTGCATGGAGGGCAACTATCAGAAATGGAATAAAGACAAAGGAGAAAATGATTGCAGATAGGTGATACACTGAGCGTGTGAGACGTTTGATGGTGAAAATGATCGTGTGTTCACATGCATCCACTGTTGACGACCATGTACATTGCGAATTGGTCTGATCAGTCACATTCGCAATCACCATGGGTTGTAGTTGTTATGTCTTTTTTTTATAGCACAATGTAACAAACTATCGTCTATCTTGACGGAAAGGTGTCAATGCAATGCGCTCAACTTGCAATGTCAAGTACCTCGTGGTAAGCATGGTTGGTGATTTTCTTTTAACTTTAATTTTTAAAAAGGTGCAACTTAATACTGTTATTCAGGTTGGAGTGTTTAATCTTTGCATATTATAGGCCACGGCTTAAGAAGGCATGGTGACAGTTCCTTTTAACGCCACTTTTTGCTCCCAGACAATTTACAGATATTTCAGAATATTAACTGGCACCCGTTTTATGAGGCTCTTCGGTCCCAAAAGTACTGGGGGCAACAATGAATCCTGTCATTGCTGAGAATTGAACTCAAACCATCAGTATGCAAGAACGCTATCTACTATGCTTCTATTTCATTATTCTGTTAATACGTGAGATCGTTGACTTGGAAATATGCTGAAAGGCACATCTAAACTTGAGACCGTTGACTTGGAAATATGCTGAAATGTACATCTAAACTTGAGACCGTTGAATTGGGAATATGCTGAAATGTACATCTAAACTTGAGGCCGTTGACTTGGAAATATGCTGAAATGTACATCTAAACTTGAGACCGTTGAATTGGGAATATGCTGAAATGTACATCTAAACTTGAGGCCGTTGACTTGGAAATATGCTGAAATGTACATCTAACCTTGAGGCCGTTGACTTGGAAATATGCTGAAATGCACATCTAAACTTGAGACCGTTGACTTGGAAATATGCTGAAATGTACATCTAAACTTGAGACCGTTGAATTGGGAATATGCTGAAATTTACATCTAAACTTGAGACCGTTGACTTGGAAATATGCTGAAATGTACATCTAAACTTGAGACCGTTGAATTGGGAATATGCTGAAATGTACATCTAAACTTGAGGCCGTTGACTTGGAAATATGCTGAAATGTACATCTAAACTTGAGACCGTTGAATTGGGAATATGCTGAAATGTACATCTAAACTTGAGGCCGTTGACTTGGAAATATGCTGAAATGTACATCTAAACTTGAGACCGTTGAATTGGGAATATGCAGAAATGTACAACTAAACTTGGGACATGCTAACACGGCCTCGGTCTGGCGTGTTCTGAACTGTCCCTATAGTCGTAGATCATGGAGCCAAGATATTCAAAGTATGTGACATTCTCAATTTCTTTACTGTTGGCTGTGATTTCTGGTTGACGATGATTGTGTTTTTGACACTGTTTTGTGTTGTTTGTTTTTGTTTGTCTAAGTTCAGAAACATATTTTGATCTTTACAATGATCTTTTTTATCAATGATCTTTTTTTATCAATGATCCTTTTTTTCAATGATCTTTTGATCTCTTTTAAACAGACAGGATTAATGCCCCTAATCCTTGAGCACTGTTTTAGAGAAGGACAGTGTCATGTACATTTCTAAGTTATGGTACTGCATTTCCGTCAGTTATAAATAGATCATTTTGGTCACCGGTGCCATCCTGTTTTTACGTTTCTCATTACATTTTTTGCATGGACGTTGAACAGGTACGGAGAGCGAATGCAACTTTATATTACTGCACTTTATATCTCAAAACAGTTTGCTATTCTAACAGCTACTTATTGTTCATGATAGAATGATTCAGTTAAGTGTCTCAAAAGTGCTGAAATCCTATTTCTGTCATGAAGTTCCATAACTTCTATCTATGTTAAACACCACGGGTAGATTGAGCCCGTTACATTGGATGGAATCTGTCTAGAGCAGTGGTTCTCAACCGGTGGGGAATTCTCTCCCCCCCCCCCAGGGGGGAATTTTAGGGTTTCCAGGGGGGGGGGGGGGAGATTAAGATTATTTCAGGATCGCGTTAATACAAGAACCGATTACTTGATATTGTTTTTCCCTTCATACTGCACGGTTCTGTACGTCTCACCCTTCTAAAATTCAATTTATAAAGTAAGTAAACCCACAAATCATGTTTTATGTGAACGTCTAGACTTGTTTTAGTATGTGCTATTAAATTTAGCTTCCATTAGTACGTATACTGTGTAGGGGCGGTGGCGGGATTTTTAGGTAGGAAATACGAAAGAGGGGAATGACGTTGTGAAAATATGTTGAAGGGGGGCACGGGCCAAATTTTAAGGTAGGAAATACGAAAGGGGGGAATAACATTCTGAAAATATGGTGAAGGGGGGCACGGGCCAAAAAAGGTTGAGAACCACTAGTCTAGAGGAAGCAAATATTACATTAATGTATGCTGAATTCAGACACGCTGACCTTTGAGATGTATGACTAGGCGTGACGCATTTTCCTCGAAAGAGCAACAAAGAAGAAGTATATTGAAGATAGTCAAGGACCTTGCTGTAATCCACGAAAGTCGATAGTCATTTTAAAAATGCTACTGTGTAGTACTTTTAGTGTAGATTATATCACAAACATCATGACTATAATCAACAGATTAATTAATGAAATAATCTATTATTTTAATCATTTTCTCCAGCGATATAAGTTTGAGAATCCCTGTAGCTCACAGTGAACATGGGAAAAGAATGTGTCAGCGATGTAATGCTCTTGTTTTCGTTTTTCCTACGCAAGAGCTGGGCTAATTATGCAGATGCTCAAATTTACCATGCCATAAAAACGTATAATGCCAGGCATTGTTTCTCTTATCTACATCATTAATAGGAATAATTTATGAGCATGGAATTTCTGTCTGGGCATGTGGAGAACTTGGGATATGCACGAATATGTATGTTCATTTATGAGTAATTGTCGTAAGTTATCCTTTCTTACTTTAGTGTCGTCTCTGGAGTGAGGGGAATCAACACCCACATTTTTATTAACCCAATATTATTGTCCTAGAGAAACCACCAGACTCCGTCCACAAAAATCCGTCAGTCTGCAGACACCTCTTTCTCACTCTCACTCACCCCTAGATCATGCCCCCTCTCACTCTTCCCCAACACAACATACTCAACAACTCTAGCTTTAACAAATAAATACAAAATAATTTATTAAAGCAAAGAGTATGGGTGTGAGAGGTGTGTGTGTATGCACTGTGTAGAATGTGTGTCGAATATTCTAGTGTGTATGTAGATTCAGAGCAGCAGATCAGGAGCCAAGTCAGATGATCATCATAGCAAGGGTACGCCACAGCATGATAGCTTAGTACGTGAACACCTCACCCATTGATACGTCTCTTCTTCCAGACGTTGACTTTCTCCGGGATCCACTGGGTCGACTAGATGCATGATCCACACAAAAAAATAGTTGTTGTATAACCTCAATCATGGATCTGTGTCAGGGTCTTAAACCTGGCTCGTTAACCTAACACATGTGAGACAGTACAAGTACAACGTGATTTGACTTGAGACTCAACGACACGAAGTTTCGATGGATTTATTTACAGATCACGATCTAGAGATGATCATTACAATACATAAGTTATAACAATACACTTACAGGCACCCCACAGCTTACAGTCTATCTCACAAGATGTACAAGCACTCGACTTTCGGGCCACAGAACTACACAAGCCTTTCTCCCATCATACGTCCAGTCGTGTCCGAGTCCCAGAGCTGTCTGGCTATTTCTCGCAACGCGCCTGCCCACCTGAAGTGGCTTCACGAGGCCTGCGTGCGTCCTGCTTTGTCCTTGCCTGACCGCTGGCTGTCTCGTCAGCCGGCAACCTCGCAGGCAGGTAACTAATACTCGCCTGGCGGGCGTAACGATGTTACAGCATCCCCGCTAGGGACTATTCGCCTGGCGGGCGTAACGATGTCCCTGCATCTCTGCTGGCAATACATTAGACTCTGACATGCTCCCCCGGGGCTTCTTCATAAAAGATGTCATCTTTCATGTACACTCTATATACAATACTGGGTTAATATTTTTAACCTGTCAGAGTCAACTTTTCTGTTATATACATTTACTTTGGTGTAGAAATACATAAACACACACATCTTGGCATAGAAACACATAAGAAATGGACATTGTATCTAAAGACATGTGGTGTTCAACCTTTAACACTCGTCAAGCTTCATTCTCTCGATGGCTGATTACCTTAATTGCATTATTGACCCAGTCAGATCGGTAGTAACAGCTTCCCAAGCAACTACCTCGCAGCCTTTCAAAAAAAAAGTAATAATATGCTTTTTGAGACAAAAAACATCTGGCAAGACCGTAATACGGCTTTATATAAGTCGCATTCAACGCTCAAACTCTGACCTCATTTGGCCAGTTCTTGTGTCGGTCTGCAATGTCGGTAACACTCTACCATGCCCAGTAGATGGCTTCTTGGCGTGTTAACAATCTGGCAACAACATGGCTATTTATATACAATACATCATCGTATACATTTCAATTAACGCCCTTGGTGTAATAATGTAATAACAATTAAATGAAAGGGACATAACTTCAAAATTTAAGAAATATAATATCTTACAATAATTCTTCTATTTCTCAGCGTCATAGCTTGATGTTTTTCCATACTAGCGAAAAAATGTCGGTAGTATGAATAAATTAATCAAGACATGATTCTAAGATTACATTTAATGAAAAATATTAATACACAATTCGTGTATTCGAAATTATTGAATCGTAAATAGTTTAGAAGTGTTATAACTTTTTAAGCTTTTGTTTGTCGTCTGCTAGTTTTAAACTAAATTTCTAAATCATCCGGAAGTACACACGAACAGCTGATGTTGAAATTTGTAGAACACACTTGTTCCGGTCTGATGTAGTAAAACGGAATGTGCAATGTTCTGATCGTTCATGTGTTGGTTGTTTCACTGGAAAAACTTATGGATTTCGATTGACTGAAGTGGTGTAGATGTCAATGTTCAGGTCACACTTTCACACACGGAGTTAAAATATCACTGGATAAGTTCCAAATGCAGCTACCACGGATAAATTTGACAGTTCGCTTGCGGTAAGTTGAGACCGAATGTGGTACTGTTCTTGTTTCGTAATATATACAATTAATAAAGTTCTCTTTCTACCACACACTACACAATTATTCACGTCAATCACTACATTAATAATAAAATAAGAAAAAAACTATATATATTGGGAATACACCCTATCACATCATATAGACATACACAGCTTTCGTGAAAAAAAATTCACTGATGCTTGGCTGTGTTGGTCTGAGTGTATTTTACACACTGCACTCAGACATTGGTGCTTACTGGGTCGGTCGGACAACGGGACAAAAGATCGGCAATCGTGTTGGTTCTGCCCGCGATGTGTCGAACTTCAAAGCTGTAATCTTGAAGCTTAAGAGACCAGCGAGCTATCATTTGGTTGGAAGGTACACCTGAATTGATAAATCTCAATGGACTACTGTCAGACTCCACAATAAAATGACGTCCCAGGAGGAATCTGGACAATTTAGTTATACCCACCACTAGAGCTAGGGCTTCCAACTGAGGTGTTGACCAAGAACGTTCTCTCGGTTTTAATTTTCGGGAGACGAAGTACACAGGATGTAGGATGTTATTGTGCTCTTGTAACAAGACTGCTCCAATCGCCACGGAGCTCGCGTCTGTGCGTAATCTGAAATCGATTTGTAAATTGGGCAATTTTAGAATGGGATTGTATAAGCTATTATCAGAAAAATACGATAATACTTTCTGGAATGCAAATTTTAGGCATTCATTGCTTACAATTTTCTCCGGTTGATCTTTTGTTAGTAAGTTAGTAAATACTTCGGTCAGTTCAGCAAAATCTGGTATGAACTGCCTATAATAATTTATCAGTCCCAACAAACTTCTGACTTGCTTTTTCGTAGTCGGAAGTGAGAGTTTTAGTATCTTGGACACAATGTTATCGTCTGTCGTGACAAAGCCATTAGATATTTTGTACCCCAAGAAGGATATTTCCTGATAGGCTATGTCTACATTTGCAGGCTTCACCGTCAGTCCGTGCTGTCTAATGCGTTCAAATGTCTGTTCTAATGTCTTTATGTGGTCTGTCATCGTCTTTGTGTGAACACAAATGTCGTCTATGTAACAAATAATATTCGGTATGTCTACTAGTAGAAGTCGTGTCATACGTACGAATGTTGCTGGGGCATTGACAAGCCCAAATGGAAGTTTGCACCATTCGTACAGTCCCCAAGGTGTGGCAAAAGCTGTCAGATGTCTGCTCTGTTCGTCTACTGCTATTTGTCAGTAACCTTTCGTCATGTCTACCTTCGTAAAGAACCTAGCGTCTGTCAGTTCTGTCAGAAGATCTTCAGAGTTTGCCATTGGCTCTAAATCTAAAAGAGTTATCTTATTTAGTTTCCTATAGTCGACACAGAGTCTTATTGTGTTGTCCTTTTTGCGTACTATGACCATTGGAGATGAGAAATTTGATTGTGAACGCCTAATGATGTTGTTTTTCTCTAAGCTGATGATCTCTTGATGTAAGTGTTCTTTGTAATGCAATGGAATGGTGTATGGTCTGCATTTTATGGGTGTATTTGACGTGAGTGTGATGTGATGTTGTACTAATTCTGTTTGTCCTGGGTTGTTGGAGAAGATGGTGTTGTACTGTTGTATGAGCTGTTTGCAACTGTCTGTTTCTGCTTGAGTTAACTTTGGGTTGATCTTAATTTCCTTCAAGCAGTTCGTCGTGTCTAATGCCGGTGTTGGAATTTCGTCATTAGCCTCGTCATCTTCATGGTCTATTATCACTGTACATGCTGTTGTATCGTCTTGTTCGTTGTCTCTGTTGTAATATGGTCTTAGCATATTGACGTGGAATATTTTGTGTTTGTCTTTTATTTGGATCTCATAGTCTACAGGTGAAATCTGTCTCGTCACTTTAAATGGTCCTTGCCAAGACTCAGTCAATAAATGTCTGTCACTAGGTAGGAGGAGAAGAACGTCCTGTCCAGGTGTCAACGTTATTGTCCTGTTACCTTTGTCAGCATATTGTCTATATGTAGCACCAGATAATTTTAGTGCATCCTTTGCAATTATACAAGATTTGATGATTCTTTCACACAATGATGTAACGTATACGTATGATGATATGGGTTTGAGTAAAGGAGCGGATTCAGTTAACATTTGGTTATAGATGCTTAATGGGCCACGTGGTTTGGCACCATAGATAAGTTCAAAAGGAGAGAAACCTGTACTAGCATGTGGCACCTCGCGATAAGCAAAGAGAATAGCAGGTAAATATACGTCCCAGTTATTGGGGTGCTCTTGCGTGACTTTAGCAAGCATATGCTTTAAATCGCCGTTAAATTTTTCTATAATTCCACTCGAGTGAGGATGGTACGGGGAATTGAAACATTGCTTCACTCCTAACATTTTGGTGAAAGCTTGAGTAGATGCGGCGATAAACTGACTTCCCCTATCTGATTGGATAGTGTCTGGAAATCCTATCCGTGAAAATATATGGAAGAAAACTTCCATTATGTCATTGGCAGTTATGTTCTTTAGCGGAATCGCTTCAGGCCAGCGGCTACATTGATCAATAATAGTTAATATATATCTATTCCCTCTTGTTGTAATCTGATTAAGAGGGCCCACTATGTCGACAGATATTTTCTCAAAAGGTCGACTGGCTAAGTCAGTAACTTGTAACTTTGCCTGTGGGTGTTTACCTTTCTTTACAAGTTTTTGACAGATGTCACAACTCCTGCAATATTGCTTAATATCATTGCAGAATTTGGGCCAATAAAACTGTAATAATAATCTCGATCTGGTCTTAGCGTATGCCATATGCCCTGCAAGAGGTATATCATGGGCAAGATGTAAGGCTTGCTTACGATACTCAATTGGCAAAACAGTTTGCTCTGTTGTAGTGTCACCTCTGGTATAATACCTTGTGAGGATACAATTTTTCAAAGCAAAATGCCATCTTGCATTTTTGGTTAACTTTGGCTTTTGGCCGATCAGATTAAAATATTTTGACACTGAAGGATCAACCTTTTGGGCTGTTACAAAAGTCTCCTTCATGGTTTTAGGAGGTAGTAATACTGGGCTAAGCATTTCTATAGCCTCAGTTTGATTAATTTCATCTTGCATTCTAGCAGTAGATCTGGTTACTGCGTTCACACATTCAATTATATCAGATGGTGATGAAACAGTGTTATCAATGATGTCATGAGATCCTAGTGCTACATTAGCTACCATAAATTCATTAGGTGGTACAACATTATCAATGATGACATTTGATGGTGATGTTGTGATCTCATTAATGCAAAGAGATGTTATGTCATGAGGCATATCATTCACCTCTGGTAAATTTCCAATTATAATATCACACACCGGGTTTGTTAATGCTGCGCATTTTACTTTCCCAGTGAGGAAAGGTGTTTGAATATATGCCCATGCTAGTGGGTACTTTTCAATATTGCCAGAGAATGTTCTGCATGTTACGTGCCTGCCTGTATAGTCTGTAGGCATTATGAACGTTCTCTTCAGTCCAATCAGTGAACTTCCCGTGTCCCGAAGGACTGTAGCAGACTTGCCATTCACATATCCTTTATGGATGTTTATTCTGCCTTTGGAGTCTATTACCAAATTAGCTTCTTCATTGGCAATAGGAATGGAGTGGCCGCATGTTAAAATACCATCTTCATAAAAAGTATTACAAACAGTGCATTTATTTGCGTTAAACATATCAAAAGCCTGTGCTGAGTTCACAGGGTGTTTCTCTGATTGTTCTTCATCTGATGATGAACTATCAAATAAGGCGGCATTGGCTTTCTTGGTCATTTGCCTACCTTTACAATCATGGCGATAATGTCCATACGCCTTACAGAGAAAACATTTACGCAAATTTCTAAAGGATTTACGCTCCTTATCTTGTCTGTTTACGATGTTCTGTAAATATGTAAGATATGCGGGGTTCTTGTCGCACATCTCACCTTGATGATGTGAAATTTTACAATATTTACAATGGCTGTACTTCTCAGATGTAGGCTTATAAGGTTTTTGCCTACTATAAGGTTTGTCATAGTTAGCCGATGCTACAAAATTGGTTTCAGTAGCTTCACTGGCAAAACAATGTTTGTTGGCTGTGTAATAAGCCGAACCACGCCTCTCAATCTGCTCTACACTCGTACGTTCATTCTCTTGCAAAAACTTTGAAAATGCTGATGGAATAGATGAAATGACTTTATCTCTGATGATAAGATCTTCTAACTTTTGATAGTTCTTATCAATTTTAGCTGCTGAAGTCCATTTAGAAAATATGTCTCGGACTAAGCATAGGTAGTCAGAGAACGTTTGAGTCGGTTTGGGGCTCAACTTGCTGAATTGTTCTCTGTAACCTGCCTCATCTAACATAAAATGTGCCATAATCTTTGATTTTAGATAATGGTAATCTTTTCTGAGGTCTTTGGGGATAGTCTCTATGACTTTCAGAGGCTCCCCTGATAAACTTCTCATATAAATTATATTCCATTCAGACAATGGGACCTGGTAATGGTCCATTAAAGTCTCAAAATTTTGGGTGAAGGCTGCAATGCAGTCACCCGAGGTATAATTTCTTACGATACCTTGATATTTCTTGTACTGGTTTTCTTTCTCCAGTCTCTCTGATTTCTTGGACTCTTTGTTTATGGCAGTCTCAGTATCAAGTTGTTTGATTTTTAGTTGCACTTCCAGCTCTTCCCGTTTACTCTGAGCTGCTATTTCTGCCTTCTTTAATTCTGTTTCTCTTTCAATCTGTGCCTTTTTCAGTTCGATATCTAACTCTGCTTGTTTTGCTGCGGTTGCTGCCTCTGCTTGCTTGGCAGCTCTTTCAGCTGCTCTTTCTTCCCGCTCGTGGTATTCAGAGTATTTCTTCTCACTCCACTTCGTTAACTCATCACCTGTTAACTTTAACTTCAACCCCATATCGATGAAATCATTTAATGACGACATGATGGAAAATGCCAATGAAATATCAGACACACAATTTGTTACAAGTTGCTAGTAACGTGAACAATTTACAATTGCGTTCTATTTACAATATGTGCCTAAATTTGCATCCGAAAGTATATAGAAAGAGAAAATAAACTCAAGTGTCCTGGATGCGGTGAAGAACGGTTGAAATTCGGACTAGGAACTGTAGGGTCGCTACTTCAAAACACAAATGACCTCTACGGGCAAGGGTTTCAGATGGCACAGAAAACCTGCTTTGTTTTTGGAGGAAATAAATTAGCGTCTATTTGATGTGGTGTGTATGCTTGTCACTAAGTTTTGATTAGGTTTGTATGGCGTTGAGTGTAATTGTAGGTCGTAATGTTGTCAGTCAACAATTTTTTTTTTCAAAAACCACAAGTTACTTTCTTTCCGAAACTTTCTGCTTTACACAACTCACTTTACAAAGACAATCTAACTATATCTCAACACTCTATAACATTGATGACACATCACTTACATTAAGATGACATTCAGTAAGGACATAGACATCAAGTTTACAAGATGGCGACAAGGTCACAATGGCGACAACTTCACAATGTCGACAAGGTCAAAACGGTGACAAGTTCCACAATCACAAATGTTTTACACGTTTACAAGATCAAACAATATGTATGTACTTTCCGTTCACATTTAGTCTCCATGTTTAAACAATGTAATAATATATATCAAACTGAGCCTTCACAATCACATTTAAATGTACTCTAAAGTTGGACAAAAATTTCTATGTTCACAAATCTAGGTTTTAAATGTTAATTAGTTAAACCACGTTCATTTTAAAGCCGGACGAATGCCACCACGTCCACACATGTCAGGGTCTTAAACCTGGCTCGTTAACCTAACACATGTGAGACAGTACAAGTACAACGTGATTTGACTTGAGACTCAACGACACGAAGTTTCGATGGATTTATTTACAGATCACGATCTAGAGATGATCATTACAATACATAAGTTATAACAATACACTTACAGGCACCCCACAGCTTACAGTCTATCTCACAAGATGTACAAGCACTCGACTTTCGGGCCACAGAACTACACAAGCCTTTCTCCCATCATACGTCCAGTCGAGTCCGAGTCCCAGAGCTGTCTGGCTATTTCTCGCAACGCGCCTGCCCACCTGAAGTGGCTTCACGAGGCCTGCGTGCGTCCTGCTTTGTCCTTGCCTGACCGCTGGCTGACTCGTCAGCCGGCAACCTCGCAGGCAGGTAACTAATACTCGCCTGGCGGGCGTAACGATGTTACAGCATCCCCGCTAGGGACTATTCGCCTGGCGGGCGTAACGATGTCCCTGCATCTCTGCTGGCAATACATTAGACTCTGACAATCTGTCAATCACTGTAAAGACTACAGTCCCTATAACTCAAATAAGTACGGATCGCCGTACCGTGAAAACTAGGTTTCGATGTCACAGGTCTCACATTTGTTCTAATCCATGTTCATAGATTGTCACACACAAACTGTTCTAAAGTACTTCTTCACTGTACTAAATTATTCCACGAGAACTTCATGTTCAATGTTCTTCTCTAGACTAACTTATTCCACGAGAATTTCATGTCCAAATGTCTTTCTCTAGACTCTATTGTTCAGTGGTATGGGGTGAAGAAACGAGTATCACCCGACCTGGGTGAATCCCTATTGTAAAAGAATCGTTTATAATGTTTCTCTCACTTGAGCCCGGTTCGTATGAACCCTCTGGATTCTAGGCCTAGCATAAACAGTGCTGATTGTACTTTCTTCTGGGTATTTATTCATATTATAAACATAACGTGAATGTTCATTGGATGTTCTTCTTAATGAGAGTTGACATCCATCAAACCCAGTGTAGAGCTTCCTCATAGACGTAGGGGAACCTGTTAGAGAAAGAGACCACATCTGGTGAAGGCCACCTGATACTAATCCCTACTAGCTGAATGTAGGCCTACTGCCTCGCTCAGAGATTTTTATCAGTGAACCAACTCTGTCATAGAGCAGAGTGACTTATCCCTTCAATCTGAATTAGGTTATGACAAGGAAAGACCAATAACCAGCGTGCAGAACCCCAGTGGGCACCCCACTGCAAGATTCCACCATTGGATGCTTCCCCCATCTCCCAACCCATTCCTAATTCTCTCCAATTATCACCCCGCTACTCTATTCTCACTAACAGAGCTAATTCTCACTTCACTACTCTAGCTAGTTTAACCAAAGCTACTGCCTATATTAATTAGGTCTAAATATCCTATCAATACTACCTTATGCAATACCGCATCACTCCTGGATGGCCTCTACAATTTGCCATGAAGACACATGTTATTTAATATTTAATTAATCTAACACTGTAGAGCTCTCCGAACTTCATAACTGCGGTAACAAAACACGTCAATCCTAGTCAATTTTCTGGTCTACACTAATGTACCCAAGTCTTGTATCTGTCAAAGAGCCGGGAGTGTTCCAGTGAAGTCTTTGATGTCACGCAGGTGTCCCCCAAGGGCACTAACTATTTCCAGAAATCTTATGTTCCCTTGGTTTAATCAATGCAAGAGTTGTCTTTCTTTGTTCACAACCAAACATTCGTCGGTTCCTTTCATCTCGCGAGTTTGGCAATTCTACTTAGACCCGACTTGTTTTTCTGTACTGGTTAAAAACAACTGTGGCCTTGAAAACATGCTGTGAATCAGACTGTCTGTATTATCATCATCTTTTTAATCCACAGTGATTTCATGACAGTAATCCATGGTTCATTTGCAGCAATTCAGATTCGTTACCAAGGGCAGAAGTATGTACACGATAATTGTAGAAAACTAAATCTGTAACTGAAGAATTATCTGTCTAGAGATTAAATGACAATATTTTCTTTGGAGATTACTATAATTCGATTTAGATTACTATATTCTGTTTAGATGAATACATATCTATTTGTCGGCGTGATACTGACCACATTACCCATCCAGTATCGATTGGTCAATGCAATTATGGGGCCAGTATCATATGTCCACTACCAATTCCACTTCCAATTTTCAAAAAAAAAAAAAAATAATAATTCTCAATTCGGTCTCGTCTAACCTGCTTCCTCAGCGTTGGTTATTGTTGAGAGCCGTGGTTGCGTGGACTGTTAGTCCTAATTCCTATTGGTGTTATTGGTTCCGCTCTGTTCGTCGGATAAAGTTATTTTATGCTATCTGGTTGTTTACTTTCTGTCTGTACATCCTTGGACATTGGTTCCTATTTTAGACTGTGTCAACCTGGGAGCCTAAGTCATTTTTGTACATCCGCCTCTGTGGGGATTCCGAAATCCCAGGCAGTCGTGCCAGCCTCTAAGTAATGGTGCCTCCCAAGCAAATCATGACGTGTCCTTAAAGCTCCAATATGACGTGTTTCGAAGCTCCAATATCGAACGTCATTGAAAAAAACAACTATGTGCAGCCTACCTGAAATAATACACCAGCCTTTTCTCAAGATGTGAAAGAATTGTAACTCAATCTAATAGCAGAAAGACAAACGCTATTTCTGAATCATGTTTAGTTCAGAAACAAAATGCCATAAAGGGTAAGAAGACCTATTTCTTTGCACTGGGCTGTATGCCTTCTAGCTCAGTATCCCTCCGCGGAGCAGCTAAACGCCTCATGGAAGCGACGCACTGGTGAAACAGCCATGTGCACATGTGGTTTGGCGTCGAAGACAGCAGAGCACATACTCCAAGACTGCCCAAAATATAACATATCTAGGCAAACCTTCTGGCCTAGAGCGACGACAGTGGAAGATAAACTCTATGGACCGCTGTGTGAACTGAAAAAGACAGTTCAATTCATACAAGAGACAGCATTGCAGTTATAGACATATTTCAAGCGAACGAAAGAAGAAGAAGAAGAACTGGGCATGAACTCCGTAACTTCAGTGACGACTCCCTGGGTCTTCGGAAAACAATGCACTCACGAACTGAATGACGGGGTCCAAAAACGAACCCACGAACGTCTGAGCACGAGGCAGACGGCTTAACCACTTGGCCGAGGTGACCTCCCTTCATGATTAAGAAGCGTGAGAACTTGAATTATTGAAGAACTTTATTAGACTTCCTTTCATTGTGGTGTACCCTTGGGGCGCAGATTCCGTGTATCATCATCATCATCTTCCACTTTTGCCATCATGCATAATGGAGGAGAACAGTTGTCGTTCCAGTGTCTGATGGGTGGCACTGGATAGTGTCATCCCGTGAAACTGTACAGTCAGTTGACTTCGCCCAACCCATTTTCTTCTCTGGTGCCTTCTTGTTCTCGTATCAGATTTTCTTTGGTGTAGTGCCAGTGTTGGTAACTGATGGTGTTGCAGTCTAACCAGATGGCCGAATCTGATCATCTGCCTTTCAATGTATGTGCCGGAAGCTGTTTATCCCACTGTCAGTCTCATAACATCATTTCTTACTCGGTCTTGGATAGTTATGTTTGCAGCTCTTCTCAAGCATCTCATGCCGCGGGTGTTCATTTTGCGTAAGTGCGATTTCGATAAGTCCATGTTTGACATCGGTAGCAGAGGTTTGGTGTGAATATCTTCTATTCGTTCTTCTTTGTTCACCTTCAGACGTCAGTGTGAATAAATGCACAGAAAGCAGCAAACTTAAAATTGTTGACATCCCCATAGAGTTTATCCTTAACTGGAGTGGGTGTATCCCAAAATTGCCTTCTCTGTTCTGCATATGGTGGACACTCCTGCAACAAATGTTTAGCTGTCATTTTGCCATTTCCATAGTTACATTCATCTGTACCAATATCTTTAGTTTATTAAACATGTTGTATTTCTGCCTGTTGTGACCTGTCCGTAGTCTGAGGACTGTATTTTGTTCTTTTCGGTTGATTTGGTCATATGAATTATGGTGGTCTGGGTGCTCAGATTTCAGCTTGATTCAAGAATTTATTCTTATAAATGATATAGATATGCTATCTATTATATGTCGTTTGGCGTACATGGATTTGCATAGATGTTGCAGTATGGGCGATAGTTGATTTATAATTGCACTTAATTGTTGACATCTCATTTCGATTTCTCTGTCTATTAAGCCATCCTCTGTGACGATACTTTCTAGATATTTAAATTCTTTAACTTGCTTCAGAGGTTTACTCAATCAAGAGAAGGTCAACCAGAGAGACGAATGGAGACGGATTGTATCTGCAGCAAAAAACCTCAATGGCTCGGAACGTTGAAGAAGAAGAAGAAGAAGAAGAAGAAGAAGAAGAAGAAGAAGAAGAAGAAGAAGAAGAAGAAGAAGAAGAAGAAGAAGAAGAAGAAGAAGAAGAAGAAGAAGAAGAAGAAGAAGAAGAAGAAGAAGAAGAAGAAGAAGAAGAAGAAGAAAATAAAAAATAGTGCTAAGGGGTTACAACAATTAATCATGTCCGTTAAAATACGCAGTGAAGAAAAACAAATCTGTCTTTAGAACTGTAAAAAGAACTAAAATAATATTCACACACAAAACTGCATATCAGCCAAACATCAAAGTCAACCATGAAGATTGAAAATGTCACACGGTGTGAACATCTTGCTTCCATAATCAACAACAGGGAGACCTTCAACAAAAGCCAAATGGAGAGTGGCTGTAGCAATGCAGAGGTTAAATACTATTACGAGCTTGTGGTGCAATACCAGGAAATATATTACAATGAAAAGCTTTTGAGAACATGTATCATTCCTATGTGGCAACATACGGATGTGAAGCATAGACCATTTCGCAATTGCTATAGAAGAATCTTCGGGCGGAGGAGCGCAATTGGGATGGTACGAGCCTTACCATATTGCGAGGAAATGCAACCTAAAGACTAAATGTCGCTGCAGGGCAGACCAGGTCCTAAGGCTTGGTCGGCAACCAGTCTAGTATAGAAGCTCCGACAGGCGGGCAGTTGCTGATCCGGCAGTTTCTGCAGCTTGATGCGTTTTTGATGCAGACATATCCATTACATAGATTGTCACCTCCAGATGAAGTCTTGTAGATAATATCTTGATAGTTTTCAATTATCAACCCCTACACAAGTTAGTTGGACATCTACATTGACTTCACGCCCAGAAAGCGCAGGTAAGCTACTGAAAATAAAGTCTAGAATAGCAATATGGGATTGGAGTTCATCGCAACGTCCTGCAAAGGACATACAACTTCTTAGTTCCTAATTAGCACCAGACGAGTTCATGATCCATCGTACTCACCAGAACACGACGACACTTTCTGATAGCTCATGGCCTTCCAAGCCTACATGCAAGGATGGAGGTATTTTGACATCAGTTGTTCTTCTACTTGATTAATTGTTTTTCACGTCTGTTGCTCTTCACCTGCCGGGAATATGCTGGCATGTCAGTTCCAGAGACTCACTGTTCGTCACTACTGATGTTAGCATGAACGATTACGACAAGAGATTTGTTGTCAGGGATGATGAATGCCAAAGGAGCATTGGTACAGAGTTTGACAGTTCGTCTTCAAGTCTCCACCTTCCCCCGGCTATAACAGCAATTTGGAACCGTGTGAGTAAGTGAATGTGTCTATGTTTGGAAGAATTTTTCATATACAAAAGTCTGTTACATTACAAAAGCACATAAACGCTATCCGTATTGGAAGACAGTGCTTCATATGGCGATATCCGTTAAATTGTAGAAGTGAAGTTGTTTATGTGGTGGAAGACAGTGTTGTCAAATAACGAAATCCTTTAAATTACAAAAGCACAGAAAACAGTTTCAGGTTCTGTTTACGTGACTTATATCTCAAATTCCCACACTCGGCTCACACAATCAGCTATCTCTGCTTAAGAGAGCCTCATTTAGACCATTATAACTAGCTGTATATATCGTCTGTGAGGTGGATTTTACTTTATCGAATTTTATTTAATTTACCGAAATCTGTTCAATTGTTGAAAACGGTACACGCTTCTCCATAACACACGCCTCACATTGATTAGCTGTTGTCGATTTAATTTGCAAAAGTGCAGTTGTCCTCTACTATATCAACACAAACAATCAACTAGCCAGCTTGAGACAACGTACTCGAATGTTAATCGCGTAGTTTGACGTACATCACTCTCACACGTTTCAGAATGCTGATTTTACATGAATAAGCTATGGACGTATATTAGACATCACTGGTGGTGCGTATCGATTACTTTCAATTATATTGTGTTTCCGCTGCTCTAACGCTCCATTTGCACGTGTTTCTTTTTCTGTTAGATTCGGGTACTCTTTCTTTACCATGTTATTTACTTCGGCTGCGTTTGTTTTGGAACAACAACTACACGCTTATTATTTGCATCTAATTGGTTCTGTGGGGTTTGTCGGTCTTGGTTAGCAAGACAAACCTGTATAACTACGGTGTTTTTTTTCAGAGTTCCTAATTGTAGTTCTGTTGAGAGTAACAAACTGGTGCGTGGCGAAACGGTCAGGATGTCAGGCTGACAATAGCAGCAGAGCTGTCGCACGAGGGTTCGACGCCTACGTTCGCCGCTTGCAAACTGAGGAAAGATTGCCACATAATCCTCCGTGCATTTAGACCTGCAAAATGTGATAGCTCTCCAGCACTACAGAGACGTAGCAAGTTGATACTCCCGGACTTGGTGGTAATGGTTTTGCCAGTGAGGGAGAGAGAGCTTCATGTAATGTTGCAAAGCCTTGAATTTTACTCTTAAATTTGGAGATTACTGGCATGTTTAGTCCTGTTTACGTAGGTGAGAGGGGGAAAAGGCAAACTGAATTCCCTCAAAGCTGACTATTTACGTCCTTTTATTTCCGAAGAGGGACTGTGAAAATAAGTAAAGTGAAGGGCTCTTTTCCACACCTTCAGTCCCATTAGGCACACGGAGCTAGACCCATATTTGTATAGACCAGTCATCAATCCCTGTCCGGATTCTAACAATTGACAACCGGGTCAGAAGACAAGCTTCTAGCCGCCTCGCTACTGCTCTCCCTTAGCTCACTTTGTACACAACTGTATTCCCAGATATCTGACTATGTACACAACTGTATTCCCAGATATCTGACTATGTACACAACTGTATTCCCAGATATCTGACTATGTACACAACTGTATTCCCAGATATCTGACTATGTACACAACTGTATTCCCAGATATCTGACTATGTACACAAGTGTATTCCCAGATATCTGACTATGTACACAACTGTATTCCCAGCAGATATCTGACTATGTACACACCTGTATTCCCAGATATCTGACTATGTACACAACTGTATTCCCAGATATCTATGTACACAACTGTATTCCCAGATATCTGACTATGTACACAACTGTATTCCCAGATATCTGACTATGTACACAACTGTATTCCCAGATATCTGACTATGTACACAACTGTATTCCCAGATATCTGACTATGTACACAACTGTATTCCCAGATATCTGACTATGTATACAACTGTATTCCCAGATATCTGACTATGTATACAACTGTATTCCCAGATATCTGACTATGTATACAACTGTATTCCCAGATATCTGACTATGTACACAACTATATTCCCAGATATCTGACTATGTACGCAACTGTATTCCCAGATATCTTACTATGTGCACAACTGTATTCCCAGATATCTGACTATGTACACAAGTGTATTCCCAGATATCTTACTATGTGCACAACTGTATTCCCAGATATCTGACTATGTACACAAGTGTATTCCCAGATATCTGACTATGTGCACAACTGTATTCCCATATATCTGACTATGTACACAACTGTGTTCCCAGATACCTGACTATGTACAAAACTGTATTTTCAGATATCTGACTATGTACAAAACTGTACTCCCAGATATCTGACTATGTGCACAACTGCATTCCCAGATATCTGACTATGTACACAAGTGTATTCCCAGATATCTGACTATGTCCACAACTGTATTCCCAGATATCTGACTATGTACACAAGTGTATTTCCAGATATCTGACTATGTGCACAACTGTATTCCCAGATATCTGACTATGTCCACAACTGTATTTCCAGATATCTGACTATGTACACAACTGTATTCCCAGATATCTGACTATGTACACAACTGTATTCCCAGATATCTGACTATGTACACAACTGTATTCCCAGATATCTGACTATGTACACAACTGTATTCCCGGATATCTGACTATGTACACAACTGTATTCTCAGATATCTGACTATGTCAATGGACATACGCCATTTCATTTCATACATGATTGTATTTCCTGAGATATGACTAAATATATCGGTATAATTCCTGAGAGCAGACTATTACATTGTTGTATTCCCTGAAGTATAACTATATGCATCATTATAATCCCAGAAACTATTACATTGTTGTATCTCCTGAGATATGATTATATGCATGCATTATAATACCAGAGAACAGACTATTACACTGTTGTATTCCCTGAGGTATGACTATATGCATCATTATAATCCCCGAGAACAGACTGCGTGCGTCATTGTATTCTATGGGAGCACAAAAGTAGAATCGCTATAGCATGTATGACTCCGGTATACAATCGTCCGATCCTGGTCGGTGGTAAGGTGAATCTGTGCACGGTGTCATTGTTGTCCGTGAGCGCTGACAGAGAAACTCATTGTTGTCCATGAAAGCTGATTATGCTCATCAATATATTTCCGGATAACTAATTATGTACTGTATTCCCTATTGCAGATTGCGTACATTAATATACTGACTATGAGCTGACTATGTATACACACTTAATTGTATTCCCTGCATACTTATTATTTCATGATTGTAGTCCCTGCGTGCTGATTATTTCATCATTGTATTCCTTGCGTGCTGATTATTACATCACTGTATTCCCTGCGTGCTGATTATTACATCATTGTAGTCTTCGCGTCCTGATTATTACATCATTGTAGTCACTGTGTGCTGATTATTTCATCATCGAATCCCTTGCGTGCTCATTATTGCATCATTGTATTCCGTTGTTGCTAATTATTACACCATTGTATTCCCCGATGGCTGCATACGTCATTACATTTATTGAGTGCTGACCATGTACGCCATTTATGCCCTGAGTTTTGACTATGTATATCATTACTGCCTATGAAAGCTGACTTTGTTATGTCATTCTTCTTCTTCTTTATCAGGAATGGCCACGCTCTATGCACGGCTGCTTAGCCTCACTTCCGTATAGTGAACTTCCCGTTCACCACAGGACCACAGTAGGTAGATTTAGGAGTTTGATTACTCCCCATCTAATAGATGGCTTGAAGAGATTAGAACAAGAACTGTCATTGCGAAGGTAGCCTAGTGCAAGATGAAAAACATACTGACCAATAAAAAGATGTCAATTGAAACGAGAAAAAGAGTGTTGAAGTGCTACATAGAACCTGTACTTTTGTATGGGTGTAAAGGGTGTACAATGAGCAGACAAGCTGAAAAACATCTGATGGCTGTGGAAATGTGGTTTCTGGGGAACATGCAAAGAATACCATGGACAGACAGAAAAACCAATGAACAAGTCCTTCAAGAAACAAATGAAGAGCGTAAACTGATTAGAGACATTAGACGTGGGCAGTCAAAATTTTTTGGGCATGTTATGAGAAGAAATGACTTGGAGAACTTAGTGACAACTGGCAAGATCGAAGGGACCAAGGGGAAGACCGAGAAGTAAATACCTGGATGGCTTGGCCATGTGGCATGGTCGACACAGGAACATGGAGCTGATCCACGACTCTGGTGATCGAGTGAGATGGCAAAACATGACCGCCCACGTTTATCGGCATGGAATATGATAGATGGATGGATGAGAAGAAATGACTTGGAGAACTTGGTGACAACTGGCAAGATCGAAGGGAAGAGACCAAGGGCAAGACCGAGAAGTAAATACCTGGATGGCTTGGCCACGTGACATGGTCGAGACAGAAACACGGAGTTGATCCACGACGAATGAATGCCAAGATAATCTAATGCTTGTCCAGTAATCGTCCATTTGGTGATCACTGAGACTCTTCTGCTAACACAGTGGTTCTCAACCTATTTTAGCCCATGCCCCCCTTTACCATATGTTCAGAACGTCATCCCCCCCCCCCCTTTCGAATTTCCTCCCTATAAATCCCCCTCCCCCGTCCCACCTTTACATTATACATAAAAATGTAAGCTAAATTTAATAACACATACAAGAACAAGTCTAGACATCTACATAAAACGTGATTTGCGGGTCTACTTACGTTATAAAACGAATTTAATTAGGGCGAGAAGTACAGAACCGTAACATTTAGAGGGAAAAACAATATCAAGTAACTGGTTCTTGTATTAATACAATCTTGAAATAATCTTAATCCCCCCCCCCCCCCCTGGAAACCCTCCCATCGGTTGAGAACCACTGTGCTAACAACTTGCCTTGCTGCATTTCATATAAACTCCCCTGCGGAGCAGGTAAGGCAGTAACCTCCCGATCATCAGAAAATGTTCCCATTCGTTCATTGTCTATAGACTTTGATATTACTTTTACTTTTGAGCACAATGAATGTGAAGCGTGGTTTTCTCGCACAGCTGCCATATCTCGATTAGTAGACGACACGTGGCTGACGTTTGAACTGAGCTGTAATTTAGTAGGATTCTCGTTCAGTGGACATGCAAAGGAACCTGTCAAATAGTAGGAATCAAATTCGCAGGACGTGTGAACCCATTTCTCAAGCTAGTACAGAACACGTTGATGGACATCAGTTACCTATAATTTGGGCTTGCGCGCGCGTCGGCTTCCTTTCTATAATGTGGTAACCATTCTTCGCGTTCCCTCTCTGGAAATTGAATCCTGGCTCCCCGGTACCCATTACAAGCATGTTAGGCATGTCACATGCCCTCGACTTTTGATTATGCAGACATTTGAAAGATGCGGTGCTGGCACGCAAGGTCGTACGTTCGGCACGAAATTATCCAGTCACATGTGGGAACGCCCCCCCCCCCCACCTCCCACTTTTTTTTACTCCCCCACCCCTTCCCTTCCACAGGAAAGGCAACAACGATTGGTTTGAACTAATAAAAGCGATCTTTCTGCTACGGTTGGAGCCTGGTAGGCATATATTAGCTCTAGAATTGCAACAGTTATTGGTAATTGTACCAACCCTTACCCCGTATGGACAACAATCAACTTCGCATTAATAAGCCTATGAGAGTAAAACCGTGGGCAGCTGCTTTTGCGGCTGACTCAATCACAGGACTATCATTCTGAGCCGATGATTGACCCTACTATAACTTCTCCTTGAAGTTGAACGGGGTAGGGGTAATGGTAGAATCGAAATAATAAAAAAAAAAAAACACACAATACAATTATTCAAGTTGGATCGTGTCATCTAAGGAACTTCCACTGGTTTAATAAACCATTGCATGCTTCTTCTTTTTTTTTTTTTATAACTCAAACGTAGCCCATACACTCGCTAAAACTTGTAGTGCTCTGGGCTGGATTTTGCGTGTGGATTAGCTTTCAATTTTCATTATTACCAGAGTCCGTCGCCATCAGGCGAACCCACTACGACGTGTTCTAGAGAGGTACTTATAATTTACATCCCCAAGTCAAGGACGAGAAGTCAAACTTTTAGTCCAGCTTACAGGTGTAGGGGTTGAATTAGCACACCGGGTGTTTAAGAAAGTGCGCTCTTATCTATTCGGCGATGCTGACCGCTTTCGCTGTTTCACTATGAGACTGTGTGGGCTTAGAGATGCATGAGTTAATCTTTGAGGTTTCACTGTGAGACAGTGTGGGCTTAGAGATGCATGAGTTAATCTTTAAGGCAAGCATATGATTACTGCCAGGCCGCTTATCACAACGAATAGAACTAGACATGCAAAGCATTGTGCACCTTCCGGCAAGCTCAAAGCTAAAATTAAGATAGAAAGGACTGGCACTAAAAGCTGTGCCAGCTGACTGAATGCAGGTCAGAGAGAGGGACAGAGATAGAGAGAGAGAGAGAGATAGATAGATAGAGAGAGAGAGAGAGAGAGAGAGAGAGAGAGAGAGAGAGAGAGAGAGAGAGAGAGAGAGAGAGAGAGAGAGAGAATTTGCCTTTCCCCATACCTTCATCGAACTACATTACACAACTCCCGCTATTTCCTACACAGGCCACGACTTCGACATCGAGCTGTGGTCGCATGCACGATACGACTGCCCCTGTGTTAAAAACTCCGCCGCGAATAAAGCTCGATAGGAGGCTTCTGTTCATCAGAAGTGGTCTCCCCCCCCCCCCCCCCCCTCACCGAATGTGCCGGCTCCTTTACCTTCTTGACACTCTCACGTGGCGGGCCCGTCTTGGTCATGACTGCAGGGCCTTTATCTCCCGTCGTGCTTGTTCACCTTCGAGACGTTCGTTATCGTGAAATTCCCATATCGACATCGCTAAGTTTGTCTGCCCAGAAGCCATCCCACCCTTGAAGGGCAAACATTATGCACCCGGTGCATCTACCAGCGTTATCACTGCACCATAACTGACGGCGGGAAAGCCAGCCTTTTCCCCGGCAGTTTGCCACAGTATTCACCTCCGCCTCGGTGGCTAGCTAGCAGACGTCATTGCTGCCATGTAACCTTCTTCGCATCCCGTTCACAGCTTACAGAACAACCTGTACGCTCCCAGCGGAAACCAGCTCTACCTCTGAGCTAAACCTATTACTGCTTGGGGCCCTCCTACTCCTCGCTACAGCTGCGGGAAGCGGTCTTTGCAAGACGTTCTATTTCACCACAAGCGGTCGTTGCCGACTTTTGGCTGCAGAGGTTCCACTTTGGACATATACGGCCCGGGTGATTGCTACATTGTGGTGGTTCTACCCCGATGTAGCGCCCTGACTTAGGGGTACCCTGTTCTTGACTGTTGTGAATAGCTCATGAGTATGCTAGTAATGAGTCTGATGCTTGTCTACCGGGTTGGAACCAAATCATTACCATCCATGATTCCCCCATTTCGTGCAAGCGTGAACAGCTCGATTCAAAGCAAAAACGACAGTACTGTACTGTACAGGTTCAGACGAGAAGCCGCAGTTATGTATTTTATATATCCCTTGCACTGTGGTAATTAACAAGTATGATTGTACTGGTGACATTCAACAATGGGAGGTTCGTCTAAAATAAAGTCTGCTGTTATTAGGTGTACACTCTTATTGTCCTCGCTGAAGTGGGGCCAAACGATGATTTATAATAATCTTTTACGTGAAGTCAACTTTAGTGGAAAGATCACAGGGTCGACGTCATTGTATCGAGTCTTTATCCCATATGGCTCAGTTTCTTTCCGCAGCGCGGAAAGCGTCGCACAAAGCACGAACTCCGTAGCTCCAGCGACGACCCTCAGTAGTCTCAGAAAAAATCCGCGCGTGAACCGAACGATGCTGCCCGGAATCGAACGAACAACCTTAGGAGCCCGAGTAAGACGGCTTGATCACTTCGCCACGGAGTTAACAAATGACGATATTCCTCTTCCGGTGAAGCTGTGGCTGATAGAAAACTGAGCCCTTGGAATTGAGTGGCGGCAAAAGCCAAGACACGATGTAATAAGAAATTAAAGCACGTCACATTTGTTCCAGGATTCTAAAGAGTATAAACGAAGATAAGTAATGAAGCTTTACAGAACACAATTACGGAAAACAAAGGATGTTGCGGCGACTAGTCTTCATCAGCAAACAAATACAAGAAAACGCAAGATATACACGGGGAAGACACAACAGAGTGGCTACACTAAGACATTAATAACTTAATGGGAAGAATTGAAAGTTTAAACAATTGAGAACAAGGGAATGAAAATTAAATAAACAAATATGCAACACCTTAGGAGAATACATCTTAATATACCACACTACTTTGGAACACTACCAGCATTATATAAGACATGTATAAAAGCACTCCGAGGGAGTGAGCACTTACTACACCAGACAACACGCCAAATCTACAAATACCTGGTTAAACAACAAGCACCCCCACTACAAGTTAGAATTAAAAGAGGGAAAAAATACTACATACAAGACTATACATGTACATTTACTAATCTCCACAACCCAAACATAATTCCCAAGGCGAGGGAAATTACATATCGTTTTATCTTTAACATGACACCTACTACCGAAAAACAAGCACACAGGTCAAGACGAATATCACCATGTCAACTCTGTAGACAAAACATACAAGAAACAGAAGACCACATTTTTTTTACATGCCCAACAGTACAAACTGCACTAGACACTTTAAGACAACTAATTGAGATATTCACCAAAAAGAAGACAGATATGTATAAGGCAATATTTTTAAACACAATACCAAAAACCACAGAAAATAATCACATAAGATTGTTGACTGCACTAGCAGAGTACAGGTATGTGGTATGGACCTGTAGAAATGCAGCAACGTATAGGTTCAGAACATACAACACACATATAATACAGCACATGGTACAAAACAAAATCACACAAATATTCAAAACCACTTAGACAAAAGGGAATATACACGTTTCAAACTTGTCTGTGGGATTTGGATAAGGTATACAAACATAGAGATACATCTAAATATGTATTAGTTTGTGCATGCATAGATATGTCTGTACATATACGTATAAGTAGGTGTGTGTGTGTCTGTGTGTGTGTGTGTGTGTGTGCGTGCGCGTGTGTGTGAGTGAAAATATACACATAAATGTGTATGTATAATTGGTATGTATATATCTCTGTCGGTAGTGTCTGTTTTGATGTATGTTTGACCCCTAGTCAGGCGTGGATAAACGTATAGTTTTCATAAATGCCTGACGAAAAAAAAAGAAAAAAGAATTTGACTTTAATGGCGGATAGCAACAGGGATGGCAGCGTCAACTTTTACTTTGATTCAGACAAGTGATTGTGTGTTCATGCTGCTGTTTTCGTGTAGTATTATTATCATGTAATATTATTTGAAAGGGTCCGTGGCCGAGGGGTTAGCAGCTTTCTCCGCTAACCCCGAATACTCTCAGAGGTACAAGTCAAATATCCTTGCATATGATTTGATCTTACCCCTTTCCTTCCACCGCTTTAATGATCTATCTGATAACTACTAGGACATTTTCTTTCCCTCGTTCGCTCTTTGAACTCGAGCGTAGTCCACATTTGACTGATTTTTGCGTGGGTGTCAACTGTCTCTATTACCAGTTCTCTCTCCCCCCCCCCCCCCCCCACTATCAGGCGAACCCACTCCGAAATCTGACTTACTTGCAATTTTAGTACCGAGTGTAGGACCAGACGCCAACGTTAAAGTCCGCCTGTTTGTTTGTCTATGCATGTTTAATGGCAGGTACTGCTGTTGGAGTATGAATCGTTAGACTTTAATCTATAACAAAGTAAAAGGTCCATTTTTCTCAATGGGGTATATTATTCTGGCCCCATAAATTTTGTACCGATCGTCATTCGATGGTGACGTGGCCAAATTCACGTTGGCCGCCTTTACTTCCCAGGAATTTACCTGGCATCCATTTCAGGATGGGCTGACCTGGGTGTCCAGGGCCTAGAAAGGGATTCAACCACCACAGACAAGTTTGCAAGTCACTGCTCTCTCTCTCTCCTTTTTTCGTTCGCTTGAACTATGTCTATAACTTATAACTATAATATTGTCTCTTGTTTGAATTTAACTGTCTTTTTTAGTTCACACAGCAGTCCATTGTGTTTATCTTCCACTGTCGTCTCTCTAGGCCAGAAGGTTTGCCTAAATGTGTTTATATTTTGGGCAGTCTTGGAATATGTGCACTGCTGTCTGCGACGCTATTAAACGTGTGCACATGGCTGATTCGCCAATCTTGAATTTTGTATACATGTGGTTGCGTAATCTATTGTGTCCTGTTCTGAGGCGCAGAATAATGACATGTTCTGGTCTGTCCATAACGTGGTAGTTGTCTTTGGCAGGCTTTCTGACTGATTTGATCATTCTTTTCTTTTGGTGGTTTGTAACGGGCACATCAGGCTGTTCTTCTTTTGCTCCTTCCTTAGCCAATACATCAGCTCTATCGTTTCCGGGTACTCCACAGTGGGATGGTATCCACTGTATGGGGACCTTATGCTGACTGCTAAATTCAGAAAGTTGTGTCCTTAGTACTGGCAATTTCCCAGACAGGAAAGCCTCGAGTACTGATTTCGCATCTCTCTCTCTCTCTCTGGCTGGATTCTACAACATCAGAAGAACCACATATAGCAACAGAACTGGAAGCAAGAGAATTGTGAAGCACAAAAAAATAATTGCAACATGAAAATAAGCAACAAATATGAGAACACTCCTGTAAATAAGAATATAATGTACTTATCAGCCTGCTATGAATGAAGTGTCACAAAAGAGTATGTAATATGTGAAAGCTTTATTAATCAGCCAATAATATTAATTTAACATAACAAGTACAAACATTACTGTATTGTAACAAGTATATGAACAACTGTATCTCACAAACACAGAAGAAACTAGATCATTAACAAGAAGACAAAGAAGATATTAGAAACTGCTTGTGCTTAATAAAGTAGTGCAAATCTACTAAATTTCTGACTGGAGTAGAAAATTCTGAACCAACTGAGGTCTATGTTTGATTTATAAAGCCCACTTGTGTGTCTCTTCAAGCACCTACTGCAAATTTCACAATAAAATTATTTTAGAAAAAATCACAACTTTCACGTCCAATTCTTTCACTTCACGTGGTGGATTTAACAACCAAACGTTTGTCAGATATGGCCAGGTTGGGATAAGTACAACATTGGAATATTAAAAGTCTCTTGCCTTTCTATAATTAATACCTCAAACAACTGGAAGAGAGAAGTTGGCTTTTTTCCAGACAAGTCAAAGGGGTGTCATGAGAAGGATTCAGATCACTATTTCCTGTGTGCACAATATTTGCCTTCCTAAGGACAGGGTGGCTGTTGGGTAGGCACACATGGCAGCAAATTAGTGAGACGTTTGCAATACGTGGCAATCACGTGTTCTGAAAATGGCATACAGGATGTGAATTCACAACAGGACAAACATACCTGGGAGTCATGACCCTGGTGGTACAAGAATGTAAAGACGATAAACAGGCCAAAACGTCTGCATAAAGGGGATCCTTCTGATGAATTGAAGCCCTCCATTGCTCCACAATGGAATTTATACTAATACTAATGACACAATTGTGAATACTGTTTTAATGTTTGCTTTTAAACTTCTGAGCAAACATTTTATTTAAGACAGTAATTACTGTGCGTGGGCTGTGGCTCTAAGCATATATAGTGTTGGCCTCACTCTTGTATGTATAAATCTGACAACAAAGTTAGTGTAGATATCACACACTAATATAATATTATTATATTAAGACACGGATATGATTTAGAGGTGTAGTGGGTAGCATGCTGGCCTGCTAGCCCGGTGATCATATGTTCAAATCTCCATCAAGGTGGGGATGTTTGAAAAATTGACCAGGGCTCCTGGGTCAACAGTCTAAAGTGGGTACCATGAAATCATCTGGGAAGTAAAGGAGGCAGGCATAATATGATCACATCACCCACTGAGCACTGACTGTCACTGTCAAACTGCCATCTACTGCCTAAAGTACCTTGAAGTGTAGGACAGGCAGGGGTGGTCATGAGCTTGAGGAATTAAGGCTGCCTGGCTAGTGCAGTCTTCATGAACTGTGCAGGTTAGGGTTTTCTTTTTGCTCCGACAAAAAATAATCCACACCTTACCGAGGATTCGACCCCGGGTCTCCCAAAGGAGATCTTGGTATTTTAGCCACTGGGCTCCTCCTGCACTGATTAATCTATAAACATATGGAGCTAGCCATTCAATATACCTCGAGACGTAGTAAAGGGCCCATATAATAAAAACATGATTACAGACGACCTGATGTGCTAATGCTGCCTAAAAACTTGGATCTTTTTTAACTCACTTGTCTATGAAACCACCCATGTTTACTCCTCACTTTGTTTCTTCTAATGCATTGATTCATGTTCGTTGTGTTACTGTGTCAACTGTACAGTTGGTGCTACCGTGTTGAGACCACTAACTTGCAAATTTCGTGCTAATCAATCTTACAAGTGAGAAAGAAGTCACAACATCCTTACTTATCTCAACTAGATATGTAGTGAATTGGTATTGTAGTCAGTTCAACAATGAGAAAACATACCCACAATAGAATGGGTATAGCACGCGTCAAAGGAAGGCAAGCAGCACAACTAAAATATCATGCTGCAGTCGATGTGTCAGGATAAAAGTGCAAATATCACAGCTTCTCTCTAAAACCGACACAGTGCAACCAAAAGACTTTCCATGGCATCAGAGGGAAAAGGAGAAAATTAAATGAATCAGATAAATGCCTTTGCTCATTATTAACATCGACTTCATCATCCCTTGTCCTCATTACAACTATCATCATGTGTCATGCTGGTAAAACCACAAAAACATGTCCCGAAACAGGGATCTGCTATGGATCTGTCATGTGATAGGGCCAGCATATTTTGTAGGCCACGTGGCACAGAGGTGTAGGTGGCCAGATTTTTTTTTCTCATTTAGCGAGATGATGAACACAACATCAAACTCTCGTCTGACCACGCTCATGACATTATCAGCATAGCTGGAAAATCAAGTAAGCTAACACTCACTCATGCCGGTAAAATCAAGTAAGCTAACACACTCACTCATGTCGGTAAACTGTAGATGGTAATTAATGGTCCTCTTTCTCAAACAATCATCAGTCTCTGATCAGGTCTGTGCTCTTTCCCAATTATGCCATCTGGCCATCCATCCAGGTATTTATCTCTGTCCCAATTATGTCATCTGGCCAATACATTCAAGTATTTATGTCTGTCCCAATTATGTCATCTGGCCAATACATCCAAGTATTTATCTCTGTCTCATTTCTTGTTCTGTTCACCATTGTCTTCTTTATATTTTCCTCTCTGCATTATCTCTGCAGCCATCAGATATTTCTCAGCTTGTTTGCTTGTCCGTAGATCTTACACCATAAATAGCACATATTTTATATAGCAGTTTAAGATTGTTTTTATCATCCCTCATATTTTTCAATGAAAAAATCTTTAAACTTCTACTGGATAATGCACAGTGACACACAACAACATACTTTTATAAAGATTCAAGATTTGGTTCCTGTGTGAGGCAACATTAATTTTGCGTTATAAAATGAATATTACTGAAGTATTTATAACAAATATATGGGATGCAAGCTTTTATTCTCTTCTGCACTCAGTACACTGTAGGAGAAGTGACAAGTAAAATGTGATAGAAGCTGTGACTTCTTACTCACTCCACTAGAAAAGCGATCAGCAACTAATAATCTCACTGATGAAGACACAAACAGTAGATTTGCGCAATTTACTGCCTGACATATTCTACTGCATCTCATCAGGTGCCTACTGCAGAAGACACTCAACATAAAACAAAGCAAAACAGTGACTCCTTGAAGCTATACTATAAACATTTGCTTAAATGTCGACAGGGTTGACTTCATTGCATCGAGTTTTATCCCACATGGCTTAGTCTCTTTCTGTAGCTCCAGTGACGACCCCCAGGAGTCCCCAAAAAAAATTAACTCATGAACCGAAGGACGCGGCCTGGAATCAAACCCACAACCTTCGGAGCCCGAGTCAGATGGCTTGACCACTTCACCATGGAGACTCCCGAAGCTATACTATGCAACATACATATTCCCACAGTAATTTAAACTGTCCACCATGGTAATTTTAAATGGACTATCATGTCTGTTTGTTTACACAATGATGGCTATACAGATCACAGAAGCTTCAGCAAATCTTAACATCTGTCCATTTTGTGGGTCAAACAATACACCAGATGTACTGTCTATCAATCATGTGACCAGATTCCAACAGGTTGGAACATGCATGCCAGGCCATAAATTGTGGAATCCATCGTTTGTGTCTTCTTAATTCAAATTCACTATGGAAAAATTTTTTGAATCTCAATGATGTTCGATGAGACTGAGGTATCCCAGGCAATAAATCTTTTATGAACCTCTCTGGTGTTCGATGAATCTGAGGTAGCACTTAGCATGATCTTATTCACACAGATAATTGTAAATGATAAAACACACCACTACCGTGCATACTCACAATAACAATTTGATGATTTCAATCAATAACCTTCTAGAGCAGTGGTTCTCAACCGGTGGGGAGTTTTTCTCTCCCCCCCCCCCCCCCCAGGGGGGAATTTTAGGGTTTCAAGGAGGGAATTAAGATTATTTCAAGATCGTGTTAATACAAGAACCGATTACTTGATATTGTTTTTCCCTTAATACTGTACGGTTCTGTACGTCTCACCCTTCTAAAATTCAATTCATAAAGTAAGTAGACCTACAAATCATGTTTGATGTGGATGTCTAGACTTGTTTTAGTATGTGCTATTAAATTTAGCTTCCATTATTACGTATATTGTGTTGGGGCAGGGCGGGGATTTTAGGTAGGAAATACGGAAGGGGGAATGACGTTCTGAAAATATGGTGAAGGGGGACACTGGCCACATTTTTAGGTAGGAAATATGAAAGGGGGGGGGGGGTGACGTTCTGAAAATATGGTGAAAGGGGGGGGGGGGGGAACGGGCCAAAAAAGGTTGAGAACCACTGTTCTAGAGCTTATATTTCAATATATGCAAAATGCCCAGAATTATTTCAGTGTGTGTGTGTGCTTATAGATAACATCTAAATTTAGTACTGATTAACATGTGTAATCCTTTCTTCATCCAATTTCTCCTACAGATAGATCAGTACATAAGAAATTGAATATGTAACCATTTATAGTATTTCTCCAATGGTGACATTCATGTTATTTGTGCATGAATTGACTGGTGATGTTCCACCTAACAGGCGGGGCACTTATTTAGTTCTGACTATTGAGTAAGCCCAGAGTTAAATTATGCTCATGAACTTACTATCCTTTTGACCTTTCCAGAAATCAGACCTAGTACTTTAAAGTGACCATTCCATCTGTGCATCTTCTTACTTTAATGAATTCATTATCAACTGAAACATAAATGCAACTAATGAGAGCTGACTGTCAGATCTGATATTTATGAGACAAAATTATTAACTGGGAACAAATGTAGTATTGCTTTGGTAACATTTCTCAACTGTGATTTATGAAACATTAACATCTAGTTGCAAACACCTACATTCGTAAGTAAAAGTACAAAAGAAGTGTATCAAAACCCACAACCTACAAAACGTTATGAAAATGGCAATACCCCGAGGTACACACTTTATAATTACAGTAATTGAAAAAATATGAAAATCAGTATCTACAGATTTGCACTTTAAACAGGAGGATTTATAAAATGCTATATCAGGTCTGCGTGAGTGAAGTAGAAAGCCTACATACATGTATCGATGTATGCTTTACATATGTGATTATTCTGAATATAAAATAATTTACAACTAAACAAGGTAAAATACACCAAATAGCAGCAACACATTAGTGGAAAATGCTCACCTACTTATTATAAAAATCTGAAAATGTGTGTGTCCATGTATTTACCCATTTATGTCAAGTAACACATCATATGTTGAACAATGAATATGGCAACTGACATTTAATTTCCTACCTCATTCTAAGTGAAACCACACTTCATATATTTACTGGTTTCATCATGTATGTGATACTTTTGTTTCTAGACATGAAAGAGTTTTGCTAATATAGGGACTAACTGACCAACTTCTGGTGACTTTCTCTGTGGAGAATTAGGTCAAGGCAAACAATGACAAGAGAAGAAAATCTGTGAACATTCATTCATTCCTGCGGGCAATGTGTGGCACTGCAATCATGTCAAAGAAATGTCTTCATATAATTGGTACTGTGGATTTTTATCAAATCAATATCTGCTTAAATCTCATCTATTCAAGGACACACACACAAGTGTCATCTAATCAAGGACTCACACAATTCTCATCTAATCAAGGACTTACACACATTTCATCTAATCAAGAACTCAAACAAATCTCATGTAATAAATTATCCAGGGAATTATGTCGCTAAAAAGAACTATGTTGCAATTCTAAAAATTAGAAAAGCAGACATAATGTTTCAAATGAAAATCAATCTTTGCCAAATGTTGCTATTATGGTCAATGAAAATATATGTGTACTGATTGTCACTTATATAGAAGACACAAGTACAGAAGCAGATACGAGATGAAACAAGAGACAACATGACAGATGATGTACATGAGATTTAACCACATAACCTCTAAACAAGTTCATCTGATTGCTGAAAGAATACATGAATACATGAATACACTTCACCAGCTGACGCTACATTTTCGCTTGTTTTCTACAAGCAGCAATCAATACCTATATTGATTATGTGGTTGTTTCGGGATTTGAAACTTAAATATTGAGCACAACCCACTACTGGCAATGCCGATCGCATTCTGATATGAACCTAAGGCCTATCCACGTCAATATGGAAGCACTATACTCGAGTTTCGCCCTCATTTGAGCTCGTCAGTAGTGCATATCCCTGACCGGATCCGGAAACAGTCCCGGATCACGCGTGTGAAGCGGGTGTGTAACCACGCGGCACACACTGGACACACCAAATTATCACAACAGAATATCACAACGCTACCCATCGTAGGCTATGCTCAAGATTGCCCAATCGCCGCGACCGATGTCTGTCAATCGATGGGACCCGAACGATCAGGACTTCTCACTGGCAAGGAACACCAGGCCTCCTAAATCCAGTGAGCAATAATCAATTGATTATGTGGTTGTTTCGGGATTTGAAACTTAAATATTGAGCACAACCCACTACTGGCAACGCCGATCGCATTATGATATGAACCTAAGGCCTATCCACGTCAATATGGAAGCACTATACCTATATGTTTAATAATTATGTTACTGTGATGGCCCTAGTTCCTGTTGGTCTCCAGGCAATGCCAGAGCACAGTAAATGAGCTCATGTGTTTCCTTTATCTAGCAGCGTCCACGCAGACAATGTGGCATGGTCAGACACCACGATGACAAACAGACCTCGTCACCTCCTCACGGGAAACAGACACTAATTGGTTAATGAGGAGAAGATTAGCAAAGATATCAATTTTAATGCAATTCATTGAAAGGCTATAAACTCTGCTTGTTTCAAAATTGCAAGAGAGACATAGCAATTCCCCATGATGAACTTAGATGGACAACACCCATGTATTGCACACCCTCTGTGGAGAGCTCAGATTTATGCTCAGAATGAGTGTTGCTTGCTGGCTGCGATCAATCCAGTCATAATAATCCTTCCCATTCAGTCACTTCATATAAGAGTCAACAACTGGATACAAAAAGGTTCAAAGCAACAACAACAATAATAACAACAATCATCTTACAGTCTTTAAGAAGCAAATAATTTACACTATTTATATATTATTTATGAACTGAGATTATTATATTATGAAATACAGTAAAACAGGAGAAGCGTGTGCCTGATGCAAATAAGCCTCAAATAGCAAACAGGAAGACTGAAGCAATGATTTATTTATATATATGTATACAGATGCATTTGATGAGTTTTGAATAAGTGAATGTAAATAAATCTCAGCAAAACCAAAGAAAGACCAGTATTTATAATACATGAAAATGATTACAACCTTATAAGAAAGATAACATAAATACTTGTAAAATGGAAATTCAAAATTACTGGTCCCAAAAAAACTGTCACTTACTACATAAAAGCAGTGGCTATAAATTAATTTATTAAGGCTGTGTAACTTTTAAACCACAGCTACATGCATCTTTTCTCCCTTTCACACAGACTAGATAAAACTGTACAATATGTTGCTATAATCCAGCAGGATAAACATACAAAACAAGTGGAAAGTAGAAAGAAACATCCACAAATTGAACAAACTCTGATAAGAACACGTTATGGGCAAAATATAATCTGTCAACACATCTGTGTTTGCTTATATCAGATCTGATTATCACACAAATGTATGATGAATGTTCATGATATTACAACCATATATGAGGGACATTATTCCATTATAAGCATCTGATTTATGCATCTGGTGCATTGGTAACAAGCGATGAACGAGTGATGGGACAGTTAATGGAAAAAGAGAAATTATGGGAAATGAAAATCAGTGGCCGTGTGATATGCAGGATTTTGCAGATCTCAAAGGTGGTGTTGAGAAAAGGAAACATATATGTCACTGATTTTCTGCTTCCTCGAACTATGAAATAACGCTAGCTATTACCCACTCTACAGATACCTCTACTTTATACTATCACCACTATCATCTATCTCTACTCTACAGCTACCTCTACTTTATACTATCACCTATCTCCACTCTATACTATCACCACTATCATCTATCTCCACTCTATACTATCACCACTATCATCTATCTCCATTCTACAGCTACCTCTACTTTATACTATCACCACTATCATCTATCTCTACTCTACAGCTACTTCTACTTTATACTATCACCACTATCATCTATCTCCACTCTATACTATCATCTATCTCCACTCTATAATATCACCACTATCATCTATCTCCATTCTACAGCTACCTCTACTTTATACTATCTCCACTCTATACTATCACCACTATCATCTATCTCCATTCTACAGCTACCTCTACTTTATACTATCACCACTATCATCTATCTCCACTCTACAGCTACCTCTACTTTATACTATCACCACTATCATCTATCTCTACTCTATATTATCACCACTATCATCTATCTCTACTCTACAACTACCTCTACTTTATCCTATCACCACTATCATCTATCTCCACTCTATACTATCACCACTATCATCTATCTCCATTCTACAGCTACCTCTACTTTATACTATCACCACTATCATCTATCTCCACTCTATACTATCACCACTATCATCTATCTCTACTCTACAACTACCTCTACTTTATCCTATCACCACTTTCATCTATCTCCACTCTACACTATCACCACTACCATCTATCTCCACTCTACAGCTACCTCTACTTTATACTATCACCACTACCATCTATCTCCACTCTATACTATCACCACTACCATCTATCTCCACTCTATAGATACCTCTACTTTATACTATCACCACTATCATCTATCTCCACTCTACAACTACCTCTACTTTATACTATCACCACTATCATCTATCTCCACTCTACAGCTACCTCTACTTTATACTATCACCACTATCATCTATCTCCACTCTATACTATCACCACTATCATCTATCTCCATTCTACAGCTACCTCTACTTTATACTATCACCACTATCATCTATCTCCACTCTATACTATCACCACTATCATCTATCTCCATTCTACAGCTACCTCTACTTTATACTATCACCACTATCATCTATCTCCACTCTATACTATCACCACTACCATCTATCTCCACTCTACAGCTACCTCTACTTTATACTATCACCACTACCATCTATCTCCACTCTATACTATCACCACTACCATCTATCTCCACTCTACAGATACCTCTACTTTATACTATCACCACTATCATCTATCTCCACTCTACAGCTACCTCCACTTTCTACTGTCACTGTGTGCTACAGAAAAGATAACCTGCAAAGAAATTTAACCAGAACCAGTTCTACTGCTTTCCTTTTTTTCTTTCATACTCTTCTTCTCATTCACTGTTGTGAGTTGCATGGATAAACACATATGCCTAAACTACCATACTCTAGTTTCCAAATTCTGTCTGAGACAAATTGCAGAGTTGAAACTGCAGAGATGAAGCTATTAACAATTCCAGGGTGTAATACTAACTAGCTTCATAATTCTGGTTCTGTTATTTATCATTAAAGATTAAAATAATCAGGAACAGACTGGAAATATTCAGCTCTTGAAACAGATTTCCTTAATTACAGAAGATGTGGCAGCAGTGGGCCATGATTTACACATGACAAGGTGACAGATTTATTCAACTGTAGGAGATGTGGCAACAGTGGGCCATCATTTACATATGACAAGGTACCAGATTTCTTTAACTATAGGAGATGTGGCAGCAGTGGGCCATCATTTACACATGACAAAGTGACAGATGTATTCAACTGTAGGAGATGTGGCAGCAGTGGGCTATCATTTACACATGACAAGGTGACAGATTTCTTCAACTGTAGGAGATGTGGCAGCAGTGGGCCATCATTTACACATGACAAAGTGACAGATGTATTCAATTATAGGAGATATGGTAGCAGTGGGCCATCATTTACACATGACAAAGTGACAGATTTCTTCAACTGTAGGAGATGTGTCAGCAGTGGGCCATCATTTACACATGACAAAGTGACAGATTTCTTCAATTAAAGGAGATGCGGCAGCAGTGGGCCATCATTTACACATGACAAGGTGACAGATGTATTCAACTGTAGGAGATGTGGCAGCAGTGGGCTATCATTTACACATGACAAGGTGACAGATTTCTTTAACTATAGGAGATGTGGTATCAGTGGGCCATCATTTACACATGACAAAGTGACAGATGTATTCAACTGTAGGAGATGTGGCTGCAGTGGGCCATCATTTACACATGACAAGATGACAGATTTCTTTAACTATAGGAGATGTGGCAGCAGTGGGCCATCATTTACACATGACAAGATGACAGATTTCTTTAACTGTAGGAGATGTGGCAGCAATGGGCCATGATTTACACATGACAAGGTGACAGATTTCTTTAACTATATAGGAGATGTGGCAGCAGTGGGACCATGATTTACACATGACAAGGTGACAGATTTCTTCAACTATAGGAGATGTGGCAGCAGTGGGCCATCATTTACACATGACAAGGTGACAGTTGTATTCAACTGTAGGAGATGTGGTAGCAGTGGGCCATCATTTACACATGACAAGATTACAGATTTCTTTAACTATAGGAGATGTGGCAGCAGTGGGCCATCATTTACACATGACAAGATGACAGATTTCTTTAACTGTAGGAGATGTGGCAGCAGTGGGCCATCATTTACACATGACAAAGTGACAGATTTCTTTAACTATAGGAGATGTGGCAGCAGTGGGCCATCATTTACACATGACAAGGTGACAGATTTATAATTATTAGCTGCATTGTATGCAGGTAAGAAATTGCCAAATGCTAATAAAAATAAAACTAATTATAATCACTGCAAATATACAAGACTTTATATGCATCAAAGATATCACAGAAATGGAACACTGGTGCAGATGATTTGGGGAACTAATATACATTTCTTTTTTTTTCATTTCACACTACATTTCAATTTTCATGTCACACTTTGAAAAAATACAAATGATAATGATTAAAACATGATTTTAAAAAGCTTAATCACTTACTCTTGATTTTCTTTATATGACAATGCAGTCTCGCACAATGAAATTAACTAATTTACGTGCCAACTCATTTACTCATGCAAGCACAAATAAAAATGTCACGTCTTAATAAATCGTATTTATAGAATGTGCCATATTTCCAGTAACAGACGAGGGAACATGTAAGATGTGCAGCACTAATCTCAAGTACAATGTGATTATACGCTTAACGTATCTTTTCAAACAATTCTGGTCCCATTCATTTATCGGCTTTTCGGCATATATAAGATGTTCACCTCAGGCCAAGTGATGCCAGCATGGCTTGAAATTCACAACCACAAGTGCTGAAAGATCTGGTGGCAACATCAATGTTATTTTAGCCATATTTATAACATGAGTGGGGAAAAAAAAAACAAAACAAGTAGTATTTTTAAGACAAACTGCTCAATATTATAGGAAACATCTGTATACGAAATGTGGAAATCCAAGAGCAAGAATTATTTTATTTAAAAGAATTAACAAACATAAGATAATTAATTTTGTTAATTGAAGGAGTTAGTTTTTGTCTATTTAAGTAAGTAATCAACATAATCTATTCTATTCTTTGAAGAAGGAGTTATTTTTTGGTCTATTAAGTCAGAATGCAGGGATGTATTTTTGCTTTCACACTCTAAACTTCAAAATAGAAAAAGTGCAGAAACCCGGGAAGAAACTTTTATGTTACATCAAAATTAAAAAACTGCAATGTCAATGTCTGGTCAGGTATTGTTTGCAGCATCATGATTCAACAAATCATAAAAATTTTAGCTTGTACATAATTTACACAAATATTTTACATGATCAGAGTATAAGTTAACAACAAAATGGTGTACTACCATTTAAAGCAACAGTTCTAGCTTATTCACTGACAAACATACTACAACCTGGAAACCACTTATACCGAGTGCAGATATTCAGAATGAGGTGCAGATATTCAGAATGAGGTGCAAATACTCTTCTAAATAGATCCGTCAGTTATAAATTATCTTCACGGCACCAGGCTCACTGCATAAGTTGGTCAGTTCTAGTTTAGACGTTGTCTTGCTCAATTCACTGTAGTCTGATGATAACTTTGTGTTATGCAATGCAACATTTCCAGTTAGTATTGTCTGTCCTTCTCTAATCTAAACCTTCTTCCTTCAGTCTTATATTCTACTTTAATTCCATTAAACTCTTATTTTCAGAGCGCATTTTTCATACAATCTTCCCAATTACGAGTTAGTGCTTTCACACAATCTTCTCAGTTATGAGTTAGTGCTGTCGCTCAATCTTCCCAATTACGAATTAGTACTGTCATGCAATCTTCCCAGTTAAGAGTTAGTTCTATCATGCAATCTTCTAAAAATGCTTCCAATAAAATCTTACTTAAGACATTTATTCTTCACCTCGTCCTTACAAGCAACCACAAATGCTTACTTGCAAAAGGAAGTGTTGTAAGTTTAACTTCAACACATGATTCATATCCACACAAGAGTACTTATTCGATGTGGTACTGGTGAATACATCTTCTAACTAGTTATAAATAAAAATAGTATATTGCATAAATGTTATCTCATTATGATCATTATCTGGTGGCCTGCTTTGTGCAGAACTTGACCCCAATAACAGCCATTCCAAGTGTATATCTATCATAAGCCAATGTCTCTGTTTCTGTCATGTGTAAATTATCTTCCACATCATGAATCCAAGAGAAATGATGCTGGATGGGTTGTGACGGTGGCATGGAGGAATATCAACAGCAAAGTTGATCCAGAAAACCAAAGGCCGAGACCTGTGGAGAGTCATGAATGCCTACGCCAGTCGGCACGGCACTTGATGATGATGATCCTGAATCCATCTATACTGCGGTCTTCCTCTTCTATGTTTTCCAGTACACCATCTCTGTTGCTGTAAAGTGTAAATTATCTATCACAATCTGAATCCATCAACATTGTGATCTTCCTCTTCTATGTTTCCCAGTACACCATCTCTGTTGCTGTAAAGTGTAAATTATCTATCACAATCTGAATCCATCAACATTGTGATCTTCCTCATCTATGTTTCCTAGTACACCATCTCTGATGCTGGTATCTGTAAATTATGTATCACAATCTGAATCCATCAATATTGTGATCTTCCTCTTCTATGTTTCCCAGTACACCATCTCTGTTGCTGGTATGTGTAAATTATCTATCACAATCTGAATCCATCTACACTGTGGTCTTCCTCTTCTATGCTTCCCTGTACACCGCCCTCCACAGTTATCTTTTCAAGGCAATGTCTTTTTACATCTTCTTCTTCTTCAGCATTCCGAGCCATTGAGGTTCCTTGCCGCAGATACAAGCCATCTCTATTCGTCTCTCTGGTTGACCTTCTCTTGCCAGTAGCTGATTCCAAGTGCTTGTAGGTCTGTATGTATATTATCTCTCCACCGCCTTCTTGGTCTATCTCGGGGCCTACGGTAATTTATTTCCTGACTGTAAGAGAGTTTTGTTTCCCTATTAACTTCCATTCTTTCTACATGCCCCAGCCATTGCAGTCTGTTTTGTAACACAATAGTTTTTACAAAGGTGGGGATGTTAACCACAGCTTCAACCCCCCAACCTGGCAATTCAGCTGCTGCCTCATAGAATAACCCCAACTCCATTTACATGCCCAAAATATTTCATTTTCCCCAACTAACTGCCATGATTTACTAGACATCTGTAAAGAAGTGGCAATTACCATACAGGCCAGTGACCATAGTCATCATCTTTATAAAGAGACCGTCTGCCAACCATCATGAACTTACGATCATAACCAGCAAATATCTACCTGTCAGCTGCTATCTAAGTTATTATGTCACCTGTTTCCATGGTTTAAAGGTACCCTTTTGAAGGGCTAAATGGGTACTCCATCTTGCCCAAAGGTCTCCAGTAGGCTAGCGGGGAGAACGCGTTATTTATCTTTCTCATATCATGGAATGTTATGTTATATTTTTGAACATTATTATCCTATCTACCTCTGAGAACAATCATGCATTTATATTTAAACTGTCCTAAGAAAGAATTCTGTTCAAACTGTAATAGAATACTTTAGAAAAAAAAAGACAATATAAGAAGAAAGTTGTAACAGGAAGCAAAATGTCTACACACACTCATAAATACAATCACAATATTTAATATTAAGCAGTGATAGCATGCCGTGTCTACTGTTTGAGTGACAATCTATTATTTTTTCATATCAGTTTTAATTTTCACTAACACTTGATGCCATAACTAGAGTTTAAAAGTAGTTTGTGACATTAAAATTAAAATATAAACTTTCTACTTGATTCACGTACACAATTTCAATAACCAAAAGTATAATTATTTGCTACATAACTTTGTTGTTGTTGCTGTCTTTTATTTCTCCCCTGAGACCATTAAGCATCTCATGCCAAGCCCTTTTATCCGATGCTGTCTATTTCATGTCTATCTCATATCATTCATCTCCGTCTCTAATTCTCCTCTGTGTGTGTGTTTAGCTCTCATTGTATTTCTTTCACCAGGTGGATATCAGAGGAAGAACTTTCAACTTATGCCATTAAGAAGTTTTCTCAAAATGTACTGTACCGAATGGAGGCACATAAAACTTACCTTATGTTGCTATAACTTAAGTCTCTTACTACCTGAATTCTTCATCTCACTTTAAATCTTTATTTTTTTTAAAGCCTAGAACAGTATTGAACAAATGAATTTAGTGTTTTCAAAACTAGGTTTGCAAAAACAAAGATTTCTGAACATATTTCAGAATCAAGAAAATAAGTTCATAATCAGCATTCAGGATTTAGAGTCAATAGAAACATGTGATATCCAAACCCTACATTAACAACAATGTGCAAGTATAACAACAGAAGGCAGCCAAGCATATAAGAACATGCCAGCCTTGATAGATTAATCCTTATTATGGATCTAAGAGAACTCATCAGTAAGAAAACAGAGGAAATTGTCAAATGTAATTATTTTTTACTTGTTTTATTGTGATTGCATAGGCCACTACTGTACTTTACATATGTACTGTCCAATATTACCAGTAAACCCCATATCTATAATAAGTAAATATATGTTAACTGCAGCTTATATAAAGAAATGCAGTAAGCATAACTAGCATATGGAATGCAGATAATAGATTAATATTGCTATAATATGATCATGTAATATTAAACATAATAGCATTCTCTTAGCTTTATTCTGTCAGCTAGAATGATTGCCCTTGATGCAATGTAGTATATGCCCCCTGACATCTGAATATGCCGAGGTCTGAAATGCTGCTAACAAATGAAAAGACTAGCAGCCTTGCAATGTAAACTAGTAAGTGACTACATAACAACTGACCTGTTTAATTATAGAAACCTTGAATTCTTGCTAGTTTCTGATTAATTTGGTGATCTTCATTCCAAATGCGGCAGTGCACAAAAATGGAGGCAAATGCCCTTTCTAGAACATTGTATGTATTCACAGCCAAACACAGACAATAATTGTCAAGGGCAAGATTATAATCATTATCCAGAAACCAAGCCATGAAAAATTCAGCTGCTGCCTCATAGAATAACCCCAACTCCATGAGAGCATAGCCAAGGACGGAGTACAGAAATGGAATGTCCCTGGCATACACCTCTCCCATGAGAGAGATCAGGGCCTCCTCTGCATGTCGCAGCTTGCCAAGCATTTTGTAAGACAGCACCAAAATATAGTAAGCCAAGACAGATGTTGGCATAATGGCTTCCTCTTGGGCATCAACTTCCTCTTGGAGTGGCTCAGGTAATGTGACCCGCTCCAGACCTCCATATACAATGTGACATGACCATGGGCGGGGGAAAAATAAAGAGTTATCTATGTTCTCTTCATCAAGATCTTTTCTGGATTTGAGTGAATCCTCCAGATACATGACAGCATCTTCATAGTTTGCTTGACTGTACAGGAAGTTGGCATACTTCACACACACACTTGGGTTCAGCTCTTCCTTCAGGGCTGCCTGTTAGGACATAAACAATTCTTCAAAGTCAATTATACCTAGCAAGAAACAAGTCACATAAAGTTGAAACTTTGTTCTTAAAACTATTTCTTCATGACACAGAAATGGCAGTTATAGAACACACACTGCAACCATTCAATGGTTGTTAGTCTCAATCATCTCATCTCATCTTGTTCCCCTTGTACCTTGCGGTGTCAAGGTGAAGTATAAACAGCGGGAGAGTGCCCACTTATGGGCTTCCTGTATCGATATTCCCATGGACTCTGTTATTCCCTCCATCCATCGTTTACGTGGTCAGCCTCTTCCTCTGCTTCCAGCAAGTCTGTAGATCATTGCATGTATCAATATCGTCTAAGATTTAACAAATTTGAAGCAATTGAATTGCTGAGAAGTATTTGTCAACAGATCATCCTCATTACACATTGAACCATTCAGTCCATAAGTGCTCGGATCCCCTCAGTAAATCCTGCAGCGTGTCGCAGCTCACTACACCAGTTCTGTGTTAGTTAATTAATCTTCTTTGGCTTCCTGCACAGTGCTCTTGTCTTTTAACTTGCTGTTCTCGCAGTCTGACCATAGTTGTAGATTCACAGTCATCACTTGGTTCTCACAAAAGTCTTACTTCTTGTAGAGCATTCAGGATATCAGCTTGGTTCATGGCTTGTCCATCCTCCACAGTAGCCTTATCTGCAAAGCTGTCAGTCTGCGCATTTCCTTGTACACCTGCATACCCTAGCACGAAAATAAAACCAATCTTTGCCAGCTGTGGCCGCTCCAGAGACACCAACTACTGTCTTCGGATCCAACCCATCTCTATCTTCCTGAGCATACTCATTGAGTCACTAAGGAGTGCCTGAGTGAAGATCTGTGTCTCGAGCCATGTTATTGCTTTACTTACTGCCATGAGTAGTGTAATATGTATTGCTATACACCACACAACATTACTGCAAATGAATTCAAAGATATTATGATAACCTTTAGAAAAAATACCAATGTGCATAACACTAGACTTATTTGCCAAGTGATATTTATTTTAATGGATTTTGTTTTAAACTATGGTTAAAATATCAATACATCAGTTTTTCCCTATTCAACCCCGTTTAATTGATTGATTGATTGATTTAGGAATCGACATCACAGCATTCGGGGCATTCCCATAAGTGCTCCGTCCCCATCCTCAGCAGCCAGCAAAGAGTTCCAACACTAATAGTACCAGTAGCAATCTGATTATAAGTCCGTCTCGCCTTACCTTTGAGCGTTGAGCGTCGGCCAGATCCCTTCGTCACTCCTCATTGACTCATTCTTGCCAGACCATGGTAATCCATTTGCTACTCCGAGGTGTGCACGTGCTCCCACAAGGCTACAACCAAGTCTGCCTTGTCATGTATCAATACTCCACCAAGTTCTGCAGAGCCAGCCAATCTGTCCGCCTGTTCATTTCCCAGCACACCAGCATGCCCCGGAGAAAAGATCCAGGAGATGCTTGTCACCTGTGACCTCCGAAGCGAAGCAAGCCACTCCGCACGAAGTCTGCCCGTCCTCACCCTCGTCAGCATGCTTTCTGAGTCAGTTACAATCACGATGTGTGTGTGTGTCGTATTCTCCATCCAGCGGAGAGCCGTAGTGACTGCCTCCACTTCCATTCTTAAGCTGGATGTTGTGGTATCATATGCCAGGCTCTCCTGCCCCAAACATCGACCATTAGCTTTGGCTATGAAACCCCAGCCACTTCTCTCACCTCTTGACACCGAACCATCTGTGTAGATAATCACATCACTCGAGTGAGCATTGTCCTGAATTAGTTGCTGGATTTCCACTTCCGTGGCCTCTGCTGGCCACTCCCTGCACTCCCGGCTTAATGTAATTATAACTCTGCACAAGTCTGACTGCTCCGCTGGCACTCTGACCCACTCCTCTCCACGCCTAATGTTCTCCAGGGGGCACACCTGTCTGATCGTATCCTCTGCCTGAGCCATCCATGATTTCCCTCTTATCAGTCGCTGACCCTTAACTGCGTCCAGCGCCTCATGCAGTGGGTGGTCTGTGTCTGCAGCTACTCTGAGGTATGCCTTCGCCTGCATCACCTTGAGCCTACCAGCAACAGTCGGCAGACCAAGGATGTAACGCATACACACTACTGGGGTGTCTCTAGTACATCCCAGAATGACCCGCATAGCTTGTTCTGTATGCGCTCTAACTTCACCAGCTGACTCTCTGAGACAGTGAGCAGACCTAATCCATAATCAGTTACTGAGAGGATCAAGTGCTGGTATAGTGTGAAAAGCATTCTCTGCTCTATGTCCATTGCAGCCATAGTTTTAAGTGCATTGAGTCCCTTTTGAGTTCTTGTCACGACCGTCTCCACATGGTCCTTGAAGGATAGGCTCCTGTCAAATGTGATCCCCAGATACTTCAGTTTGTTCTCTCTGCTGACATTTCTACCATCTATCGCGAGGCTTGGGACATCAGCTCTTACAATCCTGTTGTCCAGAGAGCACCACAAAACAGCCGCCTTTTCCGGGTGGATGACAGCACTCATTTCTGTGCACCAGTTAATCACTTCATCTACTGTCGCCTGTAACTCCTGGGCTGTTTGCTCCCTATCTCTCCCCTGCCTATATGCAAGAATATCATCTGCAAATGTTAGTAATCTTCCAACCCCTGGTACTTCTAGGTTTGCAATCTTGCTCGTATACACATTAAAGAGCACCGGTGAGACTGCAGATCCCTGTGGCAGTCCCGGGGTTAACATATGTGGCTCTGAGGTCCATGTGCCCAGACGGAGAGCAACCCGATGAAAGTGCAGGACGGCTGCTATCCAGTTCACCAACCAGGGATTGACCCCCTTCTCCATCAGTGCGGTCATCAAAATATTGACTTCTCGTCATTGACTTAGGGACATACGTTATATTTTCCTACTTTTTGTTCGGCACAGAATCTGTTCTTGTCTAGTTTTGTAAGTTAAAAAACCCTTTCCCAAGTCTTGAGGTGTCCTGGGTGTATGGTGCTAGCCACATATTTGTATAGTCCAATCAGCTCTAGACTGGTGATATGGTCAATATCACAACAGCTGCCTTTACTTCCCAGAATATGTCATGGTTACTATTTTAGGCTGGGTCAGCCTGGGAGCCCAGGTCATTTTATTTTAAATCTCTGCGTCTCTAGGGATTCAATCACATGACCACAGGACTAGCAGGCAAACATGCTAGCCACTGTGCTACCATGGCTTTCTGATCTATTTTTATTACTTATGATTGAGTATGACTTTTAACATTCTTTCTCTCTTGCCCTTTGAACTCTTTACTTTATTCTTCTCTTCAATAAACCAACTTGTAGTACTTTCTTCCTTCTCTTATTTATTTTCTTATCACTATATGAAGCCATGTTTTTTTTTTTAATTCACTTGCTTTGAACTTGACAGTTTCCATGCTGGGCTGATATTTGCATGTTGGCTAGCTTTCCCTATTACTAGTGTTGCTCATCATCAGGCAAACCCACCCTGACTTCTTAGGTACTTATAACGTATGTCCCTAAGTCAACGACGAAAAGTCAACATTTTAATCCAAGTGACCAGTGTAAGGGTTGAACTCGTTATCTCACCATCAGCACACTGGAAATTTTAGGAGCAATTGCTCTTATCCATTCAAACTTGCCGACCTCTTGGAGCCATGTGATACTGTCATCATGTAATTAAACAGTCTCTTACTGTACAGTCATTACAAGTAGGTTTCCATTTTATTAAATAAATATCTGTATGCCTTACCTGAAAATATTGCTCGGCCGAGAGAATCATGTCTAATTCACTGTCAATATCTTCACAAATGCAGGCTTTAACATAGCACATGGTTGCCAGGTTGCCCAAGGTAATACACATTTCTGGGGCCAGCTCGCCATTGTGTAGTTCTCTACAAGGAAAAGTTTAGTATTAATATACATCCAATAGAAACTTAAAATTTTTAAAAGAAAAATAACTGAGAAATTTCACACACACACAATTGCAGTTAACTTTTTAGAAGATGTGCTGATTTCAGCAGATGTATGTGGTAAAGTTTTAGGACATCTCTGTGGTAAAGTGGTAGGACATCTCTGTGGTAAAGTGTTAGAACATCTCTGTGGTAAAGTATTAGGGCATCTCTGTGGTAAAGTGTAAGGAAATCTCAGGAGTAAAGTGTTAGGACATCTCTGTAGTAAAGTGTTAGGACATCACTGTGATAAAGTGTTAGGACACCTATGTGGTAAAGTCACTGAACATTTATGTAGTTATCATGGCAGAATGCCCATTTATTACTGTAGAAGCGTAGTATATTCCTGTCATAAATACATGTTTAGACGTGTCACAATAAAATAAAATACAGCAAGACTGCAAGGTGCCTTGCACCACAGAACATTGGAGGAAAGACTTCCATAACTTACAACGGATTGAACTACTTCACAAGATATATTACCGCTACAGCAACTGGATTTTAACAAATATTGTGAATTGCTTCCCTTTTTAAAACAAACTCACAATTTACCCTCACACAAATTTCAATAACTATACATAGTTAGGGTAGGGGCCTTTCCTACTACACGATGTGTCTGCCCAGTGGAGGGTGGTAGAAAGACTTCTAGATAAAGAAGTTAGCTACAAATATGTTGAGAGAGACGACAGGGTTGACTTCATTGCACCAGGTTTTATCCAATATGGCTCTGTCTCTTTCTGCAGCACAGAAAGCGTCGCACAAAGCACAAACTCCGTAGCTCTAGCGACGACCCACAGGGGTCTCCGAAATATGTTGAATAAGTGACCATGGACCAACACAGGCAGTGGTCATTGAGAGGAGGTGAGTTAGTTGGTGGGGTAGCTATCTCTATAAAATACCTCATAGCTCTGTGACCTGGCTAGCGGCAGATAAGAAATGCAATATATAACCTCTTCCCCTGCCACCTTGCAGGGTTAGTCTTTTTATACACAGATTAGTGGAGTTAAGCCATAGACAAAACTAGTGGAAGTCAAGAGGAAACCACTCTTGTACATATCCTACTACTATTACTTTATGATTTGACAACTTACATCATTGCTTCATTCTTTGCTGCACAGAGACTTTTGATGAGTAAAGATACAAATACTACAGTAAGAAAATTGGAATGATGGTCATCTTCAAGAAGAAAGAAATGCCTCATTGTAAGATCCAAGTAAATTGGAACATTAAACTTGCCAACTATCTTGAAACAGTTATAACATCTTATAGAAGATGCCTTGTAGAGATTGGAATCAGAAAAGCCATGGCAAAGGTAGCCTTTTGCAAGATGGAAAACATACTCATCAATAAAAAGCCAAATGTTATATGCAGTGAAAAAAAAAGAGTGTTAAAATGCTACACAAAACTAATAATGTTGTATGCATTTAAACATGGACAATAAGCAGACAAGCTGAGAAACATCTAACGCAAGTGGAAATGTGGTTTGTTTAGGGAAATGCAAAGAATAACCTGGGCGGACAAAACAATTACTGAAGCAGAAATTCAAGAAACAAATGACTGATTAGAGAAATCTGGCATAAAGTGCTAGCCCCATATATTTATAAACAAGTAGGCACTGTATTGGTGATGTAATCAATATAACACCATCCAACCTTGCTTCCCAGCTCAATTTTTTAAAATATGCCTCAATGAGGAATCGATCATATGACCACCGGACCAGTAGGCACACCTATAATTATTATTACTGAAAATTGTAAAACTTGCAACAACACTCCCTTGAAAACCTGTTTAGAAAAACTGCTGTGCATTCCTTCATGAAAAACAAAAAATGTAAACACAAACGTACTCTCTCTCTCTCTCTCTCTCTCTCTTTCTCACACACACACACATTCTCTCTCTACACATTTGCTGTTTTAAGGAAATAAGCTCTTTAAGCTCACCTAAATACTTCCAAGCTTTCTTTATAAGACTCAATGGCCTTGTCCACATCTCCTGCCATGGAATGCATCTGTCCAAGTTGATGAAGTGTGCTTACCAGATCTCCTGTAAGCAACAGTCATTTCATATTTACATATATATATATATATATAAAGTAGGTTGATACATTCATGAAATCTCCTCACAGTAAATTAACAACACAACAACTATTCTCCAATTTCTTCAGAAATTAGTTAACTGCAAAGACAACACTGAGATGCTTGCAGTTAACCAATAACATTGTGACTAAAAGACAGACAGACAGACAGACAGACAGACAGACAGACAGAGATAAGAACAGGGAGAGAGAATATACATTCCACCATTATTAGTAAAAGAAATAAAACACCATACCATCCACACCATGAATCATATCAGACTGGCTTGTATTAGAGATGGATCATCCTACCTCAAAGTCACACCACCCTTAAACCCACAGTTGTTCTCCCTCAAACCCTATCTATGTGTATGTATGTATGTATGTATGGGTGTGTAGTGTGATTGCAGTTGTGTAGATATGTATGTGTGTACATGAGTGAGTGAGTGAGTGAGTAACAAACTAGTTAAGTCAATAAATATGTAGAAAATATGTAGAAAACTATAACTCCAAGCTCTGTAAGTTTATAAGTGTTAAGAATTGTCCATCTATGACAAGAACAACCCACCCTTGATGTCATCTTCCAGCACATCCTGAATGTCCCTTGCCTGCTCCAAATAGTGAACAGCATTTTGGTACTGCTTCATGCTAATGTGGGCATCAGCAGAGCGGCTCAACAGCTGGTTGTGGAGGGCCATGTCCAGGTTCTCTGTGGAGGTGGTCATGTTACTGCTGACACTTTCCTCCATCCTCTCAAAGGCTTCACTTTCTGTTGATGATGAAACCTGAGAGACAGACAAATAGTGGGTGTGTTTATATGCTTCAATCCAGCTAGTTTTCCTTTTAAATGGGAGTGAATTATTTAACACATGATCCAAAATGATAACTCACATTAACTGATTCAGTGATGAATGATATTATATTGCCAAATGTGAACTCCGATTTGGACAGAAGGACGATATATCGCCATACTTCTTCTTCTGCGTTCATCCGGAGTTTTTTTTCGGACGTGATTGCGTTGTGCCTGTTTACAGCACAGCTGCGTTCTTGCGCCGTTAGGTCGACACATCCAACTTCTGCGGGCATTTGTTGACCGGGTTAACCTTCCCGGGGATATCACCATACTATGATCATAATGTTATTTGTTTTGTTTTGCGGTATCTTCCGCAATTTCAATACTCAGTGAACAGAAATTCCCATGATAATATTTGCTAATTTGATTATATATTAGATATCAGTTAATCATTCAATCAATTGCCCCTCTGCTGTGTATCCATCTTGTAATGAAGGGGCTTGTGTGTTCTAATGACCCCAAGAACTATAGAAAGCACTGTCACGGTAGCACAGCTACTGGTTGGGTCTCCCATGTCGGACAGGTCAGGGGTAGGGACCAAACAAAGTGATACACAAACCTGCTGCCTTGTAGGTAGACTGGAGAGAGTCAGGGACTGGGGAAAGCAAACCCACAAAATGTTAGTCAAAGTTGGATGTACTGAGCCCAGGCTTGAAGTAACAATACAACACAATTTACTAAATGATTTCACAAATTAAAGCAACAACCTCAATTTGGCTTCTGCTTTCTTTAAATATATTCAGGTTGACATTTAAAGTGAATGAAGAAGAAATAGAAGAAGAATCAATTAATCTAGTTATATTTTCACAATGAAGATCGCTGTAATTGATCTAGAAAAATGTATGTCTTCTCGCTCTAGTGGTACACTTGGATATGTTGCTATTTGTCTACCTCTTGAGGTTATCTTCCCACTTATATCACTACCTCATGTTTGCTTGCCGTTAACTCTGCCCTCTACAGAATGACACTGTCTTTTAATGTGGTTAAAATATGTGATTTGCCTCTTTATTTATTTAATGCCTTCACAAGTTCTCTTTTCATTCCCAGGTTATCTGGGACCTAGACACATGTTTGCTTTTATCTCCATGTAATGCAACCTATTCTTCTGTGCATCTACATTCAAATTTTCTTGTTCATTGATAATGCTTCTGCATCATACAGTGGTATTGAGTAGATAGAGTCTTGAACTATTCTCATATAAAACGATCAACTCAATCTCAAAATGCACAAGGTCACATTAAACAAGTTTGTGAAAATAAAAATGAAAACATCCTGCGGTGGTTACAGAAATAATATATGCAGAATGTCTCCATTTTTCAACTGTCATTTAAGCAATGTTTTCAATATATGTTAAAATAGATCAATTTCAGTGAAAGCTCCAGATATTTTTAGCAGACACAGAATCTGTTGGTAATTATAAAAATAGCCTGAAGTAATCTATCTAGTAAACAGTATTTCTCAACCACATGTTGTTAAGTTTCATGTCTTGTTTTCTTGAGATTCTGCTTTCTCTATTTAGTTACATTAACATTGTATATCCCAAATAGGTATCATCTTTCTACTATTATGTTTCAAGCTTCTATTATTTTCCTACATGACATTCTGCTTTTATCTATTAAATTATTCAAAAATAGTATTTCTCAAATAGATATTGTAATGTTTTGATTGTTATGTTTCATGTTTTATTTCTCATGACACTGTCCTTTCTCTATTCAATTATATGAACAGGTTAAGATTGGCATAAAAATAAACACACACATTTAGTAGATATGACAATTTGCTATTCTTTCTCTAATAATCTGTAAAGAAAGTATACATTTAACTTCTCCTGTCAGATCAGATCAGTCCAACTGCCTTGTCTATAGCAGAGGTTGATGTAATGTATCTTCAGCCTTCTCTGTCTCTCACATGATGCTGTAGTCTAACATCATCTGTCCAGACCAACTCTACATATTATCCTCTCCTTTAAACCATTGTCTTCCTCTTGCACATATTTCCACCATCTTTCCTTCTAGTATGGCTTTCGGTAGCGTGTTCTGACTTTTATGTGTTCAAAATATTTTATCTGTCAAATGTTGAGCTAGTTTAGTCATTCTTTCTGCATTCATTTGTTTGGGAATTATTTTTCGTCATTTTTTCAATCTGTCCATATTTGCCCCATTTGCTATACTTTAGTTGACTACAGACAGCAAGCAATATAAGCTGATAACAAAAGTCCTTTCAAACTTGCTCTGTTGTTAGTAGATATTTTGAGTTCTACTTCACACTAGCATACCATTTGATAATAGCACAACTAATAATTATTCTAGCCTGGGAGTATAAGGCATTTCACGTTATTAATTTTACCCACTTTGTCACCTCAATCTGTGTCTAACAAGTAGTTTAAAAAAGAAGTGTCACTCTACATTATGTGGCAAAATGTAACTGAAGATTTAGAGTAAACATTGCAAAAGAAAAAAAGAACTAAGTTAAAAACATGTGCAAAACGTGTTCACAACATAAACATGTGACATATTACTAACTGATAGCAACATCTGAAGAAGAAAAAAGAGCAATGAAAATGACTAAAAGACAAACTGCATAACTTGAGGATATAAATGTTTCTGCATATGAAACTGCTAGTGTTCTATCAGAGTGAGAAATTGCCAGAAGAGTGTTGTTATATTATCTCAGTATTATTTAAATCTACCCTTATTAAAGTTAAATTAAAGCTATTGGAGCTTTACTCAAGTGAGACCAAACTAGCGGATGATGCCCTTAACGCCATAGAGGCTCTACCAACTCTTGACCACCTGGACACACTTCCCACCATAACAGAAGTTAAGTGTGCTATAAATGAACTTGCATCTGGCAAGGCTCCAGGTAAGGATGGGATTCCAATAGAGGTTATCAGGAGTGGGCAAGACACACTCACTCTACAGATCCACCAGCTAATAGAGCTATGCTGGCGTGAAGGACAAGTCCCACAGGATTTCAAAGATTCAAACATCATAACGCTGTACAAGAACAAGGGTGATCGGAGCGACTGTAACAACTATAGGGGTATCTCACTTCTGTGTATTGTTGGAAAAGTATTTGCCAGAATTGTTCTGCGCAGACTTCAAGTCCTAGGAGATCAAGTCTACCCCGAATCACAGTGTGGCTTTCGACAGAACCGGTCTACCACTGATATGATATTCTCATTGCGACAAATGCAAGAAAAATGCCGTGAACAGAATCAACCACTGTTTATTGCCTTCATCGACCTCACAAAGGCATTTGAATTGGTCAGTCGTGAGGGTCTGTTCAAGGCACTAAAGAAGATTGGCTGTCCACCAACTCTTCTGTCCATTGTGGAATCGTTCCACACAGGCATGAAGGGTATAATCAAGTTTGATGGTGCAACTTCTGAAGAATTTGAAATCAAGAGTGGAGTTAAGCAAGGTTGTGTACTAGCTCCCACCCTCTTTGGAATATACTTTTCACTTCTACTGAAATATGCATTTCGTGATCAGGATGGTGGTATATACATTCACTCACGCTCAGATGGCGGCCTCTACAATGCTCAGAGATTGAAGGCTAAGACCAAAATTAGGAGGGTACTGATCAGAGAGTTGCTTTTTGCAGATGATGCTGCAGTTACGACCCACTCTGAGGAAGAATTGCAATGTCTACTATCTGCATTCTCCAATGCTTGTTCTGAATTTGGTTTAACAATTAGCAAAAAGAAGACACAGATTATGTCACAAGGTGCACATGGGGTACCATCAATCTTTATTGACGACGCCGAACTAGAGATAGTAGACCATTTTACATATCTAGGATCAGTGGTAAATAGCAAATTATCCCTAGATCAGGAAATCAACATCCGGATTGGTAAGGCAGCAACAACAATGAACAGGTTAAGAAAAAGAGTCTGGGAGAACAGGAAGCTTACTGCCAAAACAAAAGTCCTTGTCTATCAAGCCTGTGTCCTTAGTACTCTTCTCTATGGCAGTGAAACCTGGACAACTTACTCACACCAAGAGAACAATTTAAACAGCTTTCATATGCGGTGTCTGCGAAGAATTCTTGGTATTAAGTGGCAAGACAAAATCACAAATACTGAAGTATTGGAAAGATCAGGTTGTGTGACAGTTTATTCCATGCTCAGTCTTCGTAGACTTAGATGGATAGGACATCTTAGGAGGCTGGATGATGGTAGAATACCAAAGGATATCTTTTTTGGTGAATTACAGATGGGTAAGAGATCTCAGGGTCGGCCTCTACTACGATACAAAGATGTGTGTAAGCGGGACATGATTGATACAGGCATTGATAATGCACATTGGGAGCAAGTCGCCGCTGAACGTGTTGCGTGGAGGGCAAATATCAGAAATGGAATAAAGTCAAAGGAGAAAATTATTGCAGAAAAGTCACACACCAAGCATTTGAGACGTAAGATGGTGCATGATGGTGGAAATGACCACGTGTTCACATGCACCCACTGTGAACGGACATTTACAGCGCAAATTGGCCTTATCAGTCACACTCGCTACCGCCATAGTTAAAAGTTATTATGCCTTTTTAGAGCACAAACTATCGTCTGTCAAGACGGCAAGGTGCCAATGATATTAAAGTATGTGGAAAAACAAAGTATGCTATATTTTTTAAAAAATGTCAAACAAATGCTTGAATATTATCATTGTATGGAAGAAACATTGATGTTTTATTATCTACAAATAACAGAGAAATGGTCTTGTTTTATTATATCATGAAGACAAACTGTTATATTACCAAAGAATAACAGACAATTATATCACGAGCAACAAGCAGCTGTAAAAGAAACCAGTGAAATTCAAACTGGTTTGAGGTGCCAAGGGGAGTAAAACAGGGTTTCATTCTCTCTTCATACCCATTCAACATCTAGGCACAAAGTGTAATGAGAAGTGTCAAAAATAGTGAGTCCTGTCACAGATTTAATCCACACATATTTGGTGGATATTCAGTTCTAGACCTCAGATAATATGAATGATTCCTCCTCTCAAACGTGCAAATGGATTTGAACAGTTAATCCTGTCTGTCAAGAGACAGAAGGAAGATCAAAATCGTTTCAAAAATGTGCAGAGACTAAATTACATTTCACCAAATACAGCCAACGATTACGAAATTGTCACTTTGAATACGATGACTTCATCATTAACAACGATGGAGACTGGTGAAGAGACGTCAGAAGGAGACTGAATATAGCAGTGCAGAGGTTAAATGGTATTAAGAGCCTATGGCACAATACCAGCAAACAAGTTAAAGTTAACATGTTTCATGTGACAACATTCTAATGTGAGTCACAGATCGTTTCATCATCACTAAAGAAGAAAATGAAGGCTTTTGAACAGACAAATTCTTAGAACACTGTGCATCAAAAAGAAGAAAAATACTGACATTCTACCAGATCTGAACATCAAAGAAGACTGGCTTGTAAATATCCTCATGTCTCAGAAACCAATACTTTGGCTATATTAAAAGCGGTATGGTTTAGAAAGACAGTAAAGGAAGGCATGGTGCCTGGAAGTAGAAGCAGGAATGACCAGCACGAAAGTGGATGTAGAACATTAAAGCAACCCTGGACATGAAATAAAGCGGCAAGGGAATTTTTGAGGGACTGAGTCTTTCCCGTAGGCCATGATGGGAGTGCTGTTCTACAAAAGACCTCCTACAACATGATTATGATGATGACAGACAAATGTTCTTCTGTTAAATTACCTAAAAATGACAGATCACTGCTCTTATATTATCATTATAGTATGTAAGACAAACTTGTTATATTATATAAGAATGACAGATCACTGCTCTTATATTATCATTATAGCATGGAAGACAAACTTGTTATATTATATAAGAATGACAGATCACTGCTCTTATATTATCATTATAGTATGGAAGACAAACTTGTTATATTATATAAGAATGACAGATCACTGCTCTTGTATTATCATTATAGTATGTAAGACAAACTTGTTATATTATATAAGAATGACAGATCACAGCTCTTATATTATTATTATGGAAGAAACACTGCAAGTCTCTCCACAGATCTCAGTCCTTAGGGTTTTTAATCAACTCTGTTGATGATATTCCTCCATGCCTTTGTCTTAGACCATCTAGCATAATTTCTATCTGCACCTGTATCTTCTACAGTTGATTTACCAAGTGACCATGCCTCTCTTCTCATTACCTACCAACAGAATACACTATTTGTCACTTTCTTACAGCTGTGTATAATGTTCAGCTTTCATTAGCCTCTTCCAGGCAATCACTGTTAGTTACTCTGGCCATCCAAGGCATACTCAACATACATCTCAGAAACCACATCTTCACTGCCTCCAATCACTCCTAATTTGTTCATTCATTACAATATTCACTGATGTACAGCATACAATGTTTGATATAACAATATGTTGTTTCTAGCTTTTCTCTGCATCAACCCTTTGTGCTGTTGCATCACATTTTTGATTTCTCTCTTCTTGTAAAGCATTAGAATCGTTAATGATTATGTCTCCTATTTATAGTCAGGTCTTAGTCAGATATGACTGAGCTACCGTATGACAGTAGACAGTACTACCTGCTTTCTGTCAGCGCCGAATGTTGGGCGGCACTTACCAAACCCGACACCCCACATTGTGCCAACGGCTTCGGGCGGAAGAGCGCAATTGGGAGGGTACTAGCCTTATCCTGGTGCGAGGAAATGCAACCCAAAGACAAAATAAGTCATGGCAGGGCAGACCAGGCCCTAAGCCTTGGTTGGCAGCTGGTCTAGGATCGAAGCTCCGACAGGCGGACAGTTAGAGCATTGCTTTGCTGATCCGGCAGCTTCTGCAGCTTGTCTTGTTCCAGATGTATAGGTGTTAACTTTCCTCTGGTGTGAACTAGGCAGGCCGAGAGAGGGATCATGCTGCATGGGCAACACATGGTTTCTTTATTTTAGCCCAGGCTTTGTGCTATGGAGAGGCAATAACTCCATCCCTGGTCTTCTACTGAAATATGCCTTTCGTGATCAGGATGACGGTATATACATTCACTCACGCTCAGATGGTGGCCTCTATAATGCTCAGAGATTGAAGGCCAAGACCAAAATTAGCAGGGTACTAATCAGAGAGTTGCTTTTTGCGGATGATGTTGCGATTACGACCCACTCTGAGGAAGAATTGCAACATCTACTATCTGCATTCTCCAATGCTTGTTCTGAATTTGGTTTAACAATTAACAAAAAGAAGACACAGATTATGTTACAAGGTGCACATGGTCTTCCATCAATCTTTATTGACGACGCCGAACTGGAGATAGTAGACCATTTTACATACCTAGGATCAGAGGTAAATAGCAAATTATCCCTCGATCAGGAAATCAACATCAGGATTGGCAAGGCAGCAACAACAATGAACATGTTAGCACAAAGAGTCTGGGAGAACAGGAAGCTTACTGCCAAAATAAAAGTCCTCGTCTACCAAGCCTGTGTCCTTAGTACTCTTCTTTATGGCAGTGAAACCTGGACAACTTACTCACGCCAAGAGAAATGTTTAAACAGCTTTCATATGCGGTGTCTGCGAAGAATACTTGGTATTAAGTGGCAAGACAAAATCACAAATACTGAAGTATTGGAAAGATCAGGTTGTGTGACGGTGTATTCCATGCTCAGTCTTCGTAGACTTAGATGGATAGGACACGTTAAGAGGATGGATGATGGTAGAATACCAAAGGACATCTTTTTTGGTGAATTGCAGATGGGTAGGAGATCTCAGGGTCGGCCTCTACTATGATACAAAGATGTGTGTAAACGGGACATGATTGATACAGGCATTGATAATGCACATCGGGAGCTCGTCGCCGCTGAACGTGTTGCATGGAGGGCAACTATCAGAAATGGAATAAAGACAAAGGAGAAAATGATTGCAGATAAAGCACACACAGAGCGTGAGAGACATAAGATGGTGCAAAATGGTGGAAATGACCATGTTTTCACATGCACCTACTGTGGGCAAACATTTTCAGCAAGAATTGGCCTTACCAGCCACACTCGCCACCGCCATGGGTCGTAGTTATTAAGCCTTTTTGAAGCACAATGTACCAAACTCGTCTGTCAAGACGGAAAGGTGCCAAAGGTGCCAATGAATGTCTCCTATCAGAATTAAGTTTCTTTTCCAGAAAAGTCCTATAATTGTGGCCTAAACCTGCAATATTTGAGGACCAACTCAATGAGGATACATGTCTACAATTTCAGGCTGACTTTCTTAAATATTCATATGTAATTCAACTAGATGACTACAATCACAATCTAAGAAATGCTGTATCTAGCATGTGAATGGAACTACAATCACAATCTAAGAAATGCTGTATCTAGCATGTGAATGGAACTACAATCACAATCTAAGAAATGCTGTATCTAGCATGTGAATGGAACTACAATCACAATCTAAGAAATGCTGTATCTAGCATGTGAATGGAACTACAATCACAATCTAAGAAACGCTGTATCTAGCATGTGAATGGAACTACAATCACAATCTAAGAAATGCTGTATCTAGCATGTGAATGGAACTACAATCACAATCTAAGAAATGCTGTATCTAGCATGTGAATGGAACTACAATCACAATCTAAGAAATGCTGTATCTAGCATGTGAATGGAACTACAATCACAATCTAAGAAATGCTGTATCTAGCATGTGAATGGAACTACAATCACAATCTAAGAAATGCTGTATCTAGCATGTGAATGGATAACAGAAAGGAACTGTTTTGTTCATGCAAATGTAAAACAAAATTAAAAGAAATATAGCTGACTGAAGTAAACAATCACAAGATGAGAAACAGCTTCTAGTTTCTTTGTCTACATATTAATGCGTATTCACAGTGAAAACATCTAAGCATTGGGAAAAAATCATCATCATCAAGTGCCATGCTGATAACTATGGGTAGTCATGTTTCACCATCTCGCGTGGATCATGCATCAGCTCCATATTCTTGTTTTGAGCTTGCAACATAGCTAAGCCATCCAGATATTTATTTCCCTGCCTTCCACTTGCTCTTTTCCCCCAATCTTGCCAGCGCACCTGTCACCACTTTCTCTAATTTATGTCTTCTTATTTATTTCTATTAATGTGACCAAACAATTTTGACAGTCTAAGCCTAATTTCTCTAATCGGTTTACGGTTCTCATTTGCTTCTTGTAGGACAAACGAATAAACCCAGCTGAAGACATGAAATTGTGTGGTTATTATATCTTCCTAGACAAAGTGCACTTTCTGCTTCCTGATAATTACTTTATACACCTTCACAGTTGGAAATTTCAGTAGTAAGAACAATAGAGTGGAGTGAGGGTCACCTCTTTCACAGACAGCCTACACATACATGAGTGGACTGTGCCACTTCTTTCACAGTCAGCCTACACATACATGAGTGGACTGTGTCACTTCTTTCACAGCTAACCTACACATACATGAGTGGACTGTGTCACTTCTTTCACAGCCAGCCTACACATACATGAGTGGACAGTGTCACGTCTTTCACAGCCAGTTTACACATACATGAGTGGACAGTGTCACTTCTTTCACAGCCAGCTTACACATACATGAGTGGACTGAGGGTCACCTCTTTCACAGCCAGCCTACACATACATGAGTGGATTGAGTGTCACTTTTTTCACGGCAAGCCTACACATACATGAGTGGATTGAGGGACACCTCTTTCACAGCCAGCCTACACATAGATGAGTGGACTCAGGGTCACCTCTTTCACAGCAAGCCTACACATACATGAGTGGATTGAGGGACACCTCTTTCACAGCCAGACTACACATACATGAGTGGACTGTGTCACCTCTTTCACAGCAAGCCTACACAAACATGAGTGGACTGAGGGTCACTTCTTTCACGGCAAGCCTGCACATACATGAGTGGACTGAGGGTTACTTCGCTCACAGCCAGCCTACACATACATGAGTGGACAGTGTCACGTCTTTCACAGCCAGCTTACACATACATGAGTGGACAGTGTCACTTCTTTCACAGCTAGTTTACACATACATGAGTGGACAGTGTCATTTCTTTCACAGCCAGCTTACACATACATGAGTGGACAGTGTTACCTCTTTCACAGCAAGCCTACACATACATGAGTGGACTGAGGGTCACCTCTTTCACAGCCAGCCTACACATACATGAGTGGATTGAGTGTCACTTTTTTCACAGCCACCTTACACATACATGAGTGGACTGAGGGTCACTTTTTTCACTGCCAGCTTACACATACATGAGTGGACCGAGGGTCACTTCTTTCACAGCCAGCCTACACATACATGAGTGGACAATGTCACTCCTTTCACAGCCAGCCTACACATACATGAGTGGACAGTGTCACCTCTTTCACAGCCAGCCTACACATACATGAGTGGACTGAGGGTCACCTCTTTCACAGCCAGCCTACACATACTTGAGTGGACTGAGGGTCACCTCTTTCACAGCCAGCCTACAGATACATGAGTGGACTGAGGGTCACTTCTTTCACAGCCAGTCTTTACAAAAATGAGGATGTGTTAAAGTATTGCCAACAAGCAATTAGTAAGTGGCACCTTGCCGTCTTTGCAGATGAAAGTATGTGAATTGGAACAGAGCTAGAATTCCAAAGCACAATGCCTGGGCATTAAATCAGAGAACATGTTTTGCCCATGCAGCATGATCCCTCTCTCGACCTTGCCTTATCTCCAGAGGAAAAGATAACCAGTATGCCTGGAATAAGGTAGACTGTAGATGCTGAAAGCAATTAGAATATGGCTAAAAGATAAACAGGATAAGGATGATCAAGGTATACCACACACACAAAAACACACACACACAAAGATAATGCTATAATTAATCACAATGAATCATTAAAGGTAAAATTATAGGCAACAGAACTGACTTCACTGCACTAGGTTTACTCCATCTGGCTCCATCTCCATCTTTCTGCAGAATGACAAGCTGCCTGTCGAGAGCATCACACAAAGCATGGAGCTCCAGTGATGACCCCCCATGGATCTCTCATCACACAAAGCATGGAGCTCCAGTGATGACCCATATGGGTCTCTGGAATAATTGCACTCATGGTCTGAACGACAGTCCGAAAACAAACACACAACATTCAGAGCAAGAGCCAGGTGGTTTGACCACTTTGCCAATGAGACACACACACACACAAACAACCCCCTCACCAAATTAAATCAACCATTTATATCATTAACCCTTTCTGTCCTAAACAGAGAAAATCACAATAGGCTGATCAGTTGCACTTGATACAATCAAAACACTTTCATTTAGTGTTTTATTGAGAAATATATGTGATATACCAAGTAGCAAGTGAAGGTGTAAGTTGCTTGGTGAAGAATTAAAATAGGTATTACAAGAATTTAGTTGTCTAAAAGTTCAACACAGAAAATATGACACGCGGCTTGATAAGGAACAAGTTATGGCAATACAGATCAAGTTTAAAGTTGGTGGAAAGAATCTAAAATCTATCATATGAACAATTGTTAAAGGTTATCCAAGTTGCATACATCAGAATCTCCTTGAATCAGCTATAGACACATAATAACAAATGAAATGAAAGGTGATATACATTCTTCCTACCTTGTCTCCAATATCTAAGGCCTCATTGTAGTAGATAAGAGCAGTCTTGTAGTCATATTGTGCAAAATAGCAATCTCCTAGGATCTGTAGAATTCGCATATGTTGCCGCTTCTCACCAACTATTGACTCCTTCATAAATGCTCTCCCGATCTCAAGAAACTTTATAGCTTTATGATGCATACTGAGAACGTTGTAAGTATTGCCTAGAATGTACAGGTTCTGACAAACCAACCAGAACCGTTGCTGAGGAAGTTCTGCAATCTTTTCATCATATAGATTCCAAAATGTTTCAAATGCTCGGGAGCACATGGAAACACATTTGTGGTAGGCTTTCATTTTGTAATAAGTTATACCCAGCAGTGAGAGCACCAAGCTGTGGTGAAATGTGTATAATGTTAATCCATGAGCATGCTTGACCATGTGAAGTGCAAGTTCGAAAACATGTGAAGCTCTAGGATACACATGCAGCATGAAAGTCGAAACACCAAGCATGCTTAAAACATGAGCGTTCTCCAGAACTGACTCTTTTCCGTGGAACCCAGAATTGCGATGAAGTTTGAGAGCTTTCTCGTACCAGTCAAGCGCTTCTGTATATTCTTTCTGAACAAAGTGACAGTCACCGAGCTTCCTCATTGCCATGGCAACAACTTGTTGCTGCGTTTCTTCATTATTCTCTAGCACTTTGAGTGCGTCCGTGTAGCAGGTGACTGCTTCAGTAATTCGCTTCTGCTGCTCAAGATCTTCTGGTGACTCGTGGCCCGTGGGTTTTTCTGGAGTAGAATTACCTGTGTTTTCCTCATCTGATGCCTCCCTTTCAAAAAATTCACACATTGCTGCAATGACTCTATCATACAATGTGTCATCATTGAGGTCATCTGCATACGCATTACCAAGGTCGATCAGAACCCGGGCCACTTCTTTATAAGCCTCAAGATCTTGAAGGTCTTTATAAATTTTAAGAGCCTTCTTCAGATTCCTCATGCCATTGTGCCTGTTGCCTTGACGAAAACATAACATACCTGTGTTCTGTAATAGAAGAGCACTGAAACGAAGGAGTTTGACAGTTCCATCTTGAATTTCATCAATAATCTGAAGAATCTCTTCACAGAGATTTTCTGCTGTAGGATATTCTTCAGCTTGAATAAGTTTTTGTGCTACCTGTTGGAATGCTCTAGCAACTGTCAATCTCAAGGAATTCTCTTTCAAGGGGCTGAATTTGTCTTTCTCTTTTTCCTTTCTCGTTTCATCTTCCATATCTACAGAGGGACTGTCTGCTCTTTGTGTGTCTGTAATTGTCTCTTTTGAAACATTCAATGCATCAACTGTTTCAACAAATGTGGGCACCATGTCACTTTCCTCGCTGTCATCCTGGACTCTTGTTTTAGCATCCTCACTACTTGTCTCTGAGATAATCTCAACTACACTTTCAACAATGCAGTTTTTACGCTTCTCAAGAAAAAAATCCCATCCACTGGTATCCACATCACTGGAGGCAAGTTCGTACATGAGAGAATAGTCTTTCACTATTGAATCTATTCTAGATTTTTCATTTATATCTGTTGATGTGTATGTCTCTGAATCAAAAATTTCATCCTCTTCCTCATCCACACATTCTTTTTTTTCTAATTCAATACTTGTTCTTTCTTTGGCAAGATCAGTATCAGTCTCTTCTGATATTGTTTCAATTTCCACCTTCTGATTAGATGGTGAAGTGTCATCCACTTCTTTGATGCTGCAAATTTCTATCATGATGTCTTTAACATTTGTGCTTTGAAGCCTCAGATGGCAGTATTTCTGAATTCTGTTGAACCAGTTGATGTTACCTAATGAAGTGTGACCTCCTTTCATAGGTGGCTCATGCAGACTTTCAATGCTGAATGCATGATTCATAAACCCTGACTGATAAGGCCGCAGGCCACCAATCACATGGGGTGAAATGGAAAGAGGGTAGCGAGAGTGTGGAGTCAGTGGTGTCTTAGAATGAATCAGATTTGTTATGTGATGAGGGTCTACGTGTCTCCAGTCCTCTTTCGACCAGTTGTACAGAGTTCGTCCCAGGACATCAACTAAGGATTGTGCTCTAGATTCTGCAAACTTGCTTTGGGTAGTGAACCACTCTACACTCTGATTGTCAGTCTCTGTGTGAAGTTCTGCAGCACAGATGTCCACGACTTCTCCAAGCAGTGTACACGCATGAATACACAACCAAAACCACTCCAATGGACTCTGCCTAAAAGCCCTGCTCTGACGCGTGCAAACCTCTGCTAAACCAACGTAAGCTTCAATTAGTGCCTTTGTGTTATCCTCAGCTTTTTCCTGCAACAGAAATGTGCATTTCAGAAACTGCATCTCTGCATCATTCAATCTCAGCTCCTCAAGACTCTGTTTGGCTTTTTCCAATAAAGCCTCTGCATCAAGTTCTTCCATTTCAGTGTCTTCATCTGTGCTCTGAAAAAACAATTAATAAAATAACTATATAACATTGTCATTTAAACATGAAGGTATAAATCTAGGGTTGGAATTAAGAAAACAGAGATTATAGTCATCTTCAAGAAGGCATTAATACTACCATGTAATATATGGGAAAATGAGAATATTTGCAAACAAGTGAATCGGTACAACTATCTTGGAACAGTCAAACACCTGAAGGAAGTTGCCTTGAAGAGATTAGAATAAGCATCACTATGTCAAATGTAGTCTTTTGCAAGATAGAAAACATATTGACCAATATAAAGATGTCAATTACAATAAGAAAAAGTGTGGTGAAGTGCTACATAGAATAGTGGAAAACATATAATGGCAGTGGAAATTTGGTTTCTGGGGAAAGTGCAAAGAATACCATGGACAGACAGAAAAACCTAAGAGTCTGAGTACACTAGACGTCTGATCCACTATGTCAGGATCGGGGGGGGGGGGGGGGGGGGGGGGGGCTGGCTTATATCATTGGTTTTTGCTGATTTTGTACAAATCCTAACAGTCAACACCATGAGACCCTGGTCTGCTTGAGCCAGAGGCAGATTTTGTAACCTGCCCAGACACAATTTTCAATTAGAATTACTACTACTATTTTCAATTATAATTTTCAATTAGAATTACTACTACTATCAACAAAACAATATCTATCTGTAATGAAAGCGACTTTTTACAAACCAAATTAACCAAACTTAACATTATATCTCAACCAGTAATGTGTGCTGCTTACATCTGGTCATTCAACTATTATTATAACCACACAAGAAATACTTTATAAAAAAGAAATTGGACACTATTTTATAATAGTATGACAAATAATTTTTTCTTAAAGAAATTGACAAATTCCAGATGTTTCTTACATTAGATTCCATCTTGTTGGAATCAGCATAATCTTCTATCCACGGTCCATTTTCATGATCATTGTCCAGGCCGCGTTGGGAAACTCCTCTGTACTCATCCAGCTTGGCATACCCATTTTGTACGCCTGAGGAAGATAAAGATAAATATATATGCTATGGGCTACTGTATTACAACCTTAATTAAATAAAGCAAGAGATGTAAACCATAAAGAAAACTTTATGCTGAAGTTCATATATGCCTTAATAGAGTGACAGATACATCAAAGAGTAGAAGTGGAAGAAATGAGCAAGCAAAAATGCTCTAACATTTTATTTAAATCCCAGAAGATTACAGTAGCTGCTCAATTAGATCATTTAAAAAAAAAGTTAGTTGTATGTCCTTTTACAGGACGTCGCAGTCAACCACATAATTTATTGGTTGTTTGTGATTTACTGGGCAATTTTTACCTTCTATAGTTTGCCACTGATGTCTGAATGGCTGATGCTCATACCATGAAAATCAGCACAAGGTTATCTGCTCCCAAATCATCTGCAAATGATTATGAACCTTCGACCCTGTATGCCAAGGAACTATGAAATTGTGTTTACTAACCCCTAAGTGTGGAAAATGGTAGAATAATAACAAAATCCCACGTGATTTCACAGCAGTTGAAAGTTGAAACTGTTCACAGCAGCCAAAATACCACTTTTAAAAAATCACTGTCAAGTTTCTTTAGAATGCTCTAATTAAATATAAAAAGTACAATCAAACATTTTGTGTTGATCGGTAGACATACAGAATAGCCAATCAAACATTTTGTGTTGATCGGTAGACATAAAGAATAGCCAATCAAACATTTTGTGTTGATTGGTAGACATAAAGAATAGCTAATAATATACAGTTCACTGCTGGGACAAAAGGGGTTATTCAGCGGTAGTAAAGTCAATGTTTCTCCTTCTGTCTGCGGTTATTTGTGTCATGAACTGCATGTTTGGACAAATGGGCGGCCGCTGGTTGTGGCACTAACTTGGTTTGCTTTAAGCAGTAATGTGTGGCTGCTGGTTTTTTAGTAACTGCCACTTCCATTGACGATGAACTTATTTTTTGTGGCAGATTTTTGTGTTGGTATTCTGTCAGCGGCATTATACATAGTATACCTGTGCATGGTGTTGGTTGTCGAGACTCTTGTCTGTTCCACTTTTCACATGGGCAATGAGGAGCTTTTTATGTGATATTCTCTGGCACGGGAATGGAGCATTATGGGACAACCCTTTGCTGTGAAGTTGGAACCGCGACTAACTAACTAATGGTTCTCCACAAGAGCCATGAGGCTTACAACAGGACTGCGTCATATTTTGGGGGGGCATAACATACACCATAATTCTAACAAGTGGCTACAATCAGGTTTTGAGGGATCACTCAAAATTGTTGCTAACTACTACAAATTCTTCACTTTTGTACGGCCATTAGTTGGGTTGGTTGATTAGTGAATACTCTGAGAGACTTGAGTTTTAACTCTTAACCTCTGTGCTTTGGTGTTCAGGTCAGTTGAGATCTGAAAATGGTTTGCATCCACTGGAATGAGGTTGGTATAGATACTTTCCTCCTGACCTAGTACCAAAGTAGAAGGCTGTGTTGCAGAGTTCTCCTTTCCCTCTCCGAGCTCAGAAACCTGAGAATGACTAAGAAATTATCTAACTATCTATAATGTTAGTTAGCTGCATATCCTTTTCAGGACGTTACAGTCAACTCCAACATTTGTTGGCTGTTTGTATGTTTGTGATTTCTTGGCATGTTTACACTCAGTATTTGCCATTGCTACCTGGACAACTGGCACACATACCATTGTATGAAAACAACGCAAGGCGGTATGCTGCCAAATCACTCATAGCTGTGTTCTGAACGTGGCATGCTTTTGTATATTAGCTACATTAGAAATTTTCACTTCTTAAAGAATTATTTTTTTAATAACAGCAATGAATGTGGAGCAGGTAAATGTTAGGATATCAGTCTTTCAGTTATGAGGAGGTCTTGGCTTTTGTACGGCACAGGATTAGTCTCATTCAAAGATGAAATACAATCTTTAGCCTGTACAGTGCGTGGTGCTTGCTTCACAGCAAGCTGTCTCTAATCCCTAGACTTTCTAAAAATTCTCTCAACAATGCAACAAACGAATACAAAGGTCTTCACTGCAGCAGGATTTGGCAATATAAAATGAAACAAACAGGTGTGTTAAGATCCTGCAGAAAAAACATTCAATTTCCCCACTGAAATGTCTGTTCACCTGGCCTGAGGTCCTTGTCAGGTGTGTACATGTGCTTGTGCTTGTTGTTTTCTCATGGGATTATAACATAACTTTTTTGTTTCATTTGTAATAACATTAGTTTTCTTATCAGTTTAATAATGTCAGTTTTCTTAAGTTTAATAACATGAGTTTTCTTAACAGTTTAATAACAGAACTTCCCATCAAGTCAAGTCTTTGGTCTATTTCAGTGTTTGAGAAGCCATTAGACTTGTATCTGCCATATTATTTAATATATTAAGAATTTACAAGATAGCAACATATAAGTTACACAGTATAAATGGTTCAACAGTCAATTAAACATGGAATATCGCAAAAGGATATTCTGGGAGAAGTCTGTGAACAAATAACACCAGTCTGGTAGAAGTCTGATTGATAGTAGCATTATGTCATTAAGTTATTGCAAAAGAAGTATCTCAAAGTTGCTATATGGGGGGAACTTAAAAGTGTTCATATGTGAAGTGACATAAGCGAAATCACCGAGTTTCTTCTTTATTCTTGCGCGATGTAAAATATTAGATGTGATACTTGAACACGTACACTATTTTTAGATATGAAGAATAATGAATCATGCAGGATGCACTGCTGAGACAGCAGGTGTTAATCTATAACTTTGGTTAAATCAAGCATTAGCCTTTCGACCACTAGATTAACAGTGTTAGATATAAAGAATTTTTAAACAATGATAGAGAACCTGACAGTCTTTTAAACCCAATGACAGTGACAAATAAGAAGAAATGCAATATAAAATACTGAGCAATTGATATAGACAACAAAATGTGCCAAAATCAATGGAATTAAACAATCATTTCCATAACACAACTAGAGTCAACCATGCATAACCCAAAAATCAACTCTTAAAATATAACATTTTAAGAACAAAAAGCTTAATTGTTCCTTCATAAAAACATTAATATACACAATTTTTAGACAGAGATGTTCAGATGTATCTCTGGACAGATAAAATTTTTTAAAAGTGCTGCAACAGAAAGCTGAACATTCCTTTTCCCAGATTCCCCCATGTCATCAGCTCCTCTCCATCTATGTCACATCCATTACACTGAATGAAACGCAAGAGTATAATATTAACATCTAGGCCAGGGTTGACAAGCAAACAATCAATAATGCTGCATTTCCAGAAAGCCCTAGCTTTAATTTATGTTTTTCAATAAAAATTTACCTAAACTTCTTCTACCTGTTCTTTCAGTGTTATTTTCATTTTAACAGATTGTCAAGTCACTACTTGATCTTTATATATTTTTTCTTGGCCTCGGAATGCAGGTTAATAAATGTCATGTACAGTCTAGTTAAATGATCCATCTATGGCGCTATGCTACTGCCCCTTGTGATTTCTATATTCCAGATGCTCACATTCAACTTTCACCCCACTCTCAAACTCCCAGAGATATTTTAGCTTAACGCTTTCCAGCACTGAATGAGGTGAAATGTATGTTTATTTCCAGGGATAAACTCAGTAGTGACATGATCATCAATAGCATGCACAATCATGTTTCTCTACATCTCTGACTACCAAAATAATGTATAAATTCATGCACTGTTACCTTTCCATGCCATTACACAAGACAGTCAAGAATTTTCTTTCTTTGTCTTCCTCTATCTCTCTTTCCACACGTCTTTCTCACCCCCATATGCTCTAGCTTTTGTCTTCTCGTAATGTGGCTAAAAATTATGAATGCCTTTTTATGATGTTTGTGATAAGTTGTCTTTGTGTCTTATCCTCTTATAAAAATTGTGGATTACTGATTGTGGCTGTCCAATGAATTTTCAGCATTCTTCTATATAGCCACATTTCTGTAGCATCTAGTGATGTCTTTTCTTGTTTACTAATTGTCCAAGATTAACAGACATATGTTAAAAATGGTTGTATGTAGTATGTAAGAATTCTCATTAATGGCCAAAAGGATAAGAGCGCTTGCACTTAATCTTCTACTATGCTGACTGTGAGGTTTGCGGCTTCAACCCCTAGAGCGGTCATTTTAACTGAACTGTTGCCTCCCATCCTTGACTTGGGAACGTAAATTACTAGTACCCCAGAAGTAGGAGAGGATTTGCCTGATGGCGGAGGACACTAGTAATAGAGAAATGTAATCTATACGCACACATCAGTCCAGTACACTCCCCAGTAGCAGAAACTACTAGTGGCAGTAGCACATCTATGAACAACACTCAAGTTCTAAGTGAGTGAATGAAAAGAAAATAAAACCTCCAAGGACAAGAATTTATTGCATCATCATCATCATCATCATGATTGCATAAGATGTTCATTTTATAAAATACAGTTTTTGCTATTGTGTTCTTTACATCTGTGATACATCTTCCCACAGCAGTTGTTGAGTTGCATTTTCACCAAATGTTGTCAGGGGAGATTAAATTTAATCTGAATAAGTTATGCTAAGTATTCATTTATTTATTAGGTCAAACAGCCTGTAGACTGTTGTTAAAGTTGTCTAGTCATGTCCTACCACTATCTCTTATTCTCAGCAACTCTCTTTAAGTCGGTGCCACTATGTCCTTGCATGTTGTGTGATGGAGTTTTCCCTAGGATGACCTCTTTTTATCTTGCCCTGGATCTGGCCTTCTGGTATTTTCAGTAACAGATCTCCATGGTAAGTATACATATAAAAATTATAAATCAAATTCACGCATTAAAGGTCACAGAAATACTATGGTGGATGCATCAACTCATGTAAAGGCGTCCATTATAGACAGTATTTTCATGGGACAAGAGATCTACATGGCAGTGCTCATCTTATTTCCATGTGCTTTATAAATATTCTGAGGTTTGGCCTAATTTTGTCACATTTGGGGATAATGGAATCACATGGTAACACAACTTCAACACTGGTATTTGGACAAACTAACCTAATGATGATGATGATGATCAGCCTGGTCAGTGGTCTATTCAGCCTATTGTTTGTCATTTTCAACTGCCAAAAGAATGTTAACATGTTTTTAAATTCTTATAATTTTCCCTTATCCTTTCCCAAAAATATTCATTACTCTGTATTGAGACCTCTCATTAAGTGCTCTCATCATCTCTGGCGTGTTATTTTGAGTGTGAGATAGGAGAGCGATGTCATTTGTGAAGTCCAGATCGATAAGCTGCTTCATTAGAATCATGAATTCCATTTGTGTTGATGGCTGGATGATGACAGCATTGTGATCAAACCTATAACTAGTGAGAAGAGCTGACAGAAACAGTTGCTGCTTCGATTGTGTTCTTGCTGACAATGTTTCTGTTTCTCATCATTGTTGCCAGAGTTGTTATCAGACATGCTAATAGAATATAATTAAATGAACAGGTATTGGCTAGCACTTATAAAACAGGGAAAATATTACAAATAAATGTCATCTTAAACCACCAAAACAGAAAGATAGTTATAGGTATGCTAAGGTTCTGACGTCATCCAGCTGATGTCACTGTCTCGTGGAGGAAAAGAATAAGGACTTAAAATATATCACCATATACAATTGATTTCAAGTTGCTAGTCATATTTTATGTTCAATTGTTCTGTGCATCTTCAAACTGTGTTTCTTTACTATGTCGTAAGTGTCAAATTAATATTAGTTTTTTTTTTCGTCTTATGTGGAAAATACAGGTTTTTTTCTCTCCTTTCATTACATTCTTCTTCTTAATTAATAGGTAAAGAAAACCAAACTGAATTTGTTAACCAAACACTTCGTTGTGTAGATGTGAGAAACCGATGTAGAAATCCATAAAATACATAACACATATACTGTTCGAACAGTATCAGAGATTATGGTAAGTTATGTATTTCAGCCAAATATGATTCATCTGTTCACTTCATATGATATAAAACTCTGCAGTACACATCTGAAGAGATGCAGTGAAATGTGTCAGATAATAAAACCTATAGTATGACTTCTGTTCAATTCACGAAAGTAATACACTGGTTTTACATCCAGAACAAGAAAATCCAAAAACAAACAGTGCCCATTACTATCACACTTTCAGAACAAAAGTGCAGTCTTCATATTGCCTCAAACAAAGAAAAACAACAGTGGATTATATATTACTCAAGATTGTTGTACCAGCTACTTCTTACAACCTGAGGTTACTGGTCTACTATAATCAATGTTCATGGATTCTTCTTACAGAAATACAGTATACACAAATGTGACAGTTATTCTTCACTTTCATCCCAAACTAAAGTTTACCCTAGCAGCATCTGAACTTTATTCAACACTGATGTTAATTACCTTCACTATATATCTGAACAGTACTGTTCAGAAGAAATATTCACAGCTTGAAAATATCTCATACCTTTTTCAATTACAATAATGAAACAATATTAACACACACAAAAACAGAATTTGTAACCACTCCAAACTGTTAGGCGGAGAGGCAATAATGAATGTTTCATCTGGTATGCAACTGAGGAAAGGTCTCTATTTGCCAGCTGCAAATGGTTGACTTTACCTCTTTCAGGTCCGTGGCTCCGTGCATTATGTAAATATTCTTACCCTTCATTCCCATTGCATGAACAAATAGACGGTTGGTGATGTTTACACAGGACCAAATGATCCCAACTGTTCTACTCTGCTTTCCCATATTCTAGAAACATCCTCTCAATTTGCGTTACAAAACTGTGTACAGCCAATACATGAGTAACCATTCATCATCATCAAGTTTCATGTGGCGAAGTGGTCAAGCCAATTGAATCGAGCTCCGAAGGTTGTGGGTTCGATTACGGGCCGCGTCCTTCGGTTCACGAGTGAAATTTTTTTGGAGACTCCTGTGGGTCGTCGCTAGAGCTACGGAGTTCGTGCTTTGTGCAACACTTTCCGCGCTGCGGAAAAAGACCGAGCCATTTGGGATTTCTTTTTAAAAACCCGGTGCAATGAAGTCGACCCTGTCGACTTTTAAGCGAGTTTTTTTTAAAGTTGGTTGTAATGAGTCTCCAACACCTTATTCTGTGTCTTTAGCTGCATTCATACAGGCATCTTCCTGTCCATCTCTTTATGTTGTCACCCGCCTGTAACGTCTTCCCCTTGCCCTCCTCGTTTCCCTCCAGTACATCCTTTAACAAGGAACTGTGTCTCTGTCTATGCCAAGGTACCTTAATTTTTTTTTTAACCTTTATCTCGCTCAGCAATTTGTTTACTTCAGTCCTAAATGTTGCAATACTGCTTTGTTTGTTTTCATCTCCTGTCTCTCTTTTGTTGTTGTTATAATCACACTGAGGAAAGTCCTCCGTTCTACCCTTAAACATTTGCATGTTTCATTGGTGCTAATGGTTAAGACATTACACTAACAAAGGTATGAGTGTGGTCGGACATGGGTTCAATGTCAGCTCTTGTCATTCGCTATGGGAGGAAAGATCTGGCCACCCATTCCCCCACGCACTCAAGCCTACAAAATGTGCTGATCCTGACACTTGACATACCAACAACAGGTTTCTGCTATGGAATTTGTTTCTTTTTGTATGTTCTTCACCATATGATAAGAGTTAGTTGCATATCCTTTATATGACGTCGCAGTCAACACCAGCATTTTTCTACTGCTGTGATCTCTTGGCAAGTTTACATTCAGTAGTCTGCACACCATATGATAATTAAGAGTAAATGAATACTTAATTATTCTTATTTTTAATTCATGAATCAGCTGTTTAAATGTGAGAAACTGTTTCATACTCTTGAATGTTACTTTGGTCATTCTTATTCTCTTTCTTATGTCTACCTATTACCTGCAATCATCTGTTATTAATTGTCTAAGTGAAAAATTGACTTGTTTAAGTGTCTTTCCATTCACCAAACTTTTCAAAATAGACTTGGTAATATCGTTAATGGTAATCAGATTTTTGTTTTCTTCAAATCTGTATCCCAGCTACAACAAAATATTTATAACATGTGTTAATACCATGGATTGGCAGGGAAATACAAACTGAATCTTTAGCAAAAACACTTTGGTCCATGGCGAGGTTGGATGAGGGGGTTGTTATTAACTTAACTAACCCGTCATATTTATAACTTGCACCGTCCCTGTTATTGTTATGATATTTACTGGCCCTGTCGCAATTAATTACTTTAACTGACACCTCTCCCATTAGTCATTAGTCGCGGTTTCAACTTCACGGCAACGGGTCGTCCCCATTATGCTCCGTTCCTGTGCCTATGAATATCACACAAAATGCTCCTCACTGCCCCATGAGAAAAGTGAAACAGACAGGGGTCTCGACAAACCAACAGTCCGCACAGGTACACTATGCATAATGCCGCCGCCAGAATGCCAACACAAAAGTCACCCACGAACAATACAGTTGATCATCGATGGAAGCAGCAGTCACACATTACTGCATAAGGCAACCCAGTCAGTTCAGCAACAGGCCGGTCGCCATCATTCGGAACATGAAGTTCACACTACAAACAACAGCTACAAACAATAGATGTAAAAGCATTCCACGCGAAATTCACAGCTCACAGTGTCGCTCCACGCACTCAACTCAGTAGCAGATATTTCTACACATTCTATCCCAGCTGTCACTTTTAACTTAACCCCTTCTGACCCAGACAGCTATTGCTCCCTCTGACGTCGATGGCAACCACTTTAAATTAACAACTTCCTGGAACAAAACAAACGTATGCACAACCCACATACCCAGAAATCTCGTCAATCACAAATACCTTGAAGCCAGTTTCATGCAGCCACAAATGTGACAACTATATTAACGCGTTCCATCAAATTATATCATCTCAACAGTTGTAGCTGACGCGCATGACATTTCACACACTACCGTGTATTAGTGTTTAAGTAACAGGTGTAACCAGATAGGAACAATAACTCCTAGAAATATCGCTGAAATGTTATATTATGGTGTCAGCACTTACAATTATAACTGTTCGGTTCACAAATAACAGTGACGACAGTCTGTTCGGTCACAGGAAAATGTTTACATGCAATATAGCTATAAAACGTAAGGTGTATGGCCATATTTTACCGTTGTCTGCCAGTCAGTTGTTACACTTGTTACTTGCAAGCAAGGCAATGATTCTCAAAGTTGTTCAAACTGCTATCTCCTTGACTATGTAAATGCAACTTCTTACTCACAACCCTAGAGATCCATGAAAACAACAAAACAAAACAAAAACACGCATGCACACACGCGCGCACACACACACACACACACACACACACACGTGAGCGCAACTGTCCCTGCAAATCCAAAACCTTATTTCCCCCTTGTCGTCAATTCTGTCAGGCGTGGGGTGCATGTATGTGTGTGTGTGTGCGCGTGTATATGTGTATGTGCGCGTGTATATGTGTATGTGCATGTATATGTTTGTGCATGTATGTGTTTGTGCATGTATGTGTTTGTGCGTCTATGTGTTTGTGTGTGTATATGTGTTTGTGTATGCGCGTAACTCTGATTTCAAATTATTTACAATTTCTCGTCCCTACAGCAATATCTAGATTACCTTCATTGTTACTAGCATATGATAGACAAAAATCCTTCAGAATAACTCTCTGTTCCTTTGTGACCTTGTCCTACAGCCAAAAGAAAATGACGACCGCTCCTACCAAGTCAGTAAACTGAGTAATGAATAAATACCTGACTGTTGAGTTGAAGTAGACAAACAGGGAGAATGGAAGCCGAGAAGCCCACATATTAAAGCCACGACCTGGTATATGTGCCACCATTAACAATTCTAACGTCTATTGCAGACACTGCTATGGAATTGCATTTTATTTCCTGTGTGAATCCTGAAATATGCAAATCTCTGTGTGCATGCTTTAGCAGGAACATGTCGATGCAGTAATGTTAAAGGTAATGAACGGGGTTACCACCCACCCAAAAACCCCCACCTTCGGGTCTAACCGCTCCATTAGAATGTTTTCTTTGGCGAGAAGCGGTCCGCTCAACTATAAACACAATTGATCAGTTTCAAACGGACGCATGTTTAAATTATGCACAGCTGAATAAGAGACCAGAATGGAGATAGATGAAAAGCAATTGCTGGCGGCCTATGTTTAACGGTGGGGAGGGGGTGGTGTGAGTGGAAAGTTGTGCATGTGTGTGTGTGCATGTGTGAGTGCAAAGTGAGGTACCCATTTTACATTCTATAGCAATGCAGGATCTTGAGATTCATATTACTGAGAGAGAGAGAGAGAGAGAGAGAGAGAGAGAGAGAGAGAGAGAGAGAGAGAGAGAGAGAGAGAGAGAGAGAGAGAGAACGTGTGAGTGTGTCAACAGTTTAATCTAGTGTCCCTCTCTCACTCTGTTTATTTCTTTATATCATTTCTCTCTCTCTCTCTCTCTCTCTCTCTCTCTCTCTCACTTTCTCTATCTCTCTGTCCCTATCTATGCCCCCCTCCTCTCTCTCTCTCTCTCTGTCTCTCTCTCTCTCTCTCTCTCGTTATTTCTCATTCTATCTCTATTCCCCCGCCCCTCTGTCTGTCTGTCTCTCTGCTCTTTCTATAATACGCGCGAGTGCAATTATACCTCCTTCCAATCATAGAATGAACAGATAACAATATTGTAAAGCCAGGGGTAGCTGAGGACACGAGAATAAAACAATGACGTCTCCCGGAAACCGCAGCTAAAATCGCTGCTGTAATTGTTGTAATAAACAGGCATTTACATCGCCTGAAGCAGTCGGTTTTGTATTCAAAATTTCTGGCTTCAGAATAATAATTTAACAAATCAGAATCCATAACAGTGCTAACACTTGCTGGATACGGTAACTTGAGTTTTTAAAAAGTTAGTTGCATATCCTTTACATGACGTAGCAGTCAACCCCAGCATTTTTTGGTTGTTCGTGATTCCTGGGAAAGTAGTGTCCGTTCAGTAGTTGTCATTATCAATTCAATCAATCAATCATGTGCCATGCCGGAAAGCGTGGGCGGTCATGATTCGCCATTTCACTCGATCACCAGAGTCGTTATGCACCTAATAAAAACAGCTTTTATTTTTATCTAGAAGGATTTTTTAAAGATAATATAAAGGGAAATTTCAAATAAGTTTATAAATAAATTTAAACACTAGGGGCAATTACAACATTGGATGGGAGATACGTTAAAGATATTACGAACGCCCCTATCATTGAATGTAGAACCTGTTTTGCAGTATGGCAATGAATCATCGAACGTGAGTGAACAAATTAGGAAGTGCTTGGAAGAAATGGAGATGTGGTTCCTGAGATGAATGTTGCGAATATCTTGGACTGCCAGAGTAACTAACAAGTCTAGAATAGGCTAGTGAAAGTAGACATTACGTACAACTATCAGAAAGAAACAAACAGCATTCGGTGGTAATGTAATGAGAAGAGAGGCATTGGAAAACAACGTGACGCATGGCAAGGTAGACCGAGAAAATGATGTTGGATGGATTGAGATGTGGCATGAAGGAATAGCCTCAGCAGAGCTGATCTAGAACACCAAGGACTGAGATCTGGCGCGGAGACATGAAGGCCTACGTCTGTTGGCAGGGCACATGATTACGACGATAAAAAGTAAGGATAGGTGAGCTGTGGTTAGCATTGGAAAGTACGGCTACGTGCCATCACAGGCCCAACTCCTAACGACTGCGGGATTTTTTCTTTGAAAATCAGCGGTGCTGTGGAGTCGAGGCAGTTTAGTAAAAGTATGAATGGGTCAAAAAACTCATTTGCTGCGGTGTAAGGCAGGGGGTCTTGAGCCTGAGGAATTAAGGCCACCTGGCTAGTGCAGTCGCCGCGAACTGTTCAGGTTAGAGTTTTCTTTTGCCCTCGACAAAAAAAAAAAAAATCCACACCTTACCGAGGATTCGAACCCAGGTCTCCCGAAGGAGAAGTGGGTAATTCAAAATTTCTGGAAACTGGAATTGCAAAACGGGGAAGAAAAGAAACTGGCGACGGCAAGCTTCCAGTGACCCAGTATACGTGAAGGCCTAACAGGTTGTACTCCTATGGCGGTATCTGTTGTTTGGAACATGCAATGTTGTCTCTTAATGAAAACGACTCCCTCTACCTCGTACATTTACAGTGATTATTTCTCCTGGAACAGGGATAGGACATACCATAATGGCAGAACAGGTAAATATAAGGCGATACATTAAAATAGGTTAAGGTAATCCCATGACAAACACTGCGTCAGCGGTGTCAAGTGATTTACACCCCCCCCCCCCTTTGCCTCCTCCTCCCCCCCCCCCCGGCACACCAGGCCATGTTAGAGTAAACAGCTCCGCCGAGC
>OY992877.1:169594816-169812316 GCA_963921405.1 Cepaea hortensis
CCCCGGCACACCAGGCCATGTTAGAGTAAACAGCTCCGCCGAGCCTTCCCTTACCAAGTCATGCCGCAGCCAAACTGGTTGGGGCAGAACATCCGACCGCTCAACGTAAAGTTTGCCTGGGCTTTTACATATACTAGGCCATTGCATAACGAAGTTAGGGATCCAGTTCATTTCCTCACCGACGTGACTGCCAAGCCAATTCCCACACAAATATGTAAATTATTCGGTACCCATTTCACATGGTTGGTTCGACACCACTCCGCCCCCCCCCCCCTCCCCACAGCCGTACTAATCTGGAAAAAAATACACCTAACACTGCTGGCGCCTGAACACAAACCGCTGATTTGGTAAACAATTACACTTACACTAACCACTTTGTCAATACAAATCGGAGAATACACTGGACTCTTATCTCTTCGGGTAGTTATTTAGAAGTTATCTTCAGTTATCTGCATTTTTAAAAATTAACTGTGCTGTCGAAAACTGGGGTGGCCGCTGCCGAGCTATTACCAACAACAACAACAACAACAACAACAAATAAATGCAAAATGTAACAAGGAAGCTCGACAAAAGAGAAGACACACTCAGATGCAAGCGAACGTATCAGCCACAGTCCTCATTAGAGAACAAAAACAAAAGAAAAGCAATCGCTGAAAATAGTCGTTGTGTAATCGTTGTGTAATCGTTGTGTAATCGTTGAATAATGTGAATTATTAATTTATAATTTTTGATTATTTATTGACGATTGTGAAATATCACTTTTCTAGCTAAGTATTCTTGACAATTCTTTTATAACAACTTTGGTTGAAACGTTCCCGTGTTTCTGTGTGTATGTCTTCCCTTTCTATTATAGTTACATTTCGTGTGTGTTTTATTTTACAAGTAGTTTTACTTGTAAATCAACTATACGATATAATACTAAGTCATAATGAACCAAAAATATATTTTAAATACCGAGGACACACAATAAAACAAACACATATGCATACTAGACTGATGTTTCAGTCCACGTAAAGATAATGCGGGGGGGGGGGGGTGTAAACCGACGAACATAGTGTAAAAATTTAATACAAACAGGAAATGATAGACACAGTGGTTGTAGAAAGTGGAAAAACACTGTTGGCCAACAGGAAGACAGAAGGAATAGTAATATCGTAGAAACAGATCGTGCCTAAATGTATAATTAAAGTAAATGATGTTATTTTGGAGAAATTCAAAATGTAGACACATGGACAACATCAAATGAAAGTTGCATCATAACGACACAGAACAGAATAGGACAAGTAAAAACTGTATTTTATCAAATGAAGAACATCTTATGCAATAAATCCTTGTCACTGGAAATTAGAAAGATCATTCTTGCATGCTAACCAAACCAAAAACTATTGATCTTACCAACAGTTCAGACGACATCAAATTAATCAACCAATTCTTGAAAGAGTCAACAGCTTCACATACCTAGGAAGCAAAGTGACATCTACAGGGGACTCATCACCAGAAATATCATCTAGAATCGCATTGGCAACTGGTGCCTTCAATAAACTGTCAAACATCTAGAAGTCAAAGACACTCAGCAAACACACGAAACTCAAAATCTTCAACTCTTGTGTGATTCCAGTGCTAACGTATGGATGTGAAAGTTGGAAGTCAACGGTAGCTTTACATTTTTAAAAATTAGACCATTTTGAGAATAAATGTCTTAGAAGAATTCTAAACCTCCACTGGACATACTTCAGAACCAATACGCAAATAAGACAAGAGACTAAGCAAGATATTGTATCCAATTTTATAAGAAAAAGCCGTTGGAACTACATCGGCCATGTACTCAGAACGGACAAGACAACACCCCTACCAAGCCCTCTTATGGTCACCGGTGGGGAAAAGAAAACGGGGAAGACCAAGAGAGACCCTGCGTAGAACCATCATCAGAGAAGGCTCATTCAACGGCCAAGTGAACATCCAAGATTTACAACAGATGGCAGCGAACCGCCAGACATGGAGAGCCATGACTCCTGCCCTATGCACTGCTTTGGGCTCAAGAGGAAAGACTAACTAACTAACTAACATAGAACCAGTTCAATCATTTAGCTGCGAATCTTGGATAATTAGTTAATAAGCAACAACACAACCCCTAGAAGCTTTGGAGATGTGGTTGAGAACATTTACAGAACATTCCTTGGGCAGCTAACATGAGTAATCTAAACGCTTAAGACACACAGATAACGTATTACAATCATCATAAAGTGGCAGTCATCATTTTTGGGCCATATTATGAAATGACAAAAACTGGAACATGTTGTGAGGAGTAGAAAGATTTGTGGAAAGAGAGATAGAGGAAGCCACAGAGAAAATGCATGACAGTCTTGTGTCCATGTATGGTAGAGTGGCAGGACACGAAGTTGCTTTTGGAGATCGCAAGACATGAAGAAGCATGATCGCCCACGCCAGTTGGCAAGGCATAAGTTGATGAGAAGACTCAAGTCGTCAATGAAAACAATTCGAGTTATAACGTGAATGTATCTATTATCCACGTTTTCTCTTGAGATGTATTTGTTTACAAAAGGCTGCTCCACCTCATCTGTCTTCCTGTTATACAATGGTTACAGTAATCCCATGGCAGACATTACGGCTGGGTGGTCTGGGTTGTGAAGGTCTGGGTTGTGAAGTGCTGGGTCCTCACATATTCCAGGACACACTATAATGAAGTGCTACTACGTCTTTCCTTCTCAACCCAGAACATTCTAGATATTGCCAGCGTCCATTTTATGAGGCTGGGTTGGCTGCAGAGCCGCACTTCGCGGATCTACTGGACCACTATCCACCATGCCTCCGCAGATCTGTCTTCCTGTTAATGTAACAATACATAATTTAGATTTTCTTCTATAATCACCATCGTGTGTCATGCCGATAATCGTGGGCGGTCATGGTTCGCGATCTTCTATGCTTTAGGGAAAAACCAGAAGACACTCCTTGGCCCATTAATAAAAATATCACTGAAAATTTCCCACCATAGTAAATACAGCCAATAAACCGGAGGGAGTAGCAAGTGCATAGCGGGGACTACAATGTATTGACAATTCAATATGCATGTAAAACACGCGGCCCAGAAATACCGCGCCACAGACATGCAGCCAATATTATGGTCAGCCCAGGGACTATCAATTAACATCAATTACACGGCGACAGACAAGAATGACAACATATGGGTGACCGAATGAAATTAACTACATGAGAATGGCGATAAGGAATCGAAGGTCTCCAGTGGCACAAAGAAAGCTGTTTATCAGACTTCTTCGGGAGTCCGATATTTTTATTTTTGGTCGTAATAGCGCTGTGCCTGTTTACAGTACTGCTATGATATTTGTGTTTTTCGGACGACGCAGTCAGAGATATAAAAGACAAGCAATGATGGGGAGATGGCCGCAAATGGATTAAACAAACACATTCACAGAGCATTAACAGATAAGAGAGCGACATGCTGATAAAGTAAATAAAATGGGCATAGCAAATAGGACGTGTTTAGCATAAATAATATTTAATAACATCTGCGTAAACTTACGTGACGGCCTGGTATAGTACATGGAGTAAATATCACTCATTGCGGTGTGCTGAAAGTCTCCGTTTGAAAATTACACATAAAATACTAGACACTCTTTGTATCACGTAACATTAATGTGATCATGGTAGAAAACACACATTAGTATTAGCGCTGCAGCGAGGGTAGATGTGTACAGTAGGATACTATCCGAGTGAATCAATATCTTAGCTATAACATTGGGTAAATGTACTGCGTGCTAAGTCACTTCACTTGACGATTTATGGGGGATGTATTATTTATAAACACACTGCGCCCACGACACGATTGCAGCTGAAGGAAAGTCCGTGGTTTCAAATGGTGAAGGCAGCGATATATTCAAATTTCAAACACACCAGGTGGCGCGGTGCGCAAATAGGTACAGCCAGTCGACAGGGCCCGAACGCCTCCTCAAAGCTTGAATTCTGTTCTTTAGTCTCCTTTCAAGCGATGACAAACTGGAATATGTTCACTAGTTTATTTACATTCCCTTGAATATAGTGTAGCCAAAATGGATTGTGAATTGTGTCACATGGCGGGCGACATTCCCGTCTGCCAATGCTATGACTAATAGGCCACCTACCATGTGATATAGGCTGATAAAACGTGGGTATGGGTTTGGTGTTGCTTGAACATAATGAGAACATCGGGGGAACAGCTGAGGCCATTAAGCTGGATTAGGTTAAATGTCTTCTACTAGTAGAAAGTCAGGGGCGAAAGTATGATATAAAAGAACCTATTTTTAGCGTTCGCTCGTTTTGAACTCAAGCGTAGTCCATACATGTGCTACTACTTCTAGCCCGCTCTGTGGCGAAAGGGTTATGAATGCAGTTCGTAATCCCGCATACCGAGTTCGACATACAGCTGCGGGTGATTTGGAAGCAGACCGCCTTGTGTTGGTTTCCATATGTCAAAGACTGAAGGAAGAGGCAGGAAGCCTGCCTCATGATAGAACACCACCGGGACGTGGGGTCAACCTCAGATTGAGTAGAGGGAACAGAGTGCCCGGGATCAGGGCAGGATAGATGATAGAAAAGGGGGACTATTAACTAGTCCTCACACGAAGGCGTTGACCAGATAGTTAGCACTACTGGTCACGACAGAATCACGCCTGCGTGATAGCAACGATTAGCACTCAAACCAAAGCCAGCTAATAGAAGCGTGCTAACTGACCTAGCACGCAAAGAGCCGAAGGGCGTATGAAGGTCCTTCCGCGGGGCGTGTAGCGACGGGAGTGAAGCAAGTCAGACTGGGGACTGACTCTGTAGTGTTCACATCGTGTAGAATAGATATGTGTTTTCATATAGCCTAGTAGATAGAGAATAGCTATAGGGGTTAGGAAGACTATTGATAGAGAATATTGTGACTTTATGTGTGATTAGATAGCGACTGTTTTGCAATTGTAAAGAGCCAACGGCAATAAAATGTACCATTTCATTCCTCGCACACGACTTGCAAGTCTCTTGTATGGTGTGGGAGAAGTAATCCGATGATGCCTGAAACATGAGTTGTTGACACCATACAATGGTATGAGTGACGGTCGTTCAGAAAGCAGATGACTGCTGCGTTTTGTAAAGAATATGCAACTAACTTCTTTTTAACACTCGTCTGGGACACCATCTTCCTGCCTTGTACTAGCTTTGTTATGTCTTCGATGTCTCTCTTCTTAGATCAACGAACAAGGCACGCATATTTCATAAGGAACAAACTCACAAGTACCGATGGGCAGCCGAGAGAAGTAGAGATTAGAGAACACACTAAACACTATAAACATTGAAAACTTTTGTGGTCAGGACGTGAACCCGCACCTCCAAATGACAACAGAACTCCGCTAAAGGAACACATGCACCTCGACGCAAGGCCAGCCAAAGACCTATGAAAGGAGAGTCCATTAGCCTGGTCTATCATCCACCTGAACCCACAAGGATGGAACATGGGCAGAATTTGAATCTAGCGATTGGAATAGATACGATTCAGAATGTTATGTTAACCAAGGAAGAAACACATAGTAACGCAATGCTGGGTGTGATATATTATGTCCTGGAACCTTACTGTCTTGACAGACGATAGTTATTGTGCTTTTTAAAAAAGGCATAATAATCTCTCCATAGCACAAAGCCTGGGCCATGTGTAGAGACCATGTGTTGACCATGCAGCATGATCCCTCACTCGGCCTGCCCAGTTCACTCCAGAGGAAAGGTAACACCAATACATCTGGAATCATACTAGCTGCCGAAGTTGCCGGATCAGCAAAGCAATGCTCAAACTGTCCGCCTGTCGGAGCTTCAATCCTACACCTGTTGCCGACAAAGGCTGAAGACTCGGTCTGCCCTGCCATGACATGTATTTTTTAGACTGCATTTCCTCACACCAGGATTAGGCTTGTACCCTCCCAGTTGAGCTCACAAACCCGAAGTCATTGGCACACTGTGGGGTGTCGTGTTTGGTAAGCGCCGCCCAACATTCGGCGCTAAAAGAAAGCAGTTAGTACCGTCTATTGTCATACGGTAGCTCAGTCATATCTGACTAAGACATGACCCACGAACATGTACATAAACGACATGATTGGTAGGCTTCACTGTGTTATATACGTAGTAGATTGTAGTCATTAATATCCGCTTGAATCCTTCTGGGTTATAAATAGGGTTCAAGTTTTGCATTTCCTTTGGAGGACGGTGCAGTCAACCCCAACCTCAGGTTGATTTCCTACGCAAGTGTACGGTCAGTGTTTTGCTATTGTTTTCTGAACGAGAAGTCAACGTTGAATTCCAACTGACCGGTGTAGGGAATTACCCTCCTACCTTGCCATCAGTGCACCGGAAGTTCAGCGCAAGCGCTTTAAGCCCCGCGGCCACGCAGATTACGTATAATTAGGACATATACGTAGTATATACTGTTCATTCAGATATTGGGTTCCAACTTATTCTTTAGAATTTCATAACGCTAGACTGTGTTATATGTAATACACAGAAATATCAATTGTAGGGAGCCTTTGAGGCCATTGAAACAACATCAGAAAAACACTGACGTGTACCGACCAGCACTCGCAGAAGTAGAATCATGCATCACCGGGAAGGTTAACCCGGTCAACAAATGCCCGCAGAAGTCGGATGTGTCGGCCTAACGGCGCAAGAACGCAGCTCTGCTGTAAACAGGCACAACTCAATCACATCCGAAAAAAAAACACCGGATGAACGAAGAAGAAGAAGAAGAATCATGCATCATTAACAAAAACCTAAAGCTATAAACAGACAGGATCCGAACCCGTTGGCTTCAAATACACAGCATACAGCCGAGGAAACAGGTCTAACTTGCTAATCAATCAGCGTCCTATCATTAGCCAGGGCAAACAGCCAAATCGACAAAACTGTAGGGTGGGTGATGATGGCGTTAATACCTTAACTAAACGTGCCAACTTGAGAAAGAAAGAAACGTTGAACGACTGCACCCACATAATCAAAATTATTAATGGTTCCGTCGCTGTGTAGAAAATGGGAAGAACTGTGTACATGTCGCAAGCTTATTGCCTGAAGTTCATGAACACACAAAGCTTCCCAATACAACTGGAAACAAACACGTACCACCTTAAAGAGGGGTTGAACAGGATATGATTTACTGTGTCCTCCTTCGGATGCCTAGTCTGAAGCAGACATTTGCGATCATGACCTTCTACTAGCTGACATTTTAATGAAGATGATGTTACATGCATTATTATATGCTGCCCTGCTCTTTATGTTTAAGCTTTCCACACATAAATCTGTCTCTGTCTTTAGCTATCTCTCTTGCCCAGACTTAATGGACACCGAATCATAACCCTGCAAACACGTATAGCAAAGTCTTCGAAAAGATAGTAGCACGCAGGCTCCAGCGACATTTGGAAAGTCGTAATCTGCTTCCCCAAGGACTCGGGAGTTACCGGCCTGGGAAGGACACCTGGGCCAATGCTGCGACTTTTGCATTTGATATCTACGAGGGCTTCCAGGATAAACATGAGACAGTGGCGGTAGCTCTTGACCTGGAGGATGCGTATAACAGGGTCAGGTATGATCGGTTAATATACGCACTGTTGGACATGGAAGTCTGCCCTTGCCTTGTTAGATGAGTTGCGGCAGTCCTTTATGGGCGTAAGGTTGCACTGCGCATGGGTTCCTGGACTCCTGACCCCTGTACTATTATACCTGGGTTGCCACAGGGATCTGCCTTGTCCCCAGTGCTCTTTAATGTCTACACCAGCAAAATCGCAGCTGTTGAGATACCAGGTGTGGGTAGAATCTTGACATTTGCAGATAATGTGCTGGTGTACAGACGGCACAGACAGGGCCAGTTTGGCGACAGACTTCCAGATAGCAGTAAACAGGGTAGCGGAGTGGTGCAGGGACGCAGGGGCCATTATACGCCCAGACAAGGCATCGGTTGTGTGGTACTCCCTGGATAACCGAATCGTCAAGGCAGATGTCCCAGGTATTATGTTAAATGGATGTCCTCTTAGTCGAGAGAGTAAATTAAAGTACTTGGGTATCACCTTTGACAGGTATTTGTCATTTAAGGATCATGTGGAGGCTTTGGTGGTGAAGGCTGGTAGGGGACTTAATGCACTGAGGGCTATGGCAGCAACCGGGGTAGATCAGGGGATGCTGTACAGGCTCTTTCAGCAGTTAATAATTTCTGTCATTGAGTATGGTTTGGGGCTGCTGACAGTATCAAAGAGCCAGCTTGAAAGGTTGCAGCGCATACAGAATCCTGCCATGCGGTTAATCCTGGGGTGCACAAAGGACACAACAATTAGTCCTTCAGGCCAAATGGTACATGAGAGTGGCCGCAGACAGGGATCGCCCGATGCATACAGCAATGGATATGGTCAAGGGTCATAGACTAAGACGAGGCACGTCCTGGATGGCACAGGCAGAACTTTCTATACGTCGGGTGTGTGATCTAGAGACCATCGATCGTGAAAGAGAGTGGGTTGAAGTTCCGGAGGACATCACGGACTGGCACAATGTCATAATAACACTGGGTCGTGAGTGCAGATAATGTGCAGCGGGACGCACTGAGTTTGAAGTGCAACAGCTGATCCAGAGCAAGACACATCAAGGTGACATAGTCATCTACACCAATGGGTCAGTGGTGAGAAACAGACGTAGTGGCAGGGGCTTTATTGCAAAGGCTAATGGACGAGTCTTGAAAAAGGAGAGTCTGGCATATGAGATTTCGACCTCCAGCATGAGAATGGAGGTGGGGGTAGTAACAGCGGCATTCCGGTGGCTAGAGGAGACCACTGCAATACACGTTGTATTCATTACGGATTCAAAGAGTATGCTTAGTAAGGTGGAGAAAGGAATGTTTCGTGTGGAATGGCTCTCGTCGCTTCAAAGGTCACAGATTGTGAGAATTGTATGGATATTTTGCCCTGGCCATGCGGGGGTACGGGGGGAATGAACAGGCTGATAGGCTAGCAGGGAATGCACCTCTTGGTGGTAGTTTGCCTATGGACAAGGGGGAGGTAGTCGTGCGCTTGTGGGACCAGGTGGAGAAGGCGGAGGAACAGATTGAGAACCCATATGTGGAAAGAATGAGATTGCGGGGGATCGGCAGGGGTTCTGGAAGAATCTCAAAACTGAGAGGGAAGACCAGGAGAACTTTTAATCAGCTAGCGGTGGGAACGATTAGTAGTATGACTCTTCGCTGGCTGTTGAACGAGGGGAAGGAGCACGTATGGGAATGTCCTGAGTGCAGTGATGCGGTTCCTAACTCAACTCAACTCTTGCCTAGTATTTTCCCACATAAATCTAATTTCTCTACGACATCTCGTCTGCTAAATGTCTCATAAATTTAATTTGATCTTCTTACGGTTTTCATGTGTGATCTCGTGTGATCTGCATATATCAATACTTCGGCGTGTGTTTTCTTCTCTCTCCTGGTTTTCTCAACATTCTTCTCAAAAAGCATATCCCCTGTGCTTCCAGCTTTCCCGCTATATCATTACTCACTGCCCTGTATTTGAATCCATAGATAACAGCAGAACACACACACACACTTTTCCTTATCCTCTCTATCGGGCCATGCTTCTCTGTGTATCCCTGACTGCTTCATCTACTAAGGTGACTATACGTTGGCTTAAGTCTGGAACTAAAACTTGAAGACAGAAGTGGTACCATGGTTTCATCTACTAAGATGACCATGTGTGGGTTTAAGTCTAGAATAAAACTTGAAGACAGAAGTGGTACCATGGTTTCATCTACTAAGATGACCATGTGTGGGTTTAAGTCTAGAATAAAACTTGAAGACAGAAGTGGTACCATGGTTTCATCTACTAAGATGACCATGTGTGGGTTTAAGTCTAGAAATAAAACTTGAAGACAGAAGTGGTACCATGGTTTCATCTACTAAGATGACCATGTGTGGGTTTAAGTCTAGAATAAAACTTGAAGACAGAAGTGGTACCATGGTTTCATCTACTAAGATGACCATGTGTGGGTTTAAGTCTAGAAATAAAACTTGAAGACAGAAGTGGTACCATGGTTTCATCTACTAAGATGACCATGTATGGGTTTAAATCTAGGACTAAAACTTGAAGACAGAAATGGTACCATTTCTTCATCTAGGCATGCCCCGAAATTAAAGAGGTTGAGATGTTTTATGTATAATTCTGGTAGCTCATGTTTCTACTACTGGACCTACCCCAGACCTCTCGGGGTGTAACATCGGATAGCTAGTCTTCTTACATGAAAGCCAAAAACAGAAGTTGCCGTTTACACGTAGCTCACGTTAAACCCTACGGTAGTTGCTTCCCTGGCAAATGTATTAGAGGAAATAACATAGGACAATTTACCTCGGACTGTATCCTGCTAGAAAAAGAAGACCTTAAACAAATGCATGCTGAAGTCACAGAGAGAGAGATTCATAGCTAGGTGCGACGGGCTACACAAGAAAGAGGAACAAAGAAGGAGAGGAAGAAAATCCCAATAAGCGGCAGGGTTGGATGACTGCCCGATCAGTACCGGTGTCCACCCACACGTATGGATCTTTCAAATGTTTAAGAGTGGGGGTGATGAGCAATCGATGGTATCCCAACCTATTATGGTGTGGCCCAGTAAATAAGAAGACCTAACACGCAACAGCCGATCTCCCTGGCCTAGTGTTTAAAAGACTTTCTCCGCAATCCCATTTATCCACTTAGGGTAACGCAGCGCACGAGAATAGGAAGCGGTTCTCGCCGCGTTGGTAACTTATGGGATAAGTGAGCCGGCCGCTCAGAAAGCAATGGCAAACTATTGAGCGTAATAGTGCCAAGAGATCAACGACAGCTATAAAATGCTGGTGTTGACAGCGATGTCCTGTAAAAGGATATGCGAAAAAAACACGTCACACCCCAGCGTCAGTAGTTGAGATTATCACTACCTGTTACGTCTAAGTTAAACTATGTGATGGGGACCTTATCGCAAAGGTGCCAGCCTTCTTAAACCGTTATAAGATGAAACCTTATACAACCCACAACTACGACATATAAACTGGTTTGCTTGCTTGCTTGTGTTCGTTGGCTTGAGCTTCAACGCGAAGTCCTGTATGTCGGATGAAGGCATCCTGTTGTCCAACATCAGTGTGATGTCATACAGGACCTGAGGTTTGCGTGAGTATCCGTTGTCCTATGTCTGGCTTATTGGTGTGCAGACTGGTGGTTCCTCGCCGTACAGGCAGACACTCTCCGACTTCGGAGGAATCGGCGATCCTACTGACTTTAGCTAGGACCCCGAAGGGACCTGTAGCCCAGGACGCTCGACGAGGACGCGTCAATCGGTCTTGGCCAGTATAAAACCCGGCTCTATAAACTGGTTTAATAACTGGAACAATTGTCACTAAAATACACTGAGCTGATCCATGACTCTGTTGATCAAGTGAGATGGCGAAACATGACCGCCCACGCTTATCGGCATGGCACATGATGGATAGATGGAATGATATAAGAAACCAAAGTTAGTCCCATGGCAGATACTGCCGTTAGTGTGTGAAGCGTTAGATCGTCACATATTCTAGGCTAATGCAGGATAGGGTGATGAGACCTGTTCCTTTAATCACCATAACTGTCTTTCCCAGACAATTCCCAGGATATTCTTAAAATTATCCGGTCCCCATTTTGAGGTTAGATCGACCTTAGCGTGGGAGAAAAAGAAAGTCTCCAATGCTGGGCAATGAACCTGGACCACAATCTTGGCATGTGAGGACAGCAACCACTGTGCCTCCAATACATTATATATGAGAAATATGAACAGGGTCAAAAATTTGAAAGTTTTCACTGAAATAATTATATATTGGAAATATACATTTACGTTGTAACTGGAATTGTTTTCATTGAAATAGTTCACCATTTGTTATAAATAGATGGGGAGATGAAAATAGCATCTGTTTAAGTCCCCGCTAATCACTGGTATCATGAACGCTAATAAACTACAATGGCTGGAGTTGACTGCTACGTCCTATGAAGGACATGCAATTTAATTTCAGCATAGATAAATAATATTCTTGAATTTCAGCATAGATAAATAATATTATCAGAGAAATAAACATTTAGCCAGAGATGAAAAAAAGAAAAAAAAAAACAAATATGCATGACAAATATGGACAGAGATCATAGAAAGAACAATAAAATATGGAAAGAGATCATAGACAGAACAAGAAAGACCCGGGAATGTTAACTCGGTCAACAAACACCCGCAGAAGTCGGATGTGTCGGCCTAAGGGCGCAAATAAACTTGGCACAACGTAATTACATCTTAAAAAATACTCCGGATGAACGTAGAAGAAGAAGAAGAAGAAGAAGAAGAAGAAGAAGAAGAAGAAGAAGAAGAAGAAGAAGAAGAAGAAGAAGAAGAAGAAGAAGAAGAAGAAGAAGAAGAAGAAGAAGAAGAAGAAGAAGAAGAAGGAAAGAAAGAAAGAAAGAAAGAAAGAAAGAAAGAAAGAAAGAAAGAAAGAAAGAAAGAAAGAAAGAAAGAAAGAAAGAAAGAAAGAAAGAAAGAACAGACAGACAGATATAATTCAAGATGAAAAAGACTGAAAGAAGTTCGACGAAAGAAGAACCTATATAAAGAAAGAGAGATAGAAAGACAGTTTTAAAATGTGCCCAATATAGCCCCGAATGCTCATTTCCCAAGTGACGTCTGGGTAGCTGGCCAGCTGTTTATAGTTGCAAACTGACACAGATATGTCAAAGATCCTGGCTTTAGCAGCACACAGATGTTAGCAGCACACAGATATTATCAGCACACAGATGTTAGCAGCACACAGATCACACAGATGGTATCAGCACAAAGATGTTAGCAGCCCAAAAATATTAGCAGTATGCATATGTTAGCAGCACACCGAGACACATTTACCATACGAACACTGAATCCAGGAATCCTGTGTCCTATAAATTATCTTGGACCCAGTGACAAGGGCAAACTTGGAGAAATCAGCTAACATTCTGAAGTCAATATGACGAATATTCTACTGTGCTTTTCACAGTATGGCTATAAAAAGATAAGAAATAATATCACACGGAGTGGTCGGCACTCACATAAGCATTGAATGACGCAGAGATCTGCGTGGTTGATATTTCTGGCTATTACAATGACTGGCTTTATTTAGTTTGACATTGTAGTAGGAGAAGTATGTCTTAACACGAATAGCCTGGACAAAATCTGGTGGCTTTAGACTGGTAAGGATACTACTAGAACGTAGAATGTCGTTTTGCTTCCTCGGTCGTCATTAGCTAAAAGGCATACTACTATATAGCAATCCATCTTTCTTCCACATACGTCCTTAACTAAAAGAAATACTATTAGATATAAACCAATGTTTCTTCCTCATTTGTCCTTAACTAAAGCAAATAATACTTTATAGAATGCCATCTTCCGATTTCGTTCGTCCTTAAATAAAGGTAATAATAATGGTGTTTGTCCATCAAGAGTGATGATGACTATTGATTTCATCCAGCAGGGTTGAAAGTTTGGAGCTGTGAGTTCTAAGATGGCTGGTATGGCCTATTTTGGCTCGAGATGTTCTTTAAAAATATGGGCAAAGAATTCTTGACGTTCCAGGATGAGGACTCCCTAAAGTGGTTTTTCTGTCTAGCCTTTTTTTCCACAGCTCTCGCAGTCCTGTTTGCTTCACAAGTGACTATACCCTTGCGTAATGATGTACGCCACGAATTTCGGTCTTTAGCAGCAGTCTCCCAAGTGTCATGATGAATTCCAAAAGCTTTTAGTGAGGTCTTAGGGGACCTGTGATCTGGTAAGCGAGTCAAGTGACCAACCAAGCGAATCTGATTCTTCATTAGTGGAGTGTGGATACTGAGCTTGGACGCTCTTTCAAGGAGTTGAGTGTCTGGGATCTTCTTTGACATTTAATCTTCAACAGCTTCCTAAGACAGACTGTGTGGAAGTGGTTTAATTTACTGGCGTGTCGCATATAGCAGTGCGGATAATACGACTGCCTTGTAGACTTTCAGCTTTGATTGCAGGCTTATTCCATTTCTGTCCCACACATTTGTGTACAGTTGCCAAAGGCCGCGCTAGTCAAGGTAATAATAATAATCATTTATGGAATTGCACCTTCTTTCATTGTGCGTCCTTAATTAAAGAAATACTGCTTTAACGAATTGCATCTTGTTCTTCGTTGCTCCTTAATTACAGCAAATACTATTTTATAGAATTGCATCTTCCTTCCTTCCTTATTATGTAGCAGATAACACACTATAACATAATAGTTACTTCTTACATAATATGATTTTCTGAACGCCTCCTCTCGCAGACAGGTGTTGTATTAATCAACTCTATTCTATTCTTACTCTAACGCCTTTTGTTCCAGTGTGTTATTATTTTAACTCTTGAAACCCGTACCTTTTTATTTTATAATAATCGGTGCTAAGGACAGAATATTTACAGTAATAGTAATAGTTATCTGGAACCGAAAGAGTTAAGAAGAACTTTGTGTTTTTGTATCCACTGACAGCGTGGTTGCGATGCCTTTTAGTTTTAGTATTACCAAGGAATAAAAAGCTGCTGAATGCCGCCCAAACATGAAAAAATGTGGACGTAGATTGCTGACATACATTTACACATTTAAAGTGAACAGGGTTTATGGCGGCGACGTATGACGCAACGTAGACTATCTAACGACGTTTTAGTTAGTGAGTCTTGGAAGTGAAGCCGTGCTGATAGTGGCGGCAAATTTTTTTTTTTTTTTTTTTTGGGGGGGGGGGGGGGGGAGAGTCATGAACGTTCTTATGGGAGTTCAGAGAATATCTAAAGTCATAGACAGGATCTCAGGATCTGCTACACTGGCTGCTGTCGGGTGTTATTATCATTAGCTACAAAAGCAGGCGACGTCTCGATAACGAGAAAATCCTAGTAGAAGAGACACCGAAGGAATGACATGATAACGTCTAATGTGTACTGTTTGATAAGTGGCTTAGTCTTTACATATCAAGTGACGAAGTCTCTAGTCGCATACTGCCTATAACCTTGAAAGGATAGAAGGGGCAACAAGGCTAGCTGTAGAGTGAGAAATACAGCTTGATCAGATACCGTTCGCACCATCTCATTTTGAATGACAAAATAAAGATTGTCATTGAAGCATGAACGATGTCTTCGCCAGCATACTTTATTTTCCAAGTTTACATTACAAGTGCCCAGTTAATGCGTTCCATGACGAATCAAGCAACCATATCATGACCTTAATTAACGATTATGTCAAAGTTGTATAATCACCAAGCTTGCTCACCGGCACAACCTCTCGCCCAACAGTGTCATCCTTCTGCAACAGCAACAATACATTTTCTGTTGTAGTTAGGTTTTCTCATCTTAAAATGTTACCATGGCAGCAGGCTTGATGGGTCTCACCCTTAACGATTTCTACCCCTTTACGTATTTTTAATCTGCGCACTCAGACTACAGAAATGCCCATATGTCGCCCTTATCCAAGAATACTAGGTAATGATCCGTTATCCAGAGATAAGTACAGTATATAACATCACCAGGTTTCTGTGAAAAGTTATCATAAGAATACTATTTTCAAATGAATTCGAACCCGGCGTTTTTACTGCTACGTGCAGACAGCATACCCATTAAACGGTCGTATCTCATGTGGAGCAGAACCCGTATTTTTTTGTTTTCACCAAAGTCTAGAGATCCAAAACCAGACGTTCAGCGCGGAGTAGAGTGGTGATGGTTTGGGCACGTCTGCAGAATGGAATAACACTCGCATCCACGACAAGTAAGGGAGACTAAAACCCAGAGATCAAGAACTCATGAAAGAGCAAGAGTGTACTAAAGGGATAACACAAAGAAAAAGCCAGAGATCATGACTTCTGGAAGAGTAAGTGTTCACTGGAGCGACAGTATCAAACAGGCACCGACAGACTTAAGTAGAGATTTAAAAGCAGCTTACAGGACTGTCAAACTTTATGACAGTATTAACTTTCACTAGGAGAGGAGCGAACAAGTAAGCTAGCCTTGTTTTCCGTTCACGCTGCACAAATAAGTCTTCTCCAAACGTTCGTTTTCCACTATTTTAATAATAATCTGTTGATTGTTCGTATATGTGAATGCATGCTTTGTTGCTATATGCAAGCGTTCGTTTGATTTGAATTGTAAATGATACTGTCGTACACACGGATATGTCCATAAATGCTTCAGTCTCCTCCCATATATCACACATGGAAAATCTCAGCACAATGCACAAACTTTGTAGCACCGACGAGAACCCACTTGTGTTTATTCCAATACCATAGATATTCCTTTCTGGGCTGGTTTTCTCATTTGCAGTTTAGCCTGGGCGGTGGCCTATTCCACCTGCTCTTCACGATATCCATTTGCAAAGTTATATTAACCGGTGGCAGCGTGCTCGCGTGTCTTTCAGTTTTTCGTCCTTATCAGATAAAGCTAGATACCCAATCCGCTTTCCCGCGAACAATGGGGATTATAATACCCTTCTCCTCCGAAGTCGGAGAGTATCTGCCTGCACGGCGAAGAACCACCAGTGTGCACACCAATAAGCCAGACATGGGACAACGAATACTCACGCAAACCTTAGTCCGGTATGACATCACATTGATGTTGGACAACGGGATGTCTTCATCCGACATACAGGACTTCACGCTGGAGTTCACAGCCAGCAAGCAAGCCAGCATAATACCTTTTTCTTGAATTTAAATATTGAGCACAACCCACCACTGGCAACGCTGATCGTATTCCGGCATGAACCTTAGGCCTAACCACGTCAATATGGAAGCACTATACTCGAGTTTCGCTCTCGTTTGAGCTCGTCAGTAGTGCATATCCCTGACCGGATCCGGACACACGCCCCGGATCACTGGCGTGGCACACGCTGGACACAGCCAAATTATCATAACGGAACACTACAACATCACCCATCGTACAACATCACCCATCGTAGGCTATGCCTTTTTCTTGGTTTGTAAAGATCAAGAGCATCCATATCCTGAATCATAACAGAACTGCTCGACTTATAAACGAACCCCGTACCTCCAAGTCACCCCCCCCCCCCCCACTTTTTCGCTGTTGTGTATATTCATCGTATACTTGTTTTGTTTTTTTTTCTACTTATGATGTAAAGGTTAAAGGTAGTCCCGTTGGAATGTGAAGTGTTCGGCCTTTACATATTCAAGACCACAACAAAAGAAGTGGGGTGGCCTGTTCCCTTAACCGTCGCCTTTCCGTCCCAGACAATTGCCAGAACAGTATCTGGTATTCACTTTGGTGAGGCTGGGGCACCCCCGAGCCCCACTGGTCGCAAGGAATAATACGGCCTCTGCTGGATATTGAACCTGGAACACTGTCTTGACAGGGAAGCGCACTAACCACTATGCCATCGGGGCTCCTATAATGTTATAATGTACTAAGTGCATATCACAATGGTATATGTAAGAGGATATATTGTTATTGCGTAATCATCAACCAGTGCCTTGCCGGCTGGAGTAGGCCGGTTATGCCTCTCCACAAATTGCCGTCTCCGACGGCTTGGATCAATTCGTGTGTTGACTCTCTTTCGTGCCATGACACAAGACTGTCATACATCTTCTCCCGCTGTCTTAATTTATCTCTCTTTCCGCAAATTTTTCCGGTTGTCACGTCATATTCCAGACTTTTCTTCTCATGGTGTGGCCAAAAAACGATGAATACCTCTTTCTGATATTTGTGATTGTGATAAGTTGTCTTTGCGACTCAGTTTCCATCATAACGCTCAGATCGCTCATTTTGGCTGTCCAATTAAAGTTTAGTATTCTTCTATAAAACCACAACTCCAAAACTTCCAGGGATTGTTTAGTTGATATCTTTATCTCAAACAAATTAACAAATGTAAATTGCTCCGAAGCAGTTTGCTGCTATGGGTCTGTGATGTCATAGCTCCATCACATTTTGTAGGCCTGGATGCACATAGGAATAGGTGGCCAATCGTTACCTCACTTTATCAGGCGACGAGACCTGGCGTCAAACCTGCGTCCGACCGTGTGTATGGGATTAACAGCGCAGTTCCCTATCAATTTCGCTAGCGCGCCCGCTATGTTATCTTATACCATGATATATGCAGACGTGCTGTGTCGTTTTGAATTGTGTGTGTGTGTGTGTGTGTGTGTGTGTGTGTGTGTGTGAGAGAGAGAGAGAGTGAGTGAGTGTGACACAGGTGTCCGAATGCTTCTAACGCTGTGGGATGTTACTTGTGTAACGGAAGTGGCTGGTTCAAAACCTTGGCGCAGCATCGCTTGAATGGAACGAGTTCTAAATAGGTACCAAAGTTTGCAGTAAGTTCAGGGAGGAGAAGACGGTGATGGGATCAAAGGAACTCGTCACTTCACATATGGTATCTTCTTCTTTTTCGTTCGTCCGAAATGTTTGTTTTCGACGCAATTGCGTAGTGCCTGTTTATAGCAGAGTGGTGATATTTGCACCTTTCGGCCGACACATCCGACTTCTTCAGGCATTTGTTGACCGGATTAACTTTCCCGGTACATCATGTATGAGAGGCCCTTAGCATTTGGCATACATGCTTATACCTACTATAGACATATTTGCCAATATCTTCTAAACTGTCGATGCAAAATCTCCACAGAAAGCGCCATCTAACCATATGCTGAAAGTCAGAAGAGCAGAAAGAAGCACAAGACGAAAGAAGAAATATATGTACGGATTCCGCACTATACTACACTTGAATAAAACAAATAAAGGCAGCCTGTAATCTTTAATTTACACAGCGGCCAGCTAGCAATCTTTAATTCACCATCCATTTTTTTTTTTTGTACATACACTGGAGCAACCCGGGCTATGCCAGTCTGTACTCCGAAAGAAAATAAATGAACGATCTGAAACATTTATACAAGGAACCGCTATGGCTATGGAGCATAATAATTTTAAAGGGCGTGAATACGTTTGTTTTACATAGTTTCGTTGGAGACATGAATAGGTTAAATGTGTAACATACTTTCCAGATGCAAACGTAAGTTATATGAATTAAAATTCTTTAATAACTTCGTGAGCCGCTTACCAGGCGTTCGAAACGCAGCCGCGACCAATTTGTGCAGCAGACCGTGTCGCGTTGCGTTATAACGTGTTGGTATGGGAGCCGGCCGTTCAGAAAGCAATGGCAAACTACTGAACGTAAAAACTTTCTTAGTACATCAACAGCAGCTGGAAAATGCTGGTGTTGACTGCAACGTCCTGCAAGGGTTATGCAACATTTTAAAAAAAAACAATAACTCTTTCCGAATACGTCATGGGTAGATTTTGATACACGTGTAAGAGAGCCGGAACAGAACACTTGCTGGGTTGTTAGTGTTTTTTGTTGTTGTTTTTTTTTTTATATATTAAAAAAGGGCAGACGTGGTCAGGGCCCCTGGGATCATATGAATAATGTGGAAGAACAGATACACCAACATGCCCTGGAGAGAATGGTGTGGGAGGGAGTGACCAGAGGTTATAAGACCAGAGGTTATAAGACCAGAGGTTATAAGACCAGAGATTATAAGACCAGAGGTTATAAGACCAGAGGTTATAAGACCAGAGATTATAGGACCAGAGGTTATAAGTCCAGAGATTATAGGACTAGAGGTTATAAGACCAGAGATTATAGGACCAGAGATTATAAGACCAGAGATGATAAGAATACGTTCATCCTCCATTCGGGATACGTGTCCCAGCCACCGGAGGCGTCTCTATTTGAGGAGGGAGTGCATTGTGGTAATATCCGCTCTTTCAAGAACGTGTTTGTTTATTATATGGTCTTTCCACGATATGCCCAGGATACGCCTCAGACATCTCATGTAAAAGGAATTCAGCTTTCTTTCCTGTCGTGAGTACCAAGTCCAGGATTCAGACCCATAGTGTGCTAACAACACAAGCTTTATATACTTTAACTTTTGTACGCTTTGTTAGTCTATTGTTCTCCAAGACTCTCTTAGTCTGGAAAGTGTTGTGGCTGCCTTTCCAATGCGTCTGTTGATTTCTATCTCTAAGGAAAGATTATCTGATATTATCGACCCCAAATACGCAAACTCATGGACAACGTCCAATAATTATAAACTTTTATTGATAAAGGCGCACCAGCATGTTGTTCCATCACTTGTGTTTTACTTAGGCTGATGGTAAGTCCAAAGTCTCTGAAGGCGGCTGCAAAAAGATCTATGAGCCGTTGCAGGTCTTCTGCTGCATGAATAGTCAGTTCTGCATCGTCTGCAAAAATTAGTTCTCTTATGCATCTTGATTTTATTTTGGTCTTTGCCTTGAGTCTTGATGGATTAAAAAGTTTGCCATCAGATCTTGTATGGAGGTATATGCCTTCAGTGGCAGTCCCAAATGCCTGCCTTAAGAGAACGACAAAGAAGATACCAAACAGTGTAGGAGCAAGCACGCAGCCCTGCTGATGCACTTTATTTACTGTAAAACTATATATACTTATCCAAACATTATGCTTACTGGAAAATTATACTCACAGAAACTTACTGGAACACTATACTTACTGAAACACTATACTTACTGTAACATTGCACTTACTGGAAGACTATGCTTACTGCAACACTATACTTACTGTAACACTGCACTTACTGGACCACTATACTCACTGTATCACAATACTTACTGTAACACTGCATTTACTGGAACACTATTGTCACAAAATAAAACCGTGTGTTTAACCGGTTGATTATTATAGAGGATTTTCTGATTAAACGGACTATCTGCCAGCGACAACTATTTTACTAACAGTAAAAACAAATCGGATGTCAAAATCCCAGGACAATATTTGTAGTTGCACGTGTACATCTCTAACGGATTGGGAACATTCGGTGGTGATGAAGACAGGTCCCGGCATCGCTTGACAGTTTGTCAACAGTCAGAGACAAACCGGAATTGGCAGCGAGAGACAGGAAACAGTACATCTGTCAAGTCTTGTTTCCGGAACATCGAGAAGATTGACAGCGTGTTGGGAAAAACTCTTTGTTGGAACTGTACAGTAACTCTCTAGATTGTTTTGGATGTCAAAACCAGTGATGACAAATCTAACATTAATGGAGCCAGGGAGGATGGATCCCTGACAGGGGATGATCTGCCACTGTGCCACCTGTGTGGCGGCATAAAGGAGAACGTCACGTGGCCAACTTTGGTAGGTTGCCATATAAACCCGAGTTGGGGCCAACTAGGGGGACTTGGAAATGTGGCTCTAGTCGGAGTGCAAGGGCACTGCAGTGCTTAGTGGAAATAATAGCTACCGTGTGTTAATTAGTGACTTAATTTTACACGTGCCTATAATGGCAGATGTAGATATGATTGATAGGACTGCAGTAGTGCCATTTAAGGTATAACCTATTATAATATTAGTTCTACTTAATATAGACTGTGGCCTTGTTAAACTATAGTGTGATGATTAGCACTGTTAGTGGAAACTAGTTAGAGTAAGAATAGTGATATTAACTCTGCTAGTTAAGAATAGATTAGTGAAGTGTTGATAAGCTTTACTAGTTGAGAATTAAGTAATGAGGGATAATTGGGATCTTCCCGTAGGTGTCCCTGGTGGGCGGGGTTCCGCATTCTGTTTGCTGATTTTTTCTTTGTCATAGCCTGATTCGGCTCTAGGTGGGTAGCTAATCTGCTCTATGACTAAGTCTAGTTAGCTAAAGATCATTAAGCAAGGTGATAGGCTTACACTCAGCCGAAAGGATCAGTGACTAGTACTATCACCAGATGTGTTGTTTCTATCCTAGGTTCCCTACCAGATCCAAGGAAACTCAACAAGTTTTTTGGGAAAGAATCCAATCCCATTCGGAAGAACACCAGTTCAACAATCAATAAAGTTGCATACAGAACGTAACTAAAGCTAGAAGGAAGTTGATTCACCAAAGAGAGTGATGATTACTGATGCACCACACAACATCAGACAGTAGTAACTAACTGAGAACATTACTGATAATAGTTACCTAGTGTGATATAATCTCGTGTAATAGAACACAAGACATGATACGTGAGGATAGATAGACACGAGTGAGGATCCAGTACATTAACAATTAACATTAATAACTGTGTCCACACTACAAAGGACTTGTGCAGTTTTTTTTTAAGGAACGATAGGAACGGACATTGTGTAGAGTGCAACCGGTCCATGATTAACTGTTAATACCACCGGTGTCTATTTCGGATGTTCATGAAATGGGATTACCAGAGGTCTACAGAGGCAAATCAGTATCCGGCAAGATGGTTTCGGCACTGGGTGAGAAGTACATGTTCTAACGTAACGTGCTGTGGTCTATCCTTGCTGGGATCAGCTGACTGGGTTGTTGTCTGAGAGTCCGATTCTACACACTTTATAGAACACGTCACACATTTTCTTCACATACACGTCTCATATACGTTACACTTTTCTTTTAATAAATTAATCTTTATTAATTTTTAGAAGCAAGAGTTGTTGAGTATGTTGCGTTGGGGAAGTATGAGAAGGGGGCATAGTACGACAGTGAGAGAGTGATAGGAAAAGGTGTCCATAGGCTGATGGAGTGTGTTGGACGGAAGCTGGTGGATTCTCCAGAATATTGAGAGGAAAAAAATATTATAATGTGGGTGTCGGCTCTCTTCACTCCAGGGACGACACTGTAAAGGAGGACACGACATTATTGGGGGCTCGTAAACGTGATCTTTGGACAGCGGGATCTCTCATAAACGTGATCTTTGGACAGCGGGATCTCTCGTAAACGGGATCTTTGGACAGCGAGGTCTCCTGCAAACAGGAACCTTTGACAGTGGGATCTTCTGACAACGGGGTCTTTTGACACGGGATCCCTAGTTATAAGAGGGAGATATCATTTTGGAGAATCCAGCTAGAGTGAATGTGGATAGGGGTTAGGACTAATTAATATCTTACCTGTTCACACTTCACACGTCTGCATAGGTCTGTGGTCCTGATTCTACTCTTGTCACTGAGTGAATGTGCGGTTTGTAGTAATATCTAGATTTATAGTACTTGTTCATATAGTAATTTGAAGTTATATTGTACTCGACCTGCTAGCTTACCTCTCTGTATAATGGCCACCCCTAAACTTACCACGTTAGAATTAAGGGCAAAGGGGGAAGACATGGGACTGTTGGGGTCTGCTCTAACGGATTACATACAGGAAGTGGAGAGAGAGTATCGTCAAGCAGAAAGGGAAGATCGAAAGGCCGAGTTGGAATTGAGAAGGATGGAATTGGAAGCTGAGCAAGCAGCTAAGAAATTGGAAGCTGAGCAAGCAGCTAGGAAATTAGAAGCTGAACAGGAAGCACAGAAAAGGGAGCACGAGTACCGGATGAGGGAACTCGAGTTGAAGAGTCAATCTAATGGAGAAACTGAGGGAGCAGTTGGAGGTTCCTCCATCCCAGGGTCAACACCAGTAGGTGGACATGGGTACCATGCTATGAAGTTTCCTTTAGCGGTCTACGAGGAGGACAAAGAGAAGATTGACCAGTACCTTCAACACTTCGAGGCTATGTCAGTTGCTATGGGTCTGGAGCGTAACAAATGGAATCTCAAGCTATCCCAGGGTTTACGCGGGACCGGATACCAGGTTTATTCTCGCCTGCCATCAGGACATGAGAACAATTATGACGAGTTAAAGACGGCTCTGCTGAAACGATTCGAGGTTACGTCACATACCTACCGGAAAAAATTTCGAGCAGCGAAACGAGAACCGGGGGAGTTGTTTGCCGCCTACAGTTTGCGTCTAAAATCTTATCTCCATAAGTGGATGGATTTGGCTGGGTTCGCCCATGACTATGAGAGTCTGGAAGAGCTCATGGTGGTCGACCAGTTGAAGAAGCAAATGTCTAAACCTCTCAGGACGTTCCTGGGAGAACAAGGAGCAGAACGTATTGACCTCGTGACTAAATTAGCAGAACGGTTCGTCGAGGTACATGGGGAGGCAGTGGAAACCCTTTCCAACAACTCCAAAAGTCAAGAGAAACATGACAAGAAGAAAACCAAAAACTCAGGAACAAAAAAGTGGGAACCTTACGTGCAAAAATCAGGGGATAGTTCAGAGAAGAAGAAGGAGGGAAGCAAGAGCACTTCAAGCTCTACACCTAAACGACCGTGGTCGGAGAAGTGGTGTTCAATTTGTAAGTCACCCTCTCACAATACGAGGGACTGCAAATCGAAGGCTAAGAACCCTCACTTCGCAGCATGTCAAGTGACTTCCAAGGAGGTTGTCACGGAAAATGCCAAGGTCAACAAGGAAGCTCGCCACCAGGAGAGCTCACTCAAGTCTGGCAATAGAAAATCTAGGACAGGGAAATGGTGCAACCAATGCCAGTCGAATACGCACAATGCTATTGACTGCAAGGGAATGTCAGGAGACACTCAATTCGTCGTGTGCTCAGGAACACCTAAGGTGGAGCCCACCGAACAGGTCGAGGCCGAGGAAGAGACTCCAGACCAGGAAAAACCACCTGTAGTGGAATTGGTAGAGGTTAACGGTCGTCAAGTGGAGTGTTTATACGACACAGGACTGGACGGGGAGGCCGTGATTTCTGCGGATCTGGTACATCCAGAACAATTCACAGGTGAGACATTGGATATACAGCCTGCACAGAAGAGTGCTGTAGTCATGAAGTTGCCTATTGCTAATGTGGAGATTCGGTCAAGGTACGTCACCGGCACCATCAAGGCCGCTGTATTGACCGATCCCATTTTTCCAGTCATCCTAGGTTGCCGGTATGTCTTTCTGGGAACGCCCAGGGAGCCAATCCATATGGGAGCAATGCAGACTCGCTCTCAGACGAAAACGGAAGAGGCAGACGCAATTGTGACTAACCCAATGCCGGGGGAGCTACGAACTGCTCAGAGTGAGGATGGTACTTTACGTCCTTGCTACAAAAAGCTGCAGAAAAGTGCTGATCCACCAGGACGGGGGCAGTACTACATGAAGAATAGGATACTCTACAGGAGAGCAGGAAGGGGAGACAACCTATACGGTCAGTTGGTCGTCCCGAAAGCTCACCGGTCCCAGATTCTTCATATGGGGCATACCATCTCCTTTAGTGGACACATGGGTATAGCCGCCACCATGCAGCGAATTTCCTGCCATTACTATTGGCCGGGAATGACAGATGATGTGCGTCGGTATGTGAAGTCATGCCCTGAGTGCCAGAGGGTGGCACCGAAACACTGGACAGCACCGGTGGTGTTGGGTGAGATGCCCATCATGAACTCTCCTTTCGAGAGGGTAGCCATCGATATCGTGGGTCCACTTCCCAGGACTAGGAAGAGGAACATGTATATACTCACAATGGTGGATTGCTGTACAATGTGGGGTGAGGCTATACCGTTGACCACGATTGACTCGAAAAGAGTGGCGGACGCACTGATGGAGGCCTTTACCAGATTAGGCTTTCCGGATCAAATTCTGACGGACAATGGATCTCAGTTTTGTGGAAAACTCATGGAGGAGGTATTTAGGGTGTTTCACTCTAACCACATACATACCAGCCCTTACCACCCTCAAGCCAATGGACAAGTGGAGCGTTTCAACGGCACGTTGATGACAATGCTCAGGAAACTAGCGCAGGAAAAACCTGATAGGTGGGATGAATATATCCCAGCAGCACTCTTTGCCTATCGGGAAGTTCCTCATGGCTCAACAGGACTACCACCCGCTACGTTGCTGTTTGGTCGTCCAATCAAAGGACCGTTGGAAGCCATGTTGAGGAGTTGGACTGAAGAGGGGACGTCAGAAGAAGTGATCTCATCCTATCAATACGTGGAGGAACTGAAAGAAAAACTCCACAAGGGATGGACTCTGGCAAATCAAAACTTGAAAAAGGCCAGGAAAAGACATGCGGCTTACTACAACCGTAGGTCTAAAGAAAGATCTCTAGAGGTGGGAGATAAAGTCTTGTTGCTACTCCCAACGGGAAACAACAAACTGGAGATAGGTTGGCAAGGACCATTTCCCGTGGAAAGGGTGATATCCAGAACCAACTATCAGATCCGGATCCGGGGAAAGTCGAAGATTTTCCATATCAATCTCTTGCGGAAATACGAAGAGAGACCCGGAGACAAGGCAGCTCACCTCATGGCAATGGCAGTTGCAGTGGAGACAGAAGTGGGAACCAGCGAGGGCAGGGAATATCCCTTGGAACACCAGGAAACCTATAGGGATGTGCAAGTGAACCCTGATCTGACCTCCCAGGAGAGGGAAAGGATAACCCAGGTTCTCAAGTCTCATAAGGAGATACTGACTGATAAACCAGGACGAACGAGGCTGGTTGAGTTCGAGATGACTTTGACCACACAGGAGCCTGTTCGCCAAAAGGTTTACCCAGTGCCATTCTCTAAAGAAAAGGCCCTGGAGGAGGAAATACAGAAACTGCTGGAGGATGATGTGATTGCACCATCCACATCCCCATACAATGCAGGGGTAGTTTTGTTACGCAAACCAAGTGGAGAACACAGGTTGTGTATAGACTACCGACTTCTGAACAGTCACACACAATTTCAGGTGGAACCTTTGCCGAATCCAACTCAGTTATTCGCTAGGCTCCATAAGGCTCGGTACTTTTCAAAGGTGGATCTGAGTCGGGGGTACTATCAGATACCAGTCAAACCGGAGATTCGACCACTGTTAGCTTTCAGTACACCCAGTGGACACTACGAATTCAAAGTCATGCCCTTTAGACTCAGCAATGCACCCAGTGTGTTTACACGCATGATGAGGACTTTACTAGATCCGTTACAGGATCCATCCATCATCTCATTCATGGATGATATTCTGATTTCCAGTGACAGCCTGGATGACCACTTACAATCCTTGGAGAGAGTGTTTAATAGGCTCAAGGAAGCAGGGCTTACTGCTCGTCCAACCAAGTGCATGATTGGTTACCAGACTCTGGAATTTCTTGGTCACACCATCACTCCAGGACACATTGTTCCAGAAGAGAAGAACCTGGAGAAAATCAGAAATGCACCGAGGCCAAAAACGAAGAAGGATGTGCGATCTTTTCTCTCGTTGTGTGGGTTCTACCACAAATTTATCCCACATTTCACGGAACTGGGAGCTCCGTTGACGGAAACCTTGAAAAAGGGATTCCCGGACCAAATCATTTGGACAACAGAATGTGAGAATGCCTATAGTCAGTTAAAGGAGGCCTTGGTCAGCAAACCTGTATTACAGCTCCCTGACCTTTCAAAACCATTTGTGTTGAGAACGGATGCGAGTGCGATTGGAATTGGAGCCGCTTTGTTACAGGAAGGAAATGACGATGCTTCGGTTTTGAAACCTGTAGCATACGCAAGTAAGAAACTTCTACAGGCGGAGAGGAATTATTCAACCGTCGAGAGAGAGAGTGCTTGTCCCTCGTATGGGCAGTGCAAAAATTTCAGCCATATTTGTATGGAGTTAAGTTTCGAGTCCAGTCGGATCATCAACCTCTGATGTTCCTGGCTACTTCTCAGAAGCTCAATGCACGTTTGATGCGGTGGTCGTTGTTACTTCAACCTTATAATTTCACAGTAGAGTACATTCCTGGGAAGGAAAACGTTGGAGCGGATTTCTTGTCAAGACACCCAGCTCCTGAAGAAGAAGAATGAATCATCTGGATTAAACTCACGGTGGAGAAGAGTGAGATGGACTACTCTCTTAGGAGGGGGCCTATGTCACAAAATAAAACCGTGTGTTTAACCGGTTGATTATTATAGAGGATTTTCTGATTAAACGGACTATCTGCCAGCGACAACTATTTTACTAACAGTAAAAACAAATCGGATGTCAAAATCCCAGGACAATATTTGTAGTTGCACGTGTACATCTCTAACGGATTGGGAACATTCGGTGGTGATGAAGACAGGTCCCGGCATCGCTTGACAGTTTGTCAACAGTCAGAGACAAACCGGAATTGGCAGCGAGAGACAGGAAACAGTACATCTGTCAAGTCTTGTTTCCGGAACATCGAGAAGATTGACAGCGTGTTGGGAAAAACTCTTTGTTGGAACTGTACAGTAACTCTCTAGATTGTTTTGGATGTCAAAACCAGTGATGACAAATCTAACATTAATGGAGCCAGGGAGGATGGATCCCTGACAGGGGATGATCTGCCACTGTGCCACCTGTGTGGGGGCATAAAGGAGAACGTCACGTGGCCAACTTTGGTAGGTTGCCATATAAACCCGAGTTGGGGCCAACTAGGGGGACTTGGAAATGTGGCTCTAGTCGGAGTGCAAGGGCACTGCAGTGCTTAGTGGAAATAATATCTACCGTGTGTTAATTAGTGACTTAATTTTACACGTGCCTATAATGGCAGATGTAGATATGATTGATAGGACTGCAGTAGTGCCATTTAAGGTATAACCTATTATAATATTAGTTCTACTTAATATAGACTGTGGCCTTGTTAAACTATAGTGTGATGATTAGCACTGTTAGTGGAAACTAGTTAGAGTAAGAATAGTGATATTAACTCTGCTAGTTAAGAATAGATTAGTGAAGTGTTGATAAGCTTTACTAGTTGAGAATTAAGTAATGAGGGATAATTGGGATCTTCCCGTAGGTGTCCCTGGTGGGCGGGGTTCCGCATTCTGTTTGCTGATTTTTTCTTTGTCATAGCCTGATTCGGCTCTAGGTGGGTAGCTAATCTGCTCTATGACTAAGTCTAGTTAGCTAAAGATCATTAAGCAAGGTGATAGGCTTACACTCAGCCGAAAGGATCAGTGACTAGTACTATCACCAGATGTGTTGTTTCTATCCTAGGTTCCCTACCAGATCCAAGGAAACTCAACAAGTTTTTGGGAAAGAATCCAATCCCATTCGGAAGAACACCAGTTCAACAATCAATAAAGTTGCATACAGAACGTAACTAAAGCTAGAAGGAAGTTGATTCACCAAAGAGAGTGATGATTACTGATGCACCACACAACATCAGACAGTAGTAACTAACTGAGAACATTACTGATAATAGTTACCTAGTGTGATATAATCTCGTGTAATAGAACACAAGACATGATACGTGAGGATAGATAGACACGAGTGAGGATCCAGTACATTAACAATTAACATTAATAACTGTGTCCACACTACAAAGGACTTGTGCAGTTTTTTTTTTAAGGAACGATAGGAACGGACATTGTGTAGAGTGCAACCGGTCCATGATTAACTGTTAATACCACCGGTGTCTATTTCGGATGTTCATGAAATGGGATTACCAGAGGTCTACAGAGGCAAATCAGTATCCGGCAAGATGGTTTCGGCACTGGGTGAGAAGTACATGTTCTGACGTAACGTGCTGTGGTCTATCCTTGCTGGGATCAGCTGACTGGGTTGTTGTCTGAGAGTCCGATTCTACACACTTTATAGAACACGTCACACATTTTCTTCACATACACGTCTCATATACGTTACACTTTTCTTTTAATAAATTAATCTTTATTAATTTTTAGAAGCAAGAGTTGTTGAGTATGTTGCGTTGGGGAAGTATGAGAAGGGGGCATAGTACGACAGTGAGAGAGTGATAGGAAAAGGTGTCCATAGGCTGATGGAGTGTGTTGGACGGAAGCTGGTGGATTCTCCAGAATATTGAGAGGAAAAAAATATTATAATGTGGGTGTCGGCTCTCTTCACTCCAGGGACGACACTGTAAAGGAGGACACGACAACTATACTTACTGTAATACTATACTTACTGGAACATTATATTTACAGGAACACTGAGCTTACTGGAACACTATACTAAATGGAACAGTCTCGGGATACAAGAAAGAGATGAAAAGCAAACATACCTAGATGCATAACATTGAGAAAAGGACATGAACGCGAATAACCTTGTTAGAAACGGAAATGCTAGAAACAGATAGACAGCACGTATAAACAAGTCATACAGCGAGGGGGGTACCCAAATGACAAGATAAGATAAGCCAACAATAGAGAACAGATGAGAAACAGAATGAATTGCAAACAATTAGGTATATTTAGCTCCTGCGAAAAGACGAGACATACTAGACACAGACACGGTGTACGTACCTTACAGAGACCTCCATCTTACACAGATGAAAACAAAGTGTGACTAACCAAAACACATAAACAAGCAATAAATATATAATACTGAAGTATTATAGGACAACAAGGCACGATCGACGTTTCGGTTCTACGACCTTTGTCAAGAACAGGACAACACAAACAGATAAAAAGCTAAATAAAACACAAAATTAAAATTAAATTAAACACAGCTTCTTGTTGATATGAGAGAAACGAAAATAGTGGTTTGAAACGGTGTAGAAAGGTGCTCTTAGGCTACAAAAGTTTGTGTTGCCAAATGGTTTTCAAACAGTCCGATATGAATAAAATAGAAGAAAAATAGCATTGTATTTTATTCATATCGGACTGTTTGCACACCATTTGGCAACCACAAACTTTTGTAGCCCAAGAGTACCTTTCTACACCGTTTCAAACCACCATTTTCGTTTCTCTCATATCAACAAGAAGCTGTGTTTAATTTATTTTTATTTTGTGTTTTATTTAGCTTTTTATCTGTTTGTGTTGTCCTGTCCTTGACAAAGGTCGTAGAACCGAAACGTCGATCGTGCCTTGTTGTCAAATAATACTTATTGTTTTATTTTAATACTTCAGTATTATATATTTATTGATTGTTTATGTTTTTTGATAAGTCACACTTTGTTTTCATCTGTGTAAGATGGAGGTCTCTGTAAGGTACGTACGCCGTGTCTGTGTCTAGTATGTCTCGTCTTTTCGCAGGAGCTAAATATACCTAATTGTTTGCAATTCATATTGATATATCCTGCTGCATCCGCTGCTTTTTCTTTTGTTCCATGAGAAACAGAACAAGGTATTCAAGAATAGTACCTGTTCTGATGAGACGGCCAGCCTTTGGTAAGTAGAAGATAATCCTGGATAATGTTAGTTTAGTTGTATGTCATTGACAGGACATCGCAATCAACAGAGCATTTATTGGCTGTTTATGATTTGCTGGGTAATTTTAGGTTCAGTAGTTTGCCATTGCTCTCTCACACCAATGTGAAAATCAACGCAAAGCGATCTGTTCCCAAATAGCCTGTGGCTGATTTCGATTGTGTGGATTGTGGACATGTTTTCACTACCCCTAACCAACCTGCTCTGTGGCGAGGGGGTTACAGGCGCAGTTCAGAATCCCGCGTGCCGCGTTCGAAACACAGCTGCGGGCGATTTGCCAGCGGACCGCCGTCCGTATGTTTTTCATAAAAATTGTATGAGTGTCAATCGTTCACAAAGCAATGGCAAACTACTGAACTAAAATTGCCAAGAAATCACAAACAGCCAAATAAAATTCTGGGGTTGAACGCGGCGCCCTGTAAAGGATATGCGACTGACTTAACCCTTAAGCAAGAGAAGTAATGATTGAAACCATGTAAAAAAGCAATTAAAACCCAAAAAAAAAAAAAATCAAACAGAACTGTGAACTACAGAGAAATACCCAGTGTGATTATCTGTGTGGGTGTCTACTGATTGGCATGTCTTTCTCCTCATCACTCTTAGAGAATTAAATGGATTCCGGCAGAGCAGCTTGATTATCTGGACCTCCCTGAAGACAGTGTCCTTCTGTCTCACGGACAGTGATAATGAGAATAAATCAATACATGAAAACCCGATCCCCCTTGTTTACACCTCGCTTGAAGGGGTGGAATCATATACATTGTTAGGTAGCAATGGAGCAAAGTTGGGGAAACAGAGAGATATTGTACAATTAGAACACAAAATGCATCTTGAACCTTCTTAACACAGGGTAATTTGTGAGAGTCAAACTAAATTAAATCTAGTACCAAATTTATAATATTTAACTCTAACGTTAAATTAATGCTGCTCTAAAACACACAAGTGGAGAACGACTAAAATAATTACTAATAAACTGCAAACATTTATTATATGGTGCTGGTGCATAATAGAGAGAACTACAATGGTCCTACAGGTGCATCAACGTGGAGCTCATGGAGAGAACGAAAACAAACCCAGTGGATCAAAGGGTGAGAAACCGACGTGTGATAGATAAGGTCACACAATGAGAAAACCGGTTGATAGTATAACTACTATACTAAAGGCTTTCCTCTGAAATCCATAGCGCAAAATAAATCGAGGAAGACCTAAACTATAGTGAGAAGAGAATTAGAGACATATGGGGGGTGTGGGAGGAAGAGAGAACTTGGGCGGAGTGCAGGAGACAGCCAATAATAGGTGGGTTTGGCGTGAGTTGCTTGAGGGTGCAACAACAGCAGCAGCAAAAGAAGAAGACAAAGAAGTAGTAGCAGCAGCAGTAGCAGAAGAAGAAGAAGAAGAAGAAGAAGAAGAAGAAGAAGAAGAAGAAGAAGAAGAAGAAGAAGAAGAAGAAGAAGAAGAAGAAGAAGAAGAAGAAGAAGAAGAAGAAGAAGCCTACTTTTAAATGTAAATATAATACCATAACAATACTGCTGTATCGGTGTGGAAATAATTGTATATTGACTAAATCATAGCTTTACGAGATGGGCCAAACACCCTTTCCTGTCCTCTTCGTCTTTCTGTTTCCCCTCAAAGCAATGCCCTGTGTGAATTCTATAATTGATATAGTCGACTTAGCTCCGCTACTTAATTTGGAACCAGGCACAAAATCATGAAAGCTGTGTGTCTGTGAACATCTAATTCAGTGGTTCTCAACCTTTATTGGCCCATGCACCCCTTCACCATATGTTCAGAACGTCCCCCCCCCCCTTCGTATTTCCTCCCTATAAATTCCCCCACCCCTACACAGTATACGTAAAATTGGAAGCTAAATTTAATAACACATACTAGAACACGTCTAGGCGTCTCCATAAAACGTGATTTGCGGGTATACTTACGTTATAAAAAGAATTTCAGAACTGTAAAGTATGGAGGGAAAAACAATATCAAGTAATCGGTTCTTGTATTAACGCGATCTTGAAATAATCTTATCCATCCCCCCCCCCCCCCCTGGAAACCCTAAAATTTCCCTCTGGGGGGGGGGGGAGAGAGAATTCTCCACCAGTTGAGAACGACTGATCTAATTTCACTCCATGACTTCTCTTATTAAAACTCTTGGCCAAGTCACGACTGTTTACAAGTCACGACGGCTTACGAGTATATTGGTTAAATGTACAATAATGACAGGACCGATATAAATGTAACGGAGGACGGGGGAGTTCTGGCAGTTGAAGTCAATCAAGCAAAGCGTCAAATTGAAAAACAAAAACAAAAACACCTCAGCGTTTAGCGGTATATCTGTTGAAGAATTAAGACACCCTAGGGGAATCTGACATTGAAATGCTTGTAAACATGTTAAAACGACTTGCACGACAATGGGCACACTCATGACGATTTATTTAACATGAGTTATCATCGTCCCCCTGAAGAAATCAGAATCTATGCATTGTGAACTGTCCCAAACTACTAACTTTACGCGTCTTGTAGTGAAAATACTACGAAGAATCGACACGACAGCAAAGCGCAATTAAATAAGATATGAGATGGGGAGAATCAACTAAATAAGGCAAGAGATCATAAACAATACACTAAGACATGAGAGAGAAGAGGATCGACTAAATAAGATCTGACACGGGAAAGGATCGATTATAAAAGACCTGAGATAGGAGAGGATCAGTTAAATAAGACCTGAGATGTGAGAGGATCCATTAAATAAGACCTGAGATATGAGAGGATCAATTAAAGAAGACCTGAGATTGGAGAGGATCAATTAAATCAGATCTGAGATTGGAGAGGATCCATTAAATAAGACCTGAGATATGAGAGGATCAATTAAAGAAGACCTGAGATTGGAGAGGATCAATTAAAGAAGACCTGAGATTGGAGAGGATCAATTAAATCGGATCTGAGATGGGAGTGGAAAAATTAAATAAGACCCGAGATAGGAGATGATTAATTAAATATGATCTGAGATAGGAGATGATAAGAATTGAATTGTTCTGGGAAAGAGTACAAGCACAGCTATATACATTCGAAGAACTTAATTGAAAGGACAGCTAACAGGCAGACAGTTTTATGTACATGCTTTAACGATTACTCCGAAGATGTGATACAGTACATCATGCAGACGTAATCACATGTTGCAGGCCATAAATGTAAACAACACAGATTGGAGAGTTAAAACCTGACATTGGCAACAGACAGCATCTATAAATATCGCCGGTCAAATGGGTACACCTATTCACATGGAACAGGCTGTCAAGCAAGGTTATTTTCTATCGCAATTTCTTTGTACATCATGAATATAATGAGTTCTTTAGGAGATAAACCACGTGTGAAATTCGTCGATCAATTATATACATATTCTGTATTGTAAAGACTGTACTGCTAATAGTGAGAAATAAAACTGAAAACTGTATCGATATACATGTACTGCCTCCGCCGCCGCCGCCGCCACGTAGACAGCGGAAACGAAGATTTAAAGTCAAATGGGACGCAGAGGTGTTTCCAAGGCACCAGGACTGGCCAAGACCTACTGACGCGTCCTCGCCAAGCGTCCTGGGCAACAGGTCCCTTTGGGGTCCTGGCTAAAGTCAGTAGGATCGTTGATTCCTCCGAAGTCGGAGAGTGTCTGCCTGTACGGCGAGGAACCACCAGTCTGCACACCAATAAGCCAGACATGGGACAACGGATACTCACGCAAACTTCAGGTCCGGTATGACATCACATTGATGTTGGACAACAGGATGTTTTCATCCGGCATAGTGGACTTCGCGCTGGAGTTCACATCCAGCGAACACAAGCAAGCAAGTCAAATGAATTGAATGGGATATAAATAAAAGTCAATCTAGGCATTTTTGGCTGTTTGTGATTTCTTGCTACGAGAGCAAGAGGCGCCCCAGAAGAACACAGATTAACGACATAGTGTGTACAGTCACACGGAATAACACTATCCAATGCCACCCAAGGGTTCTGGAGCGCCGATTATTCCTCCCCGTGACGCTTAAAGGTCTGAGTGGAAGATTATGATGATGACGATATGATTTCTTGGCAAGATTACGTTCAGTAGTTTGTCATAGTTTTCTGAAAGACCGGCGCATATACCTTTTTATGAAAACCAACGGAAGGCGGTCTACTGCCATGTCGTCTGCAGACATTTCGACCGCTATATGCGAGATTAAGAATTGCGAATTGCGAAACCCTTCGCCACAGATTCAGAAAATCAAGAAAAGATATACTATATTGTATAAAATATAAATATGGCATCTATATAAACAGCTATTTGCATGTTCTTTACAAGACGTTGCACTCAACCTCAGAATTTATTGGCTGTTTGTGATTTACTTGGCAATTTCGATAGAGTAAGACATGTCAACATTATGAAGATGCTTGCAAGTTTACGCATTGATGGGAAAGACCATAGACTTGTAAAAAACATATATTGGAAACAACAAGCTGCCATATAGATTGATAATGAAGTAGGTCAGTATCAGCCTATAAAGAGAGGTGTGCGACAGGTCTCAGATCTGTTTTCCCTATAAAATGAAAATATTTTTTTTTATTTTTAGAAATTTAGAAGATATAAGAGGAATCACAATTGGGGGACATAACATCAATAACATCAGATATGCAGATGATACAGTATTGATTGCAGACAATGAACAGGATCTGCAACATTTAGTAGATACGGTTATTGCACACAGTGAACAACTAGGGTTACAATTAAATTGTTAGAAAACACAGATTATGGTCGTCACTAAGAAGAAGAAAATACCACAATGTAATATACAAGTAAATGGGAATATTATTAAACAAGTGAATCCGTACAGTTATCTCGGAACAGTCATAACATTAGATGGGAGATGCCTTGAAGAGATTAGAACAAGAATCGACATGGCAAAGGTAGCCTTTTGCAAGACGGAAAACATACTGGCCAATAATAAGATTTCAATTGCAACGAGTAAATGAGCGTTGAAGTGCTACATAAAAGCTGTGCTTTTGTATGGATGTGAAACGTGGACGATAAGCAGACAAGTTGAAAAACATATAATGGCAGTGGAAATGTGATTTCTGAGCAAAATGCAAAGAATATCATGGACAGACAGAACAACCAGTGAGTAAGTCCTACAAGAGGCAAATGAAAACCGCAAACTGATCAGAGAAATTAGACGTAGATAGTCACATTCTTGAGTACGTTATGAGAAGAAATAAACTAGAGAACTTTGTGACAACTGGCAAGATTTTTTTTTTTGGGGGGGGGGGGGGGAGGGGGGAGAACTAGGGGAAAATAAACGAGTAAAATATCTGGATGGCTTGACCACATGGCATGGTCGGGACAAGAACACATAGCTGATCCACGAATCTAGTGATCGCGTACGATGGCGAAACATGACCGCCTATGCTTACCGGCATGGTACATGATGATGATAAGATTGCCTTTGCTCTCTAAACGCCGACGTCTTATATCATTAAGATCAGCGCATAGCGATCTGCACGACCTAGAAATAAATTTAGCCAGCATTCACATTTATTGCAAACAAGATAATGCAGACACAATAGAAATGTTTAACTATCTAGGACCAATGCTGATAACATATGAGAATAGAGAAAATAAAACGGAGTCTACGTCTCTAAAGAGCAAGACTTGTCCAATTTTACCCAGATCGTGCCGATTTCTCATCTCAACGTCGGGCGTAATATCATCTCAATCATTGCCAGCTGTCATGACGTAAGTAATGGAAAACAAGTACATCCATAAGGCAGTTTAAATTAACAAGAGATGGGGGTATGGTAGGATGACTCCAGGGACTCTTAAATGAGTCGAACTATTGTTGTTCTTGCTGTCTTCCACTTGCGCCGTTAAGCGTCATGCGGAGGGGTAATTGAAGTTCCAGCGCCTGTGACTATCGCTTTTCCTTCCATTTCCTTCATGATTCATGAGCAGTTGTCCAGGATCAAGTAAATCCCCTATCTGTTTCCTAGACTTGTCGTGGGTTTCTTACCTACCTAACCCGTCTATATTTGCTACAACAACCATGTCACACGAAGTAAAGACAGGATACGATGTCAGAGAGCGAAAACAGAGCAGCCAAACCCCCATGCTAAAAGGCTAGGAGGCCTAGCCAATGCGTGTCGGGTCATAACCGCACCTGGCAATATGGCACGCCCTTAAGAGGTATCTGTCACGGGACCACTGTCGTTAACAATAAGATGATAAACTAACAGAGAACCAGTCTGTATTCACAGCTGCAATTGTTTGTTACTAGTGGAGAAACACTCATGTCGGATCAAAGGAAACTACAAGTCTTTGAGAGTTCCCTAGGAACGGGGAATATGTCGGCATTGTTTGATGTATCGTCGTTTGAGAGAAAAAGCTTGTTGTGTTCGTGGTGGAAGGTGGGGGAAACTATTCTTGTGAAGTTGGGAACAGATTGTCTGCCGCTGAGGCCACCTGGTGTTTACATCGAATGACGTCACTAGGACAATACCCGACTGTATGCAAAACATAATTTGTTACCGCTAGTTTGAACAAGGGAGTTGACCTAGGCTGAAATGTTTCGACTAGCTCTGTTTTAATATAGAAAAGAATCTAGCGTGTTCGGTATCAATTATCGTTGAGGAACATTGTGTCTTTCATGGCAAAGTGTAGATTCGATTCAGAATAGAGCTGAGTGTTCATAAGGTATTTACTAAATAGTATTTAGATGTAAATAATGTAGGATAGTCTGGTGATTGTTGTTGCATTGTGGTTAGGTATTCAAGGAGTGTCGGCGACAGTGGGCAATCGCATTGTTAAAACTAACTAGTGGGAGAGGTCAATTAGCTCAGCTGGTTGGAAATAGTGAAGTGGGATGATATTTAGAAGGATTGAGGATGGTTGGGGGATAGGGGAAATGTCCAATGGTGGGATCTTCCAGTGGGGGTCTACTGGGGTTCTGCACTTTAAATTTGGTCTTTCCTTGTCTTACCCTAATTTAGACCGATGTGATGAGCTCCTCTGCCCCATGACAGAGTTTGGTTCATTGTCATATATCTGAGTGAGGCCGTCGGCCTACACTCATCTAATAGGAGTCAGTGTCCGGTTGCTCTCACCGGTGTGTTCTCTCTCTTTCACAGGTTCCCTCAGGTTACTCAGGTGAAGCTGAAACATCACTGTTTACTATAATGGATACCTTAGTGCAGGCAAAGTTATTCAGCAGCTTTTGCACTGGGCCCATGATGAAAGGGGTCTGAAGGAACATGGCTCGGTTGAGCCGAAACATATAAGTATCCAGCAGATGAAATCTTAGTGATAGGGATCATGGAAGTCAGTAGTGAGATTATTTTTCAAAACCACATGTGAACAGAACACTAGTGATTGCTTTCCACGTCACATGTATAAAGAACCATAGTGAATATATAGGTAACAGGAACAATGAACCTGGTGCTTTTACTAAATTACTAGATTCCTGTGGGACTGTAAACAATAACAGTGTAATTGTGAAACGGTAGGACCTTTAGAAAATTAATCACGTTATTTCAAGGGACAGTGTTCCGGGTTTTCACAAGGCAAGGATGTTTTAAGTCTCAGAACAGTAGGGACATTTAATAACATGGTGTGTGATCGATTCAGGATCAGTATCGGACTATATCCGTGATTGGTGACCACGTATCTGGGTTATCAAAAAGCTACCGGAGGAAGTCAACATCTAGCAGGAGGGACACATCATTTGGTGAGATTATCGTGTACTAAACTATGATGATGTTGTGTGATCCTTACAGGGATGATCAGACTTTGCTCCTGAGCTGTTCGGTCTGATTCTGCAGACACACTAGAGTATACGACATACATTCTACACATACACTTCTCACATACGTACACTTTTCTTTATTAAATGTGTTATTAATTTTTGGAAGCTAGAGTTGTTTAGTATGTTGTTTTGGGGAAGTGTGAGAGGGGGCATGAGCCAGTGGTGGATTCTCCAGAATAATGATATGGGGTTAAAAATAATGTGGGTGTTGATTCCCCTCACTCCAGGGACGACACAATAAAAGAAAACCACGACAGTATCACATACCCGAGGTGACATAAGCCTGGGTCATTGACATTGAGTTGAGTGACCGGGCAGGAGGAAGAATGGAGATGAGAGTGGGAGACAGTAAAGTGACTGACCTGGCTACGAGGAAAACAATCAACCCTCAGAAATAATGAGGCGGATATGAGTGGAAATCCCCAGGGGGGATGGGTCGAAAGACAGTTGTGTGTTGTGTGAAGTCAGTGAGAGAAGAGACCGACTGCGGGTCAGGTCGTTTGAGGGAGTTGAGTTTGAGATACCGAGGTAGTCGGTAGTCCACGTACAACGGGGTTGTGTTTTGCTCCGGGTGGTGAAGACAGGCCTGAACCAGAGTGGGTTCTATAGTTGAGCAGTGGCTCCAACCCAATGTGTGGGTTGTATTGTGGGAGATCCAGCCGTGGATAGTAGCTGGATTACCTGTCTTGTGAATGTGATGAGTAGCAGGCCGTGAGAAGGCATTGATGTGTGCTGGTTAAATTGTGAGGAGGATATTTATATTCTATGGATTTACATTGTTTCTGGATATACATATATGTTCCGTCTGTTCGTCTTATTTCTGGAATAAATGATTATGTGCGCCAACTCAATCTTGTTTCATGACTGGTGAATATGCACTGCGGGGGTGAGTTACATTGCAAGACAGATATCTCCATTGACACACCATGAGTATCGTTACCTAGACAACGACCATCACACAATAATATCATGAGCATATCATCGTAAGAACTTCGTGATATTATCATCAAGAACGAGTGTGACACGAGGAAATGACCACAGTGCTTAAACAGTACTTTTTGAGCTACTCATTGCGTTTTTAGAACCAGGTTTTAACGACTATATGGATAGACCTTCAAATGGGCACTGATTTGGAGTGTACGATTTCGCCAATACTGTTTACTCTGGCGATGCAGGTCATCCTGGATGCGGAGGAAGGTTACAAGGCTTGAAACTCAGTGGCGAGTGCAAGATGTCGCCACTTAAGACCTCGTAACTGAGACTACAATTCTGGCAGTATGGGAAAGTCAAGCCCGCAGCATGTTTAGTCAACTGATCGGCTCGTGCAGAACCAAAACGGCTTACGATCCTAAGTGCGAGGCGAAGACAGCCACGTTATAGTGGCAAGCCCTACTTATATAGAAATATGTCTGCAAGTCACCAAGACGAGCAGACTGACAAGAAACTCCAAGGTTCGGTTCCTCAAATGTATGCTAATTCCAAAGCTTATTTAACGTCTGTTAATTTACGATGTAGGTAAGCAAATTAGAGGCAATGGAGAGGGAAAAATTAAGTAGGCTAGGAGGAAGTTACCAGGAATACCGTCGAGTCGGTACTACATGAAGGAAAAGCAGTGTATTGCAGGAAGACGAAGGTCATGCAAATCCATTCAAGTCCGTCAGCGGGAATTTAAAGCTAGAAAAGTCAGGCTCATGATGATGATGCTGTGTTATGTCCCAGACCAAACTGTCCGTGACTTCTAGCCCACGCTAAGAACAGGAAGGAAGGGAAAAACCGGCAGCGCAATCGATATAGCCCAAGAATCGCTCAAATTAGAGGTAGTTATTTGTTACAACCGGTCTAACAGGAAAAGGTTCGGACCGGATAATGTCCAAGGTCGTGATCCAAAAGCCTTGCCTGGGAACGTAAAGACATGGTGTCTATGAAATCCACGAAGCGGAAGACCACAAGAAAGTGCAAAGGGTGATACACCAGTCGCAACAAAGCCAGTGGGTATCGTTGAAAGGGGTCTTGCAAAGGTGACAGATCTGGAATGACATCTGGTTCATAACGCCCTTAAGACGATGTTATCGACAAATGGCAATACGATGCCCCACCATCAGCTGCCAACCTCGTTTGTCAAATGGAGTAAGTCCAAAGATTCTGTGTTGTCGAGAGAAGCAGACTCTTGAATATGTGTTGTCCCCATGTAAGGCAGTCTTCGGGCGCGGTTGATTCACGTAGCTTCACAAGCTTGCTGAGCTGGCGATATGGTTGACATAGCGAGACTACATGTCTAACAAGAAGTTAGGAAGAGGATAATGGCAATTATTTTTTAAAAAAAACATTTAGATGGCATGGAAAGTAAGGCAGAGCGGCGGTGAAGGGAAACCTCGAGGTTTTTATAGCACCAGAGAGAGAGAGAGAGAGAGAGCGAGAGAGAGAGAGAGAGAGAGAGAGAGAGAGAGAGAGAGAGAGAGAGAGAGAGAGAGAGAGAGAAAGAGAGAGAAGAAACTGTAATCAATTTAGTGGACTGATCAAACTAGTAATGGAAAAGTCTTTACCACAATTACACTTCAATTGAACAGAGGAGCTGAATACTTCAGTGAATTACTGTCAACTGTCTCGGTCCAGAAGAACATCCAGATATTCAGCCTGAAGAAGTGGAACTGGATATTAATTGCAAGAAACCATATAACGAGGAGATTAGTACAGCTATGACAATTCTGAAGAATGGGAAATATGCTGGTCTAGATGGTATCCCAGCAGAGGTTGTTAACAGTAAAATAAATATTTCAATTGAATGATTGCACAAATTATTTTGCGTAATCTACGAGACTAAAGAAATACCAGCAGACTAGAGAGAAGGATATTTGGTGATGCTGCCAAATACATGGGACCTACAGGAGATTGAAATTATATATGAATAATATTATTGTCAGTTCCTAGGGAAATATTTAACAGGTTGACCCTGGAAAGATCAAGAGATGCTACTGGCTAACAACTAAGGGATAAACGGGCAGGACTCCACTCGAAAATATTCTGCACTGATCACGTAGCCACATTACACATAACAATAAAGCAAAGCATCGAACTGAACTTACCACTTTATAATGGACTTGCGGACTTTGAAACGGCCTTCGACAGCAGAAAGGGAATAACTTTTTAAATCTTGGAAGCACTACGGGAATCCCACAGAAAAGCATTAACTTTATAAAGGCAACATATGAAGACATGAAATACAGAGTACTTCGTGATTTAAACTTACAGATACATTTAAAATAAAAACAGGAGTGCGACACTGTTGCTGTTTTGTGACCATTATTATTCTTACCGACTATTAGACTGGTTTATAAAGCCAGTTCCAGCACGCAGTTCTATGCAGCCGGTTTGGGAGGACTGATAAAACGATGGGATAAGTGCATCAATGTTGGTGGAAATTATGTTGAGAAATAAAGGGACAATGTATGTACAAAAATAAACTGGCTTCAAGTTGTTATCATCTTTAGGTATTTTTCTACAGCCATTAGTGACTTACTGATTAATTTACCCTCGTAAGATGCAATATAAACAACACACATTGGATGGGAGGCCACAACAATTAGATCTAAAATCGAAGCTTACTGAAAAGACCCACAATCATTTGTCGGTTTCTCTGACGCAAATACTGACATGTCAGGGCTGTAGCATTTTGTTGTTGCATTTGGTTTAACAGAGCGACGTTTCTGGTTGTATGTGCCACTACACCCTTGCTTTAGTTATCTTGTTTCTAAACAGGCAATTTGAAAGATAGCTTCCGTTTTTTGATTGGCTTACAGCCCCAATTGGGAACCACATTCAGCTGAAATTGTAAACTTACGTCTGCTTCAGAACAGAGCATCGGTGCATGAAGTGGACGTTCTTGTTATTGGGGGGAGGGGGGGGGGGGAACAGCAGACAACCATGTATTTATAGCCAGAAGTCTCGTTTTGCATGTTAGAATTAAATAAATACCGGTTATTTATAAAGGGAGTAGTCATCTACCAAATTTGGGAACAGTTTTTATAAAGGGCGCCTGTCTTTCAGTGAGAGGGAGGGAGGTTGAAAAATAACCTGCTCTTTACAGGTAGATAATAGCGCTCTCTTTGGATAGAAAACATTAACTCACTTTCCCCTTAGTTATAGAGAGAGATTCCGTGTTGTATTTGGGAGGGCAAACTACTGAGCGTAATCGTGCCAAGAACATCAACAGCAGCTGAAAAATGCTGGTGTTGACTGCAACTTCCTGTAAGGGATACGCAACTTTCAAAAAAAAAGTTTGCCATTGCTTTCTGAACGACTGGCACACGTACTTCCGTAAGTAACAAGCGCGACGCGATCCGCTGCCGAATCTCGCGCAATTGTGTTCCATACGTGGGTATACCGGATTAAGAAAAACGTCCTTAACGCCTACGCCAAGAAGACGGGGCAATTTCTAGCTGCTGGATAATCTCCACCCATAAATAGTTTCTAGTCATGGATAATCTCTAACGACAGGTGATCTAACCACAGGTAATCTCTAATCTCTACACAAGGTAATCTCTAGTCTCTCTAATGATGGATAACCTCTAATTAAGAGTACTCTATGCTCAAGGTTAATCTCTAACAACCAGTAATGTCTAACGATGGGTATCTTGAACAATGAGTGACGGTAAAGATAATACCATAGCAGATAACACAATAAAGATACAAGATGTGAGACATGCCCTTATATGTGGTTACAGCTTTTTTAAAATGGCTGGCCAGTTCATTTCTTGAGTCCTTTAAGATGTTTTAATGTGATGTTTTATACTGCCATCTTTTATCTTTGTGGTTCTGCATTTTGTCATTATTCGCACACGGAGTTATAATACATTTCATGATTTCCTCTTTACCACACAAGAACAAGGAAACTGTAAAGAAATGAATCTGCCAATGTTTTATCACCAGAAGCATGGTTAGAAGCCATAAATCAATAGGCCATTTCACGAAGCTTTCATTACATCACACGTGTTATCAGTGTCTGATGAGATTTACTCCCATGAAACGGATTTCCTCCTCCACCCCCTTCTCTCTCTCTCTCTCTCTCTCTCTCTCTCTCTCTCTCTCTCTCTCTCTCTCTCTCTCTCTCTCTCTCTCTCTCTCTCTCTCTCATCCTCAGGTGCTGACTTACGGGCGAATGCTATGGTTTACAGACTATCTTTCCTCTCTATCGTTCTGTGTCACTCTCCCAATTTATTATGCCAATCGTGACAAACTACATCGATGTTTTCTCTTCCAGACAGAAGAGCTCCCCATGGGCAACGGGTTTCTGTTAACAACGAACTACCTATAACACATGGAGGAAACATTACCAATATAGGCCTAAAACTAAACCCACCCCGTCCACATGTAGTGTGCTTCCTTCCTTCAGTTTGCGGGAAATAGAGGGGGGAGGGGGGGGGGGGGGGGAGGAATTAAAAATGCGGCCTGATTCAACCTGCTTCTTCTGCCTTGGTTATAGTTGAGATCCGTTTACTGGTGTGAGTTTTGATCTTCCTTCTATGTTTGCTGTCTTTGTGCTGTGCTGAATCTCTGTTAACAGAGAGAGAGAGAGAGAGAGAGAGAGAGAGAGAGAGAGAGAGAGAGAGAGAGAGAGAGAGAGAGAGAGAGAGAGTAAACTGGGGTACTAGGAATCACCTTCGACAGGAGACTGTCTTCCAGGGATCAAGTGCAAGCAGCTGTTATGAGGTATAAGAAGGGACTCGGTGAGCTGAAGATAATGGCAGCAATGTTCATGTAGCAAAGAATGTTGTTCATACTCTATCAACATCTAATTCTCTCAGTAATTGAGCCTGGTTTCAGACTCCTCGCAATGTCAAAGGGTCCATTTGGTGAAACTAGAGGACAGACAAAATGAAGCTATGCGGGTTATACTGGGATGCACTAGGATAACGCCTGTAGTGTGTATGCCATATATTACGGCCTTACCCACGATTGCAGACAGGCTCAAGGTGCTGCAGGCTAATTCATATCTCTGAGTGGCTGCAGACACGGAACACCCCTGCATGAAGCCCTGGACACAGTTAAGGGCCACAGGCTAATCAGGGGACCATTGTGGACTTATCATTTAGTCAACCCGAAGTGACAGAGTTCAAAACACCATTATTTCACCATGTACAAATTGTAAATTTGGTTTTACTTTATAAGTGATCCTGGGAGATATTAATAGTGTTGCAGAAAATACAATGTGATCCAAATTGAGGAAATCGCGAGTTTTTACGCGGCACAATCGTGAAGATAATTAGTGTCGATGACAATCCATGTAGAAGATCACCGCCCACTCCGAGAAACCCCTACAGGCAAAGACGCACCTCGCAACGTACAATAGGACTGCACAAGAATATCCTCTTATGTTCTCTCGGCGTGGCACCGCCTAATTTTTTTTTCTTATTCCCTCATCTCAAATCAGCACTGAAATTGCTGCAATGCAGCTGGTAGAGGTTTCAACGATTGGAATGGCGAAATGTTTCTAACAGCTGTATGAACGTTGATAAATTGTAGCTGCCGAAGGGAAGTATGTTGAAGTAAATGTAAAGTAAATGATGGTATTGTTCCTTATTATTATTACTGTTGTTTTTATCAGAAGCATTTCCGGAAATGTTTGAAGTTACATCGTATTACAGCTGGTCACGTGATGAGTATAAGTATATAATTGTGGAGTATCACATGTCGCGTACAGGTAACAAAGCCCAGCAATACCCGCAAGCAGTAGGAACGTGCGAGTGGGTTTTCTCCACAACACGAGGGTGTCCAAACACACAGTACAGTGTTTTAAGTTAAACAAAGACAGTAGTATCTGCTTTTCTTGTTGCTGCTGTTGATCCCTAAGCTGCTGCGTTGTCTGCTCTTGATAACACAATGGCATTTTTTTTAGGAATAGACAAGTTCCCTGCAGCTGTTTCAGGGACCTCGTTATTGTTTACAAATGTTTTCCCAGCCACATATATATTTATATGCTTTACTTTCCGTAATCTTTTGTGTGTTGTTTCAACTACATAAAATACTCTATTATGCATATATTTTACGTAAGTGTTTGGTGTATAAGAGTTATACGGTTATAACATCTCGTTTGGAAATGCGCTTCTTATAATTTTTTGTTTTCATTTCACTGTGTGCAATGGCTTTGCCTTTTTCGTGTGGAAAGTGATGTTAGTGTTGATATGATTTAAAAAGTCGCTTAAAAGTCGACAGTGTCGACTTCATTGCACCGGGTTTTATCTCATATGGCTCGGTCTCTTTCCGCAGCACGGAAAGCGTCACACAAAGCACGAACTCCGTAGCTTTAGCGACGACCACAGGAGTCTCTGAAACATTTAACTCGTAAACCGAAGGACGCGGCCCGGAATCGAACCCACAACCATCGGAGCACGAGTCAAACGGCTTGACCACTTCGCCACAGAGACTCCATTTCTGATTCTCCATTGAGATAGGAGAGACTTCTGAGACTCCATTGTTGATATGGTTAACTTTTAGTATAGGGTAGATCACGGAAGTGGCTCCAAAATCGCTACAAAGTCCACTGAGACAGGCTCCAAGGGTTAAGACCCTGTACGTCCTGATTAAGTAAAACTATTCAATTCCAACATTTCTAAATGCTACTGGTGCTAATCTCTGTGGAGAAAGTGGTGGACATTTCATCTATAAGTCCATCTGAAGGAATAAACTTCAAATGAGTATTACCAATCAGGAAACGATATTCATTCCAAAAAATAGCTAGTAAACAAGAGGTTTATGAGCGCGTACACGGAGTTAAAGAAGACACTGATGGTGATTTCGTAGAAACAGTATTATACCTTCTGTTGAGTGCTCCCAATTAGTGTTTAAACTCCATCATTTCCTGGTAAACACTGTTGTGAACAACAGTTTGAGTATGTCTTTATGACTGTCATATGCCTGGGTCATTGACAGTAAGGTGAGTGACCTGGCTACGAGAAAAACAATCAACCCTGAGAAATAATGAGGCGGGTGTGAGTGGAGACCCCCAGGGCGAATGGGGAGAGAGAGTTTAGTTTGGGTGAAGTCAGGGGACTTCAGGACAGTTGATGTTTTAGCGCCGAGCGGATCGGTTGTCGAAGAAGTGGGAGCTGAGACTGACTGCGGTCAGATCTTTTGTTGTGCTTTTCTCCCAGTTGTGAATGCAGGCTAAAACACAAAGTGGGATGGATAGCTAGCGGAGACTAGACCCAGTGTGTGGGTTGTGATGTGTGAGGTCCAGTGTGGATAGTAGCTGGATTACCTGTCTTGTGGATTTGATGTGAAGCAGGCTTGAGAAGGCAGTAATGTGTGCTGGTTAAATTGTGAAGAGGGATAATTATATTCTATGGATTATATTGTTTCTGGATATAGAGTTGTGTTCCGTTTGTCCGTGTTCTTTCTGCAATAAAGGATTATGTGCGCCAACGCAATCTTGTTTAATGACTGGTGAATGTGCACTGCGGGGGTGAGTTATATTGTAAGACAGTCAGATAGCTCAATTGACACACCAGGAGTATCGTTACCTAGACAACGACCATATCACGAACTTATCATCAAGAACTTCGTGATAATGACATATGCAAGATAAGAGTTTAACCTATTGTTTCGCAATTGTCAATAACCAAATTCCCCAGCAGTTAATACTGTTCATATCTTTTAATATTTTCACAACTGTTTTAGCTGCTACTGTAACTTGTAGAGAGGCAAAGGGTTGGAGACAGAAAAGGATAGGGTGTGAAAAGGTAGATATTGGAGACCTACATCGGCAGAACAGAGAGGCAGTTAAACAATAGGGTGGTCGAACGCATTCCCAGTTGGATTAACAAGATACTACACAGAGGTGATGGGAGCCTGGCCAGGTCGACACACCACAAACCTTCTGGTCATCGATTGCATTGCACGTTTTGGTAACTGGTCACGAGATTGATAGTGACAATGCGTTTCGTGTGTTGTTTAACACACAAAATAGTCGATTGTTAAAGTTCGCAGAAGCCATCATCATCGATCTACATAGGCCATTTTTGTGCAAACAGAAAGACATGATAGTCAGTTTAAAATAACCGTGGTAGACAATAGAAATTACTGAAGAACATGTGTATATTTCAGCTTGAAGGATTTATCTAGTTAATTTACTTTATGTTGTGTGATTTCTGCAGTATGTACGTGACGAGATGCAGGGAAATATGCCAGGCAATATATCGTGCTATATATTGTTTGTTTCTTCGTTATTCAAAAACAATAATATTAACTAAAACAATAAATTTACCTCTAGTGTAAATGATAGCCGTGGTAGCGCAAAGGTAGAAAGCTTGCTTATCGGCTCGGCGGTCATATGCTCGACGAAGGAGTTTTGTTTCAATTGACCAAGGCTCTCAGGTCAACACAGGAAATATTCAGGGAAGTAAAGGCGACTGGTGTTGTATTGACCACATCACCCATTATGGGCCGATCGGTTTATAAAATATGGGGCTTGCATCATATACCAACTGGCGTAATAAAGACCACATCAGCCACCGAGTGCCGTTTGGTCTATACAAATACGAGTCTAGCTCTACATGCCCAACACGCCTTAGTTCTGTAAAAGGGACCTTTTACTTTTTATTTTTTTTAAAGCCATTTACGAATTAATGCTTGGGAAGTGGTTTTCTTGTTTACTTAGTTTATATATTGTGTTTTACTTTACATACATGAAAGAAAACTACAGTATTTCACAAATAGTATGGGAAGGAAGCGAGATTATGTCGTAGTTTGTTCAGCCCATCCTTCCTTTTAAATTTAACAACCATCGCAATGGGAACCAGTAACAGATGAAGAATGTAGAACAGGTTTAGCGTCCCACAACAAACAACTTTGTACACGCAAATCGAGTTCCGCCACAAAGACCACCACCAAACATAACAGCGAGCAGGGCGAGGCTGTCGTACCTGCCGCAAATCTATACACCAGGTTCCGTGGAAGTTTTGAATTTCAGCGCCGAGACAGGTCGTACTTCTTCTTGGGTATTGGTGGCCTTTACATTGGCAGGTGACGTTTTTTTGTGTAGGGGCTTTTCGATTGTTGATATCATGTTCTGTTTGTACATCTTCCATGTCTTGCTGCAGATAAGGTATCTAGTCAGGCACATGTAAATAACATAGGAGGGGAATGGTGCTTAAGGAATGGCTGTGTGGGGATGATGAGGCATGCACACATATATAATAAAACTGTGTAGATAGTTCAGTCGGGTTATTACATGCGTCAAAGAAACACAGTAAAGTGGGATAGATAAACGTGTGTGGTTTTCTTGAATGAAAGAGGAATGGCTGTGTATGGAGCTTCACCAATAACAGAGACTGTTATAATTGTCTTTAAGGAGTCATTCTGGACATTAGGTTTGCGTTCGCTGGGTTTGAACTAAAGCAGTCCATACACGTAATACTACTTCTAGTGCCCTGGACTGATTTGTGCGTGTGGATTAGCTTTCCCTACTACCAGTGTCCCTCGTCATCAGGCAAATCCATTCCGACTTCTGAAATACTTGTAATTTATGTCCCAAGTCAAGGACGATAGGTCAACATGTCAGTCCAACTGGCCTGTCTGGGGGTTGAACCCGATATCTCGGCATCAGCACACCGGAAGTTTAAGAGCGTGCGCTCTTATCCATTCGGCCATCCTGACTTCCGACATAAGGCTTGAGTCTATTCACGATAAATACCACTCCGACATTAGGCTGGAGTCTGTTTATAATAATACCTAAAACATGTGACGAAAACATTTACTAGCCCAGACTTAATCTTAGGCTGTCTATTTGCCGACACATGACATCGTTATATCCTACCCAGTATGCTCCTTCGCAGATGTCAGTTCCAGTACTGGTCTTTCACGTCCAGCTGGTTTCTGGGCGTGGAGGGGAGAGAGCTGTGCAACAGTCCCCATGAAGAAGGTCTTCTCTGTGCTGGGTCGGGAGAAAAGTGTCTACACATTACTACGGCGGGTGCCAGCCATATGTATGGCTCATGTGACCTGAACTCCAATGCACCGGACTCAAGTTAAGGTTCAACTGTTCAAGTGATTCACCAATACTTAATAGGAATCAACTTCTCATGGCCAGATCCTCCCAAGCTGTCGTTGCTTTCTACGTGTTTTCCTAATATTTATTATTTCAAACAGGGAACAATAATATCAATGACTCTCGCACCCTCCCGCTGGTCCAGCAGTCTTGGGTTCAAATCATTCACAAGGTGGGATTGTATTGTGTCTATGTGAAGCCAGATGCAGCCTAGTGTCACATAATTTGAACTATACTTTTTTTCTGACAAGTATGGCGGCCAGAGAGTACTAACATGTTATAAAGAACCTTTTTTGCTGTATGGCAGTGATTCACGGAAGGCGAAAGAACAAATCACGAAGAGCGTGGAAGCAACGGTGATGCGGTTCCTGAGACGAATATTGTGAATACTTTGGAGTGCTAGAGTAATTAACAACGATAGCTTGAAAGATACTAATTTTTTGTTTTTTTTTTTCGCTTTTCCATCTTGTTTTAGGATATTGCGGTCAACACCAGCATGTTTCAGCTGTATGTTGATTCCTAGGCTAGATTACGCTCATCAGTACGCCACGGCTCTCTGAGCGACCGGCTCCATACTCTCATAAGTCACTGGCCGACTCGAACCACTTCTAATTCTCGTGCGCTCACGTCAACCGCGAGAGTATTCGGGGTAAACGGAGAAAGCTGCTAACCCCTCAGCCAGGGAGCCGGCGTGAAAGATACTAATTAATGTAGAAAATGATATACAACTATAAAAAAGAGGCAAACGACGTAGTTTGGTCATATAAGAATCGAGGTATTGGAAAACATCGTGACGACTGGAAGGATCAGTGGGAAAAGAGGCAGAGGCAGACAGAGAGAGGCGATGCTTGGTGAATTAAGACACTGGCATGGAGGAATATCATCAACAGAGTTGGTCCGAAGCAAGAGGGACTGACATCTATGGAGCAACATGAGCGCCTACTCCAGCAGGCAGAGCACATGATGATGATGATGATGATGATGATGATGATGATGATGATGATGATGATGATGATGATGATGATGACAGTGGCCAGACTGATACTGGTCACATTACCCATCGAGTGCTGTTTGGTAAAAAAAATAAAAAAATATATGGAAACAATGACATGATATAGACATAATGCACTTAGCCCTGCTAAAATAGTTAAGCGAGCTGCAGAGTGCATTTTCTAGCTGATGTTGCATTCTCTAGCCAGTCTCAATCAGACATATTTACAACAGGCCATTCTGCAGCGTACGTGACACGGACCAGTGGCCGCTGTAAGGAACACAAACTAATCTGGAATCCATCGATTATTCGTGGACGCCGTTGTAAAACTATATAGAGCGGTCCCTTAGATTTACCGAGTAATTAATTACTTCTCTTTTCTTGACATGTTTTACGAATTATGTCCCTTGTGAGCTCTCAGCTCACGTTTTATTGACAGCAGGGTAGATCGTGTGTTCATAATTCTTACCCCATTACTGCTCGCTGGACTCATTTATTGATCAGCGGTCGATAGGCCACGGCTCATATAAGTCAGGTGTTGCGATCCTAGCGTCAGCAAATTTATTTTATTGCGTTTGGGCGTTACTGGTTTCGTCAGTGCACATAGCAATGGCGCCTTACTGCACGGGAAGTGTTCATTTTTTAAAACAAAACGGGGGTCGGGGAAGAAGGAGAGAGTAAGCATCCGTCTTTGTAAAGGAACGTCAGATATCAATATGATAATTTCATTATTTGCGTGAAACGAGAATAGGAAATATAGAAACAGTCTGATTTACCGTACCCAGGAGTGATTGGAAAACCGTAAAATGGAAGGAAGAAAACGGTTATTTGAAATTGTCCCGTTATTTCCAGTGGAACGCCTACATAGAAATCTGGCAGCAGAATCAGGATGTGCGTGCGTGCCTGCGCGCGCGTGTGTGCGTGTGTGTGTGTGTGTGTGTGTGTGTGTGTGTGTGTGTGTGTGTGTGTGTGTGTGTGTGTGAGCGTGTAAGGTGGGTGGGGGTTAATATGGGAGGGTAAATGTAGTTCAAGGGCAGATGGTGCCGTTGAAGTGTTTGTTTCTTTTGTTCTTTTCTTTTTTTTCTGTCTTGTACCTCTCTCTATTGAGGAAAGTCCCTCAAATAGTTCACGCCAAGTCCTCAGCAGACTTATCCACGAATTTTTGGATTTTGCAGCTATAGTTTCCTCACTTCTTAATCGCCTCTTACGACATGTTAGGTCGGCTACACTATTACTATTCTTTGCTTCCATGTAAAATATTTAGCCTTGATATCTTCTAGACAACGGCTAAATGAGATGCGGTAACCAGTTACCTTTCTCGCCGCCTTTCTTTCCACATAAGTATCAAGTAGTCAATTTATAGAGTCTGCATTATAGCCGAACTGGTCAGAAGATGGTGCAACCAAACTGGCGATTAAACCCAAGTAAACCAGAGTTCCCGAGCACTGGGAAAGATAAATTAAAACCTAGAACCACACTTACACAATATTTAACTTTAACGTTATATATCAGCGCTGCAGTGTGGATCAGAAACATGAGGGCGACTAAAACAATGACTAATATACTACACACATGCATTAATTGGTGCCTGCTCGGGAAAGATGGACTCAGATGCTATCACAGAATCACTCATGTCGAGCTTTGATACCGAGCTAGACAGCTTCCAGCGAATCACGAGGGGAGAAAAGATGCTGGCGCTGGATAGGGCGCACTTCGAGATAAACTGAGAATAGTATGATTAGTCGGTCCTTTCACTGGAACCCACAAGGGCAATATAGAGGGAGATATAAATACACATGGAGAAGAGAACTGGACATAGAGATGAACAATATGGAGAAGGCGTGGAGTGAGCTGCAGAAGATAACAAAAGATAGAGCGGCTTGGGTGAGCTGGTCAGGGGCCTATGATATGCTATGCTCCAATATGGTATAGAGGGCAGAAGAGAAAGGAAGCCAGTAAACTAGTCCTATACGACAGACAGACAGACAGACAGACAGACAGACAGACAGACAGACGGACGGACGGACGGACGAACAGACAGACAAACAGACAGACAGACAGACAGACAGACAGACAGACAGACAAACAGACAGACATACGGACGGACGGACGGACAGACAGACAGACAGACAGACGGACAGGACAGGACAGACCAGACCAGACCAGACCAGACCAGACCAGACCAGACAGACAGACAGCGCACACAATTGATTTTGCAGTTTTCGTGGCGGGGATCAAATAATGAAAAATAGATACCGTACATAAAAATGAAGATACATACAGATAAACACACGTACGCTGGAAAACGCACCGCACACACTTACCCACCCAGACATACAGACAAGCACATACATACACACATATTTACGTACGTGTACACACAGACAGGCAAGCGCGCGACACGTCACGCCTATTGATTCATCTGCCAGTACACTCGTCCATATATACGGCAAAGCAGCTCTGCTAGTGACGGAACAAACAGGAGACAGCAATATTATTATATTATATTCTCTATTAGACCGCAGTGCTACTTCAACTAGAATGACATTTGAATAATGAGGGATTTACCGACCAGTAAGTGAAGAGAGCGTGCGCGTGTGCAGGTATACTTAAAGTGACAACACATGACTGAGACAATGTTACTGTTGTGGTGGATGGTACTTAGTTTTCAGCTTTTGTTGAAACAGCCCAAGATGGGTTGGTATTTTAAACGTACACTGCAAGGGTGTTATTTCATACGTATGCCATTAACTGACCACCCTCTTTCCGAAAACAGTTGTAGGTTGATTAATATGCGTTTTGATGCTTGTGTATCTAGTGGGGGATATTTGGATAGCTAGCAGCTAAGAGATCACTAACTAAATAAAGGTTAGACTAATAGCAGTTTAGATAATGGACGCTAAGCTCATTGTGTAATAAAAATATGCTAGATTAGTGTGTAATTAATAGAAATGTAAGTCATTGTGTAATAAATAGATGCTAGATTAATTTAGTTAGTTTAGTTTAGTTTAGTCGATGGATCAACATCACGGCACACGGGTGTAACCCATAAGTGCTCCGTTCTTCTCCTAACTCAAACCTGAGTCTGGAGAAACCAAGCTCAGTGCACGAACTCCGTAGCACCGGCGAGGGTCCTGAAATACTTTGAGTAGATTTTTAACTCGAAATTTTGCCCGGGCAGCGCGGTTAGGCTACTTTTTTTTTGATTTCCAACTGCCAAGGGATTTTTTATGTGCGCAACAACACACACGGGAGTCCAATCTCACTACCCAGAGACCAGGGGAATTTTTTACTAGAGGTCAACGTGAAAAAGGTCTCGGACCTCACCGGGGCTTGATCCCGGGACCTCCAGCACTCGAGGCGGACACCATACCTCGAGACCACGCAACCCCTGATATGCTAGATTAGTGAATAATTAATAGAAATGAAAGTCATTGTGTAATAAATATATGTTAAATGGGTGTGTAAATAACAGAAAGTTATCATTGTGTAATAAATATATGTTACGTTAGTCTATAAATTTTAGAAGTTTAGATCCATGCGTAATTAGAAGATTACATTATTATGTAACTATTATAAGATTAGATAACTGCGCTAATACACGTTTAAATAATTGTGCAACCAGTTAGTTTTGTATGTAACTAACAGAAGTTTAGAAAATTGTATGATTAACAGAAGTTTGGATTCTCACCTAGCGAAAACAAGTTTAGATCGTTGTGTACACACTTTTGAATCTATGATGATAGGGCATATAGTTTAATAAACTACAGTGATCAAGTGCGGTATTGTCTGACACAGCATGAGACGAATTGCAAGTGTTCTACAGCATGGGTGTTTGACTTTGAGAGAATAACAGGGGGATATTTAGCTTTTCGTTGACAAAACAGCATTTCAAAGTGCATTCATGGTGCAGTGATCGCTATGGACGCTACTGTTTGCTCTGATAGCAAGTTTCTAGTATACGGCCACTTCTGTATAAACATGATGTTGGCAACAAGTTCACCTGGGCATGCTGTCATCAGTTTTATAACAGGGGCGACCGAGTGCTCCGCGTATATCCGGGATGGAAACAGTTTGAGTCAACATAAGGACGCATTACTCGCCGACAACTGAAAGATGCACTACAAGTGGGTTAAATATATCTCATCTCTTTATCACTCGACTACAATTGTTCGTAGTTTATTCCCTACTATATCAGAAAGGATCCCTAAATGGCAATAGTAATACTTAGGACTGCCTACAAACTTGAGGGTGAACCAGACAACGCCCAATATCTCAGCTGCCGTAATGGCACAATAAGAACCGATATATGCATTCACTATTAATCCTTCTTCATATGTTGACACGTCAATTAGTGGTGAAGCCAAACAGACCAGATGGAAAAGAAACACAACGATGTTGGGAAGAATAGTAAAGACACTGAATACAGGATGTGGCATGGGGAGACTGAAAGCTCGGTCACTATACTAAAAGAACACTAAAACATGAACACCTGGAACTAGTGATGAATGTATCTCTGAGGCACCTGCCACGAACACTTTGCCCGGTGATCTTCTCCACAATTACACGGAAAAATGGCTTGGATATATGTTCTGCAGCCCTGGAAAAAGACATCCTACTGTGCCCTATGGGATGTGTATGTCCACAGCACTAACCCAGTACCTCTAAAATGACCATACAACACAATGAATTGTTTTCTCTTTTAAGATTTTAAGAAAATACAACTTACGGGGGGGGGGGGGGGGGCATTATTTTGGAATTATGAAACAGTATGAACGATTTATCTGTGTTGTTTACAGAACAGCATGGGGTAGTTCTTGTGTAACACAATGTACAACCAACGGCTTCTCGTTACGTTTTAACATAACAGCATGAGGCAGTTGAATGTTTTGATCCTTGCAGAAACAGCTATTTGGTTTTAAATTTCACCGCTAGCTTTTTTTTTTAAGGCAGCTTCCCCCCCCCCCCCCCCATTTAATAGAATAGTGTCATCATATACGCTTCACAAAGTTGGTTATATGTAGTATTTAGGCCACTTAAAATAAAGTATGTCCTAAACATGGAGGTATCTGTCCCATACATCATTTTGTTGTAGCTGGTTATTTACACAACGTCGCTGTAAAGCGGGAAAGACTTTCGCCAGTTTCCCTGCCACGTGCATTCTCTTTAACGGCTGTCATGGTGACTGTTTTAGGATAAATAATGTGGTAGTTTCCCCTGTGTTTTCACTTACCACGTGGTATTGAACTACGTCCTCAGCCTTTTGCAACATTTCTAGTTGCTAGAGTAAGCCAGTACCGACTCTGCGGTACTGTTGCTGAAGCCTATATCTCGAATGATACTTGCCATACCATTGCGTATTTCCCATTCTCTATCATGTAGCGGTGTAGTTGGGATGTTCCCTTTGTCGAGTTATGAGACCTAAATTCCATAAGAATATAGGTAACAAGTGTATGATGTACATGGAATATTATGTATAATAATCTACTCTCTTGGTCTACATTTGCACTCGGACAACAACCACCTTCAAATTAATAACCGAATTGTGGCTGACTCGATCACAGGATTATTAATCTGAGCCAGGCGATGGACCCTAACATAACTTCTCTTCTAAGGTTAAACGGGATAGGGGTGATGGGAAAATGGAATCGTGATCTAAAAACGCCTTTAGTTTTGGACAACTAGGAAGAATATATTTGCATTTCGTTGCAATTAAGCGCAACATCTAGGAATATCATGTTAAGCATTTGCGAATCATAGCAAACCTGTTTGCGTTTACATGTCCGATTCAAATTTTAGAGACGATCATTATTTTTTTTTTCTCTCCTGGTAATAACGAGCATTGATTTTATCTTTGGTGCGTTATTGTGTTCACACTGTTGCATTTCGTTAGATTGCCCACATATCTTTTTCAAGAAAGACAAATAACAGAACGAATAGGCACATGCAATAAATCGCTTCAGAGACTATTTGATTGTTTAAACCAAGTTTAGCAATTGTTGTTGTTCCTGTAACACACTAGTGTCTACTATACTTCATTTCACGCTGCGTTCCTGGGTTGACGTGGTCATAAGAACAAGACGACACCTTTGTGCGTGTAAAGATGAGCCCACTAATGAAAGAATGTTAAAATACATAGAGCCAGCATAATTTAACAAACACACACATATCATTACACCCTTTGTACCAGTGCTAGTGGAAGACGGGCGGGTTTTGTAAGACTGAGGCATACTATCCACTTGCCCAGCTGTCAACGGTCAGTGTACATGACAGGATACTTGTTTCACATCCGACTGATTGATTATTCCCAGCCTTCCCGGCGATAAGATCCGACGTCCCACAATACCTGCTTCAAGCATTTAAACCCGTACTTGCCAGTAACAATAGTGTTAAAAAAAAATACTGCTTCATCATTGAAGACAGTTTGTAAGTGCGGGTTGCATGTAACTTGGACAAAGGTTGTTTGGTTTTGGTTTGAAAAGGACGACTACTTTCAGTGCACACGGATTCCCCAATAAGTGTTCCCGTCTCCTCCCATAGATCACACAGGAATACCTCAACACAATCAGGGGCAGTAACTTCATAGCACTCATGATAATCCCGTGTGGTGTGTACGTATATCAGAACCACTGCGTGCGTGCCCCCCCCCCCCCCCTCTGTGTGTGTGCACGCGCGCGTCTGCGCGTGTGTGGAGAGAGGGAGGGAGAGAGAGAACGAGAGAGAGAGAGAGAGAGAGAGAGAGAGAGAGAGAGAGAGAGAGAGAGAGAGAGAGAGAGAGAGAGAGAGAGAGAGAGAGGGGAGTGTAATGGGTGCGAGTGTGCAAACTTGTGAAGAAACTTAGTGGCAACTGGAAAAATTGATTGGGGATTAGAGTAAAAGAGGGAAGAAAGGGAAGGCGACGAAATAAATACCTGGATGGCTTGGCCACATAAAATAAACGTGACAAGAACTCGTATCTGATCCAAGACTGGTGATCGGATGAGCTGGCTAACCATGACCGCCCACGCCTTTTGGCATTATACAGCAGATAATGATGATAGTTGAAGCGGTTGGAGCCGGACCAGAATTGTAGTTACCATGTATACAGTTTCCCCGTGAAAAATATAATTAGGAATTACATGATAGTGCGGTTGTGCTTCCTTGTGCACGCGACAATGCTTGTGTATGCGCATACGACAATACTGTTGTGTGAACCCGACAATGACTGATGTATGTAGTCGTTCCTGGTGATATAAGCCGTACATTGTCTGTGAAACGGTATTTGGTATATGTAATGGGATGTTGTTGTGGCAACATGAAGAATAGTCTCCTGAGCTGAACCTGTCTCACTGCTGCAGAACAATTGACGGCAAGCTGGTGTGCAGAACAAACCGCTGACTGCAAGAAAGGATGTAACTAAATGTAGTAGTTACAAGTTAGTTGCATGTCCTTTACAGGACGTAGCAATCAACCTCAGCTTTTTTGTGTGGTTGCTTGTGATTTACTAGGCAAGTTTACGTTCAGTAGTTTGCCACTGCTTTCTGAACGACCGACTCTCACGCCATTGGTAAAAATGAACACAAGGTGGTCTGTTTCGAAAACCTGCGGTCGATTTTGAAAGCGGCATGTGGGATTATCACTCGCGTTAGCTACGCCTTCGCCACAGACGCCGGTTAAAATTAGTAGTTTAGCAAATCAATTATGGTCTTTGGCGCTTGTGGCTATGTGGGTGGTGCAATCTGCTACAGTACTTTAACTCAATCAACGAATAAAGTGTGTACATTTACATGACAAGGAGCGTCAACTCATTTCACACCAAGCAATTTCACCATGGATTCAAGGGTTACACCATACATCACATACATCTCTTAATTCTTTGTGTCCTAGGAAAGCTATACAGTATTAAGTAACACATGGCTAGATCTGATCAGTGGTGCTGTCGTAAAAAGAAACACTGTACCTAGCCGCTTTGCAAACTGCAACACAGTGACATAAAATACTAGTAGTAGATACGCTAAGTTACACAATATGGTGTCATGGTTGTCAACTTGATGTTTATTATTACTATTATTATTATTATTGTACCTAGTTACACACTAGTGTCAGGTCTTAGATATGACTGAGTTACATTATGGCAGTAGACGGTACTACCTGCTTTCTGTTAGCGCCGAATGTGGGAGGCGCGCACCGAACCCGTACCCCACTGTCAAAGGTTTCGGGCGGAGGAGCGCAATTGGGAGGGTACAAGCCTTATCCTGGTGCGAGGAAGTGCAACTTAAGATTAAATGTCATGGCAGGGGAGACAAGGCCCTAAGTTTTTGTCGGCAACTGGTCTATGATCGGAGCTCCGACAGTCGGACAGTTAGAGAATTGCTTTAATGATCCAGCAGCTTATCTTGTTCCAGATGCATTGGTGTTGCCTTTCCTCTGGAGTAAACTAGGCAGACCGAGAGAGAGAGAGAGAGAGAGAGAGAGAGAGAGAGAGAGAGACAGAGAGAGACAGAGAGACAGAGACAGAGAGAGACAGAGACAGAGTATGTGAGAGGGAGTATGAGAGAGAGTATGAGAGAGAGAGTATGAGAGAGAGAGAGTATGAGAGAGAGTATGTGAGAGAGAGTATGAGAGAAAGAGAGAGAGAGAGAGAGAGAGAGAGAGAGAGAGAGAGAGAGAGAGAGAGAGAGAGAGAGAGAGAGAGAGAGACCATCCTGCATGGGCAACCCGTGGTTTCTAAACTTCAGCCAAGGTTTGTGCTATGGAGAGGTATAACTCCATCCATGGTCTTGTTGTAGCTGGTATACCTTGTTAGAGCACAATGTAACAAACTACCTTAAGCGACGCTTTTAAGCGTAACAAACTATCATCTGTCAAGACGAGAAGGTGCCAGTATATAGTTGTAGCAGTAACGCACACTTAACGTATAAAACTGACTGTCATTGCGCTATATTACAGTTCTTTAGACAGGCACATAGCAAATTAATGTTAAATAAGCAAATTGAAAAACTAAATATTTACTACCACTTTGTAAGACAGTGCGTCCTGGTTACATTAAAAATAAAGTTCTGGTGCCGTTAAACTACTAAAAGAAACAGAAGACAGTTAGATAATACTTGTCTAGATTAGTGCATGTAGAAACGGATCCTATTCTACGCCACTGAAGCGTATTGGGCACACTGTGTTAGACCCGCATTATAGGCCAATCGACTGATATGGTCAATATCAAGCGGGCAACCATTACTTCGCCCCTCGGTAGGGATTCGAACAAATGAGCACTGGGCAGGCAGACAAGCGTGCTAGATTTTGAACTGCAGTGGCTACCTAACTAGAATTGTTTAGTTTTAATTCATTATCAAGGGCAGCGTACGTATGTATATATAACAAATGTAACGGGTATAAAGAGCGGATACAGCGTACGTGTATATAACAAATGTATGGGTATAAAGAGCACCTATACTGTCGATGGGGAGAATAAGGCTAGTACGAAGGCACAGGTCTTGTGGTTATATGAACACGCAAACGCCCCTAACACAATACGCTGGGGACACAGCCGTGGGGATTCAGAAACACTATAGTATGTCCACAAACGAATGCCGTCATTCACGATCAATTATTTTGAAAACTGTCTGTTGCATCTTTATGAAATTTTTCCTGCCGTCTTATATTTACCCCCACCCAAGGAATATGTCTTTGATAGATCCAAAAGCAACTTAAATCATCGAAAGCGGCGACGTTTCTTTGATGTTTTGCTGAAAAACTAGTGATTTCTCGCTAACAAACTTGTTTTTACAGTAAGGAACGCCCCGCCAATTCACATGACGAAACAAGGCGTATCCGGATTCGTAAGGGAGTGGGTGCAATATAAGAAGTAGCTTAAAAGTCGATAGGGTCGGCTGCATTGCACCGGGTTTTTATCCCATATGGCTCCGTTTCTTTCCGCAGCACGGAAAGCGTCGCACAAAGCACGAGCTCCGTAGCTCCAGCGACGACCCTCGGGAGTCTCCGAAAAAATTCACTCGTGAAATGAAGGACGCGGCCCGGAATCGAACATACAACCTTCGGAGCCCGAGTCAGGCGGCTTGACCAATTCACCACGGAGAATCCCAAGACGGGTGCAATGTGTAATATTAGTAAAGAGAGAGAATTTACAGAGGCATGGGGTAAATAATTTGTAAATTGACAGGAAAGTAGAAGGAATATATTTCTTACCTTACTTTTCGTTTCCTTCTTGTTTCTTCAGCTGCTGGTTAATAATGTGTACACAAGTATTCATGTTAGCTTTTTATATTAAGTTCGTGAAAGTTTCCAAATAGCTGTGCGTTAAAGTGCGTATGGAGTGACCAGAAATGATACCGCAATTTAGTCATCATGTTTCCATTTTTAAGGATCTGTTCAGCTGTCTGTGTAGTTTGTTCACACATACACATGGATGACAGACCCACTCTGAGTCTTCGTGAAAGATTGTCTACTCTGCTGTTTACCGTTCAGAGACGGAACATGATTACCTGTTTTGCACTATGAAAATAGTTGTCAGTGTCTCTGTAGTGGGCTTTCTTCTTAACGACCAAGATGTTGGTCCTCTTTTCATTGAAGTTTATAGATTGATTCGTATGCACGTGTGTTGTGCCCTAATTTGACAACATGTTTGCTCTCACGTTTCTTGTTATGCCACAATATGTCAGTTTCCACCGCAATATCACTCTTCTGTTGGTATTCAATGCGTTTAGTGTGTGTGTGTGTGTGTGTGTGTGTGTGTGTGTGTGTGTGTGTGTGTGTGTGTGTGTGTGTGTGTGTTTTTTTTTTCTTTTTTCTTATTTTAATAAAGTTGTTTGTCACCACTGAGGGCTTGCGGAATTGAAAAATCATCACTGTGGATTACAAACGGTTGCCATTGACATTATGCTGATGCTGTAATGTTTAGGGCCTGCAATTCTTCTGAATATCTGTAGCAAAATATCCCAGTTGGTGTGCACGTGGATTAAGGTCTGCGATCTGCTCAGACCTTAATCTGTGTCGGACGATTCCAGTAGGTTGATGACTGCTCTCGGTTGCATAAAATTCAATCCATCCTTTCTCCAATAATCCTCTTCCTCTTTCAACACATGGTCCTCACATTTTTCCAGTTACTTTTATCAATATTTAATAGCGCGGACTGACGTCAGACAATTTGAATATAGTATTGTCAGCTGCCACCTGTCCTTTAATTTTAGCCCACACAAGTTCTATAGGGTTAAAATGAGAATGGTACGGCGGAAGTCTCAAGCACCCATGACGATGCTCTTCTATTAACTTGTCGATTTGATATTTCTTGCTTTTTGGCGTCTGTTTTACAAGGGACAACAATTCTAGCTAGAAATACGTTTCTGGAAATGGTATGTTTTCCATTCGGAGTCATATCTTTATTGCTCCCTTTGTGCTCGATGCTGTAGGTATTTTGTCTTCTTGGGCAACAACATTGATATCATGCATTGTCCATAATTGGACACGTCGGTCTATCTAGGGATGGAAGCACAGTATTCTCGAGCCAATCTCTAAATACATTACCATTCATCTTATTATGATAATCCCTATTGTCTGTATGCTTTGATACGAACACGAGCCCAGCATTCTGTTGTAAGCCATTATGCGTATTACCAGCATGGGCCATGACCAAAAGCTGTCCTATACTACTGGGCACATATCGCTTTATCTGTCCATCCACTGATTGCCATTCCTTATCACTTGTGTGGTGCGCATTGATCCACATTTCATCCAAACACACTATGCCATAATTTTCTTTGCGCATTTCCCTTATTTCACGTAGGTATCTGCTTCTCATGGCTTCTAAATGTGGTTGCTCGAAAAGAATATTTCTACCGCCCTTGTACTTTCAAAAAGTGAAGATAATGTCCTTATAATTTTCCACAAAGCTGTTTTGGATAGCTCTATGTTATTGTTTTTTCTCAACCAAACCCTAAGTTTTCTTACAGTCACTGTTTCTTTGGCATCCAGCATTTTTATAATGCTGGATAATCCTAGATAAAAAATTCAAAATTTTTATAATTTTAGGGGTCTCCGTGGCGAAGTGGTCAAGCCTTTTGACTCGGGCTCCAAAGGTCGTGGGTTCGATTCCGGGCCGCATCCTTCGGTTCACGAGTTAAATTTTTCGGAGACTTCTGTGGGTCGTCGCTAGAGCTGCGGAGTTCGTGCTTTGTGCGATGCTTTCCGCGCTGCGGAAAGAGACCGAGCCATATGGGATAGAACCCGGTGCAATGAAGTCGACCCTGTCGAATTTTAAGCGACTTTTAAAAGCATTTTTATAATAGCTCGCCTTATGACATCTTTGTCAAAGCTGTCTACAATAATCTTTCTACCTACAGTTTGGTTATTGCGTGGTGGTTTAATTCCAGATTCTTGCACCCATCGACGAAATGACCGTTTACTCAAACCCAATGCATACACTGTTCTTTTTTCGGAATTTGTAATAGTATAAAACAGTTTCCTGCGATCAGCTTCTTGACAAAAATATGTGTACGACTTCATAGCGATTCTTTGAAGTGTATACACAATTTCGCATTCAATCCCATTGAAAAATATTCACACATTTCAATGTTAGCGATAAGTGGTAAGATTTTAAAAAAAAAACAAAAAAAAACAAAACAACAACAACATATTAATCAGGTTTCGTGAAATAACCCACATTTTGAGACACCTCTGAACAGTCCTAGTTTAAACAACGCGGGGAGTTGGCATAAGGCCAATCCCGTGAAAAACGTACAATATTCAACACTGAGCGCTGATTGTCTGGCTACGCTGTAATACATTTAAAATTATGAATTTCATCTCAGACTCGTAAATTATATACCGCATATAAACAAACTTTGAAATCTGCTGTAAAATCTCCAGAACAAAAATTTTTTTGTTGGCTGGACATAATGATAAGGTTATATATTAAATCTCATAATGTTCCCTCAGTTGGTTACTGAGATATGGTTGTTTATATTGAGGCAAACAAATGTGAATACACTATAGGTGTCGACTTTATAAGGTGGAGTAACTATTATAACTTTGTTTCTAGTTGTCTTATCCTTTCGTTAACTGGAAGCAAAGTCGGATGCCTATTGTATGCCTCGGTGCGTAGAAGCCGTGCTAAAACTTGATTCAAAGCGTTATTAAACACCCAAGGACAAGCCGCAAATAAGACAAAGCAGCAATGAGGTCAACATAATAGATATGAGGTTAGACACAACAGCCATTAAGTGGGAGCAAATAAAGCGTATCAAGATTCGAAATAATTAAGTATGAGGCATTCGCCACCGTGAACATTAATGGTTAATGGTATTTAATTTTTTAAATGTTGACTGTCCTATGCAGAACGCTGCGACTAACCTCAACCCCGGGTTGATTTTTTTGGCGATGTTACGTTCAGTAGCTTGCCATTGTTTTCTCAACGAGAAGTCAACGTTCGAATCCACCAGACCGGTGTAGGCAAAGATTCAAAAACACCACCGAAAGCGAACCAGAAATTTAAAAGCGAGCGCTCTTATCCATTAGGCTACGCTGACCTCTATTTAATCATATACTTGTGTATTAAAAACAGAACAGACTACAACACACTTGAAGTATACACATCTGTGCAGTTTCATGGCCTGCAATGATCAACGGTGCGTTCATTCGTTTTTTAATGTGTTTCATTGCAGTTTGAATAAATTTTAACAATATTATCCCAACGGTTTGCATCCGGATTGTGACGCAATGAACGAGTCAGAGTTCATATTATCAAAGTGCATACACAACAGTGTGAATAATATGTCCGTAGAGTAAATGATACAGTTGAATCTGATAGCACACTTGTATAAAAGAGTTTTGTAACTAGAGCAGGTCTTTGTGCGATAATATTTATACATAAGGGTATCTAGAACAAGGATTGATACATGCTACCAACGAATGCGAGCTAAGTAGCATGATCGCACACACCAATTGGACACACACACACACACACACACACACACACACACACACACACACACACACACACACACACACACACACACACACACACACACACACACACACACAAAAGGAGCTTCTCATAAGTCTTTAGCCTGACCATGAAGGAGTAGGCGGAGAAAATTGAAATTTGGCACAGTGCTTATTCCTTCTCAATGTAGCCACCACCTGAATTGTTGCATTTCTGCCATCTCTGCGTGACCTTGAAAAGACCTTCAGAATAAAACAACCTATTTTTCGAACTAAACCAGCTATCACAAGCCAGTATGACATCTTCGTCACTGTCAAGACGATTTCCTTCCAGCTGTTTTTTACGATTATGTGAATCCAAGTCTCATCTACCGTCCCCGTGGTCTTTTACATGTTTTTCCGACCGCCACATGTTGAGCAAATGGCCACAGCAATCGACACGTGTTTGTTTCTGTTCACATGTCAGCAGGCGCGGGGCACATACACTTTTCTCATGTTCAGTCTGTTGTGTAAAATTCTAAAAACTATACTCTTACTCTGTTTTGCTGAACCCGATATCTCTGAAATTGTCATTTTCCTATCCTGGTCTATGACTTTCTTCACTTTTGCATCATTGCACTCTGAGGACGGTCGTCCTGATCTTGGCAGATCTGCAACTTGTGAACGGCCACACTTAAACTGCAAACACCAATTTTTTACAGAAGCATACGAAGGACAGACTTCCCCAAACACTGGCTCCATCTCCCTGTGTATTTCTGTAGGTTTTTTACAATGTAACATCAAGAATTTTATCACAGTCCTGGCGTCTGATTTCTTCATTGTTCTGACAAACCGTTGGATGTGCAGATCTGGTCAATAGGGTGTGTTGTGCCATGCACCATACCGGGAAAACCAGTTGAGGTGGGAAATTCATAATTCACATGTACATTACAAATTGAATGAGCTATATATGTGCCAAATTTCATTTTTTTTTCCGCCTACTCCTTCATGGTCAGGCTAAAGACTTATGAGCAGCCCCTTGTATATAAAATGACAACTATAGAATATACAAGAAATAGAGGGATAGGGATGGAAGAGGCAGTAGAGGCATCGTAAATCTTTCGCGTCATTGGATAAGCTGACATCTAGCTGTCTTGTATATACATGCTTTCAAATATCACACTCTACAGCATGGGCAATTTATCTGCACGGGTAAGAGTGCATGCACACTGAAAACACATGTGTAAATTAGTTGCGACTGTTGCGAATATTTTTGCGCCTGATCAAAATTGTGTGTGTGTGTGTGTGTGTTTGTGTTTGTGTGTGTGTGTGTGTGTGTGTGTGTGTGTGTGTGTGTGTGTGTGTGTGCGCGCGCGCGCAAAAACACACGTAAATATTTTGTGTCGAAAGATGTACTCATGTCCAGGTGCAAGTCAGATGGAGGGAATTAACTCGTGTGTATTTTCGGATGTTTGGGGTGGAGAAATAAAGGAATACATGAATTGTTTCGGCTTCTGGTTTGGTTTAAAGAATCTTCTATCTACATTACACATGGATGCTTATGTAAGTTGCTTTGCTTTAAGCGTTCAGATTTCATAAATGCTCCAGCCCTGCCACATGACAGACTCAGTGCACGAACACTTTAGTTAAGTCGGAGGTGTCAACGTGTGTACTTTGGGTTCTGCACACAGCCTCCTTAATTCATTATTGGAATCTTTACGGAATCGAACTCAAAACCTTCGCAGCGTGAGGCAGACGGCTTGACCACTTTGCAATGTGTGAATACAACCTACTGTGGCCACATTAAAGGCAGTGGAACATAACATAAGCAAACTGTGTTGGCTACAACAGTAACCATTGGGCCGGATACTAGCAGAACGAGAGGAGTCAATCTCGTATATAGGCACACAGGTCGACCCAACATATAATAGGTGCCAGGAAATGTCCAGGGGAGGAAAGAGTCAATCTCGTATACAGGCACACAGGTCGACCCAACATATAATACGTGCCAGGAAATGTCCAGGGAAGTAAAGAATCAATCTCGTATATAGGAATCCAGGTTGACCCAACATATAATAGGTGCCAGGAAATGTCCAGGGAAGTAAAGAGTCAATCTCGCATATAGACACCCAAGTCGACTCAACATATAATAGGTGCCAGGAAATGCCCAGGGGAGGAAAGAGTCAATCTCGTATATAGACACCCAAGTCGACCCAACATATAACAGGTTCCATGAAATGTCCAGGGAAGGAATGAGTCAATCTCGTACATAGGCACGGTGGGTGACCCAACATATAACTGGTGCCAGGAAATGTCCAGGGAAGGAAAGAGTCAATCTCGTATATAGACACCCAAGTCGACCCAACATATAATAGGTGCCAGGAAATGTCCAGGGAAGTAAAAAGGTAATCTCGTATATAGGCACCCAGGTCGACCCAACATATAACAGGTTCCAGGAAATGTCCAGGGAAGGAAAGAGTCAATCTCGTACATAGGCACAGTGGGTGACCCAACATATAACTGGTGCCAGGAAATGTCCAGGGACGTAAAGATGGACGAATAATATTGTATCCAATGAGTGCCGATTTGTATAAAATAAATATGAGGCTAACACCATAGGCCCCAATACGCATGAAAAAAGGTCCTTTTCCTCAGGGAACTGGCGTAGCTCCAGATACAAAACTCACAGAGAAATGTAGGAGACGACATGGAGAAGTGCGTGATACCAGAAAATCCAATGAGCTTATCATAGTGCATCATACAATAGACGCATTGGAATGGGGAAACTACTCAACTCTAACAGAAGCGTTTCACTGAAGTAATCGATATAACAAGACGCGGTGATAGACGGTCAAACAAGAACCCTCCCCCCCCCCTTTTTTTTTCTCGTACCAAATCATGTTCCAATGCCTGCTAATTACATCTTTTATTTCTACCAGTTTCAAATTAACTCGTTTTAGCTATCCCCCCCCCCCCCCGCCTTTTTTTTTTGGTTCTCTCTCTGGCAACATATTTTGTGGCAGATGTAACGTTGCGAAAGTCCATTTTACAATATGAATTTGTATTTCCTGTTGAAGAATTCACCTTGAATTTTTATTTTATTTTTTAAATACTAAAAACATACGGTTCGATTTGATCAGCGACATTAAGATCTCATGTCAATGTTTACAATGTGCACTGATGCGAATTCGAATCCATAACCACCTGGCCGACAGGCGAGTGTCTATAGTCTGTCCAGAAATGAATGCCTTCATTCACGATCAATTATTGCGAAAACTGTCTGTTACATCGTTATGAATTTTTTCCTGCCGTCTTTTATTTACCCCCACCCAAGGAATATGTCTTTTATAGGTCCAAAAGCAACTTAAATCATGGAAAACGGCGACGTTTCTTTGATGTTTTGGTGAAAAACTAGTGATTTCTCGCTAACAAACTTGTTTTATAGTAATGCCCCGTTCCACTAAGCGAGGCTCTTGCCATAAGGCCAATCCCATGTCCCACGAGAAAATTAACTATTCAACGCAAATGTTTCCGCGAGAAGACGTTAATACATTTAATAATGTGCACTTCATCTCTGACCAGTAAATTATATAAATTATATAAACCGCATATAAACAACTTTGAAATCTGCTGTACAATCTCCAGAACAAAAAATTTTTTGTTGGGTGGACATAATGATAAGTCACTACGCTACCGAGGCTCCCTGCCTGCAGAAGTGTAACTGGATATCAAATTCGTAAAACCACCTAATGAAGAAATAATAATAGCTATTAAACTCCTGAAGAGTGAGAAATCTGCTGGTCACAATGGCATTCAATGGTCACAATAAAGAAGTATAAACATTCGGAGAGGATAGGCACAGATAATGTGAATAGCTCAAGCAAATGAAAACTCCATCTATCTGGGTGAAAACTCCATCTATCTGGGTAAAACCTCACTTAAAGTGCTAGAATAGTACACACATTTAGCTTAGAATGTAGTCAATGACGAAAAAACGATATTAAACTAAGAATAGAAAGGACAAGGTGAGTTTTCATAGCACTGGGAAATATTAAATTCAGTGCCAAACTTAGCGTGATACTATGCTATTTAACATTAAATTGGCACTAATAAACTACAGACATTAATTAACTGGTGCTTGTGTAGAATATGACAAAATAATATGACAGAATCGCTAATGTGGAGCTTATTAAAATAACTGCACACATTCAAAGAGGTAATCATAGGAAGTTGACACTGGACAGGATACTGATAGCGAAAACCTGTTAGTAGTATAATTAATAAAGCGTTCTTTCTCTGGATCCCACATAGTAAAACAAAGAGATGGAGACTACTAAAAACACCAACAACAACACACACACAAATTAGAGACAGGTGAATTATATGAGGGAGGACATGGGGGTAGGGGAATCTGCATAAAATGGCAAAAGGTAGGAATGTTTTCCGTGAGTTGGTTCAGGGTCTATGCTACGTTGTGGGATAAAAGGCAGACGAGGAAGGACACTAACTGTTGATAAAGAGGCTGTCGCGGCGTGTTCAAGATGTAGAATTTTACCGAATTTATCCCCCCCCCCCCCCCACACACACACACACACACCACACTGCTACCCCTTCTGTTCAGAGAGCTAGCATTAGAGCTTGTCTATTTAAAGAACCCATGGCCGGGACGGGCGCCGCGCCTGTTAATTTACACTTTAACTAGATGGGCATGAAAGCTAGACGATGCAGCGCTCTTGCGGTGCCTAAAACCTGCGATATCTCCAATAATCAATTATAAGGCAGCAAACCACGAAGGAAAAGGGTAACTATGATATATACCGCCATCAGAGTGTACATTTAGTTCTTTCCATATACAAGTTCACCACATTATTACGTTAAAAAAAAAAGTCGCTTAAAAGTCGACTGGGTCGACTTCATTGCACCGAGTATTATCCCATGTGGCTCGGTCTATTTCGGCAGCGCAGAAAGCGTCGTACAAAGCATGAACTCCGTAGCTTTAGCGACGACTCACAGGATCGAATCCACAACCTTCGGAGCCCGAGTCAAACGACTTGACACATTATTACGTGTGTTAACCAAATTCCTACCTCGACGCCTTCGATTTCAAGAGAAATCTATGCTACTGATTTTACGACCAGTACTTCATGCCAGAGTCCCATGTGGTAACGAAAGGCATCTCTTAGCAAGGGAATGAAACCGCTATGCTAATACCTTATTGAACAGTCCACTTAACCACAAAGGATTTTAGTAAATAAAATATAGACACATAATTGTTTGTAGACCGTGTCTTCGGTAAAGCATATATAAAAAATAAAGACACCAATCCGGTGTGGGATATGCCATTAAGTCGGCCCTGGTTGGCAAACTAGCTGAATTTCCGAAGGTTATAAATGACAGGCTTATGACTATTAAGTTACCCCTGCTGACAGGAAAGAAGCATGCAACCATCGTGAGTGTCTACGCACCAACCATGACAAATGAAGATGAAAACAAGATCTATGAAGACCTGCACAACGTATTAACATCTGTTCCCAAAGGAGACAAACTTATACTCCTTGAGAATTTCAATGCCAGAGAAGGCAAGGACTCCGCCTCTTGGAGTGGCATCATTGGAAAGTGCGGTGTCGGAAATTGTAACAACAATGGGCTCCTCCTCCTTCAGACCTGTGCCGAACACGATCTCCTGAGCATCAACATAATTTTCCGTCTTCCCACTAGAAATAGGACATCATGGATGCACCCTATCCACTGGCACCTCATTGACTATGTCATCGTCAGGAGGGGTGACAGACAAGACGTTCGGGTGACAAAATCCATGTGTGGTGCCGAATGTTGGACAGACCATCTCATTATCTCGAAAATAAACATACACATCAAACCACCAAGGCGTCCTCGGGGGTTAAAAATGCAACAACAACAAAATACAACAACAACTAAATGTCACCCGCCTAAACAGCAAAACAATGCAGCTATCGTTAACTGACTTAACTTGCTGGAAGACCGCCTCAAGCCAAAAGCTGTAGCTAAACAGGATGCGGAAACAGAGTGGACAGCCCTAAAGGACATAATTTACAAAACTGCTGTGGAAATCCTGTGTCCAACCCGGACCCCCCCCCCCCCCTTCCCGGAAAGCATAAAGACTGGTTTGATGAAAATTCTGAAGACATCAACCAATTGCTGGCCGAGAAAGATCTTCTCCTCAAGGCACATTTGAATGACCCGAAGTCAACATAAAAAAAAGATGCCTTCAGTAACATTCGGATAGTACAGCAGAAACATCGGCACATGCGGGACTCCTGGCTGAGCAACAAAGCTGATGAAATTCAAGGCTTTGGTGACGACATGATATGAAAAACTTCTACGACTCACTGAAAGCGGTCTACGGTCTTCCATCACCAGGCATAGTTCCCCTCCTCAGTGCAGAAGGGGGAACACTGGTCACCGCTAAGAAAGAAATCCTTCAACGCTGGGCAGAGAATTTCAGAAAAATCCTAAATAGCGTTTCAGCAAAATCCTAAATGCAACTTCCTTCTTCGATGATGAAACCATCAACTGCCTTCCTCAAGATCCCACTAATGATACACTTGATGACCTGCCAACCATAGTGGAACTAAACAAAGCCATCCAGCAACTTTCCAGTGGAAAGGCGCCTGTTTCCAGTGGAAAGGCGGGGGGGGGGGGATATACAAGGCAGGTGGGCCGGTCCTAATAGAGCAGCTTCACAAAGTCTTTACAAACATATGGGTGAATGAGACCATGCCACGAGATTTCAAGGACGCGTCAATAGTCCACCTTTACAAACGTAAAGGAAACCACCAATCCTGTGACACCCACCGAGTCATCTCCTTGCTCTCAATCGCAGGGAAGATACTCACCAGATTTCTTCTCAATCGCCTCACGGCCCATCTCGATCAAGGTCTTCTTCCTGAGAGTCAATGTGGCTTCAGAAAAGACGAGGAACAGTTGACATGATTTTCGCAGCAAGGCAGCTGCAAAAGAAATGTCAGAAACAGAACTCTGAAATGTTCTCCACTTGCATCGACCTTGCCAAGGCTTTTGATACCGTCAGCAGAGAAAGACTGTGGAAGATTATGGCGAAATATGGCTGTCCACAAAAGTTTGTCCAAATAGTGCGGCTATTTCATGATGGTATGCGGGCAAGAGTACAGGAAAATGGTGAATTGTCTGAGCCCTTTCCTGTCACCAATGGAGTGAAGCAAGGATGTGTCCTGGCACCAACACTGTACAGCCTCATGTTTTCAGCTATGCTAACGAATGCCTTCGAGAACAATGACATTGGAATAGACATCAACTACCGCGTGGATTGAAAGTTGTACAATCCCAGAAGGCTGAAAGCCAAAACCAAAACTAACAGCGACACCGTCAGAGAACTGTTGTTTGCTGATGATTGCGCTCTATCTGCCAACTCAAAGGCAAGCATGCAACACAATGTTTCAGCTTTCTAAGATGCCTGTTCCAACTTTGGGCTCAATATCGACTTGGAGAAGACTGTAGTTATGTACCAGCCAGCTCCAAGGAATAATCACACCGTGCCGAATATCAAGGTTAACGGTCACAGACTAAGTGTTGTGGACAAATTCACCTGTCTTGGCAGCACTGTGTCACAAGCTGCCACAATTGATGACGAAGTGAATGCAAGAATCTCCAAGGCCAGTGCGGCCAAGAATGTATAGGACAGAAATGGAATAAGCCTGCAAACAAAGCTGAAAGACTATAAAGCAGTTGTATTATCCACACTGCTATATGCTTGTGAAACATGGACTGTTTATCAGCGACATGCTAAGAAATTAAACCACTTCCACACAGTCTGCCTTAGGAAGCTATTGAAGATTAAATGGCAAGACAAGATCCCAGACACTGAAGTTCTAGAAAGAGCGTCCATGTCCAGTATCCACACTCTACAAATGAAAAATCACATTCGCTGGACTGGTCACTTAACTCGTATGCCAGATCACAGGCTCCCTAAACAATTTTTTTACGGCGAGCTGCGTTGTAGTAAACGCTCTCAAAGCGGCCAGAGGAAACGCTTTAAAGACACTCTGAAAATCTCACTGAACGCTTTTGGAATTCATCTTGACGCCTAGGAGACTGCTGCTAAATACCGTAATTCGTGGCGTACATCATTACATAAGGGTGCAGTCACTTGTGACTCAACCAGGACTGCAAGAGCTGTGAAGAAAAGGCTGGACAGAAATACAACTGCAGGAGAACCTCCTCCTGGAACGTAAAGCATTCCTTGCCCACATTGTCAAACAACATTTCGAGCCAAAATAGGCCTTATCAGCCATCTTAGAACCCACGGCTCCATACTTTCAACCCCACTGGATGAAATGAATGGTCATCATCATTCTTGATGGACAAACAACAACATATAAAGCATATACGGTGGGGTGGCTTTCATTTAGCGCTATTAAAGTGCATACATTCGCAAGTGACCGTAAGTTACAACTGCATTTCAATTTCTCAGTGCAGCCGTTGTCCCCTATTCTGGAGTATTCATCGATCAGGCTGTTGATAGTAGTGCCCACAACGTTGTAACTGCGGTGTAGTCGTCTATGCAATCAAAAATGTATAACAGGAAGCTGGAGGCTTTCAGATGGGGGGTGAGGGTGTGGGCAATAGACGTCTGGAAATTCTTCGATCCATGCACTCAATGACAAGTACTGACGATGTGAAGAGTTTGTGTAAGATCGATAGACAGACTGACACATGGATAGGATATACAATGAATTCGATCATTGATAGGTAGACTTATACATGGATAGGATATACAAAGAATTAGATCATCGATGGCAGGTCCGCATGGCCGAATGGATAAAACCGCGTGTTTATAAACATCCGGTGTGCTGATGCCGAGGTTAGCGGTTCAACCTCTACACCGGACAGCTGGACTAAAATGTTGACCTGTCGTCCTTGACTTGGGGACGTTAATTACAAGTACCTCTGAAGTCGGAGTGGGTCCGCCTGATGGCGAGGGACACGCAAAATTCAGTCTATCACTACTATAAATAGTGTGTATGGACTACGCTTGAGATTTACAAAGAATTAGGTAAGTAGATAGACAGACAGCTGTACAGATATATACGAATAGCAACCGCAGTAGCCAGTTAGACATGCCGACAAATGGCTCATATTGTCGTGAAGCTAAGGCACATGACATCACAAACTTGGCACATACTAATAGATTAAAATCATAAATGTCTCGTTTTGCTACAAGTCTCACCAATTTTGGATTGCGGTAAGCGAATTCTAGGCTATACCCCCCCCCCCTCCACCCCGCTCTCTCTCGGTGACTCTCTCTCTCAAACACACACGCGCGCACACACGCGCGCGCGCACACACACACACACACACACACACACACACACAACAGGCGCTACTGTGATTATTCATTCACTGCAAATAGTATCTTGCTTTAACGAAGTAACAAGTTCAGAGATGTAAATCACGGCAGTGAATAGTGGAAAGTGCACAAATAAATTAGGAAGGGTTTGGAGGTAAAGGAAATGTGGTTTCTGAGACAGATGTTGCGACATCTTGGACTGCCAGAGTAACTTACAAGTGCCTGGAAAAGCCTCGTGAAAGTAGAGCGTTATAGACAAAAATAAGGCGGCAAAGAATAATGTTCCTTTGTCATGTAATGAGGAGAGAGGCTTTGGAAACATCGTGACGACTGGAAAGATCAGCAGCACTCGAAGATCCAGGGGAGACCGAGAGAAATGAACTGAATGGACTAGGTCAGTGGCATTGAGGAATATCATCATTAGAATTAACCCAGAACACCAGCGACTGAGATCTGTCGAGATACAAGAACAGCTACGCCAGCTGGCAGAGCACATGATGATGATGATATAAGCTTTGCGTAGTTCTTGTGACTAGTTCGGAAGAACAGTACCATTATGCACCAAAATGTGTTCTGCGATTGAGAAAGACAAGGCGGTGAAGAAAGACTGAACAGCCCATCCCTCACATCTGTGTCCGTGTGTATGTAAAATGCTCAGGAATTCACAACCCATACGATAAAACCATTTACAAGATTAGGTTTACGTTTGCACTAACTTTTATTGAAACCCAAGAATTTCAGTTTCATTCAAACATATTTTAAATTGTCACTCGTTCCATTTACTTTAGTACTGAATTCTATTCGCAAATAGTACGGTTGGATACCGTTTCATGATTCATAAATGAATCGCCATCTCACAGCAAGCATTACCGTCACATCAGACACCTATCTGCAAATTTAACAGTATGTAAAAAAAATTCCCCCCCCCCCCCAATGGGGAGTATATTTTAAACCATCATAAGCCAACTCCTTCAATGCATTCACGTCTCTTGTGCTTGCTTGTGTTCGTTGGCTTGAGCTCCAACGCGAAGTCCTGTATGTCGGATGAAGGCATCCTGTTGTCCAACATCGGTGTGACGTCATACAGGACCTGAGGTTTGTGTGAGTATCCGTTGTCCCATGTCTGGCTTATTGGTGTGCAGACTGGTGGTTCCTCGCCGTACAGGCAGACACTCTCCGACTTCGGTGGAATCGGCGATCCTACTGACTTTAGCCAGGCACCCGAAGGGACCTGTTGCCCAGGACGCTCGACGAGGACGCGTCAATAGGTCTTGGCCAGTATATAACCCGGCCCTGATGCCTTGGAAACACCTCTGCGTCCCAGGTCTCTTGTAATTCCTTACATGTCTTCCGCATATTGCTGATCCTGTTCCTATAGTGCATTTACATTTGGTTGCTTCCATATAAAAATCCATATCTCAGTAACCAACTAAGGGAAAATTATGAGATTTGGAATATAACCTTATCGTCATGTCCACCCAACAAAAACATTTTTGTTCTGGAGATTGTAAAGCAGATTTCAATGTTTGTTTATATGCGGTATATAATTTACGGGTCAGAGATTAAGTCCATAATTTTAAATGTATTACACCGTCAGCCAGAAAATCAGCGTTCAATGTTGAATATTCTCCGTGGTTCACGGGATTGGCCTTACGGCAAGAACCCCGCGCTGTTTAAACTGGGAGTGTTCTGAGGTGTCGTCAATGTGGGTTCTTTTATGAAACCTGATTATGTTTGTTTTTTTAATCTTACCACTTATCGCTAACATCTGAATGTGTGAATATTGTTCAATGGGATTGAATGTGAAATTATGTACACTTCAAAGCATCGCTATGAAGTTGTACACATATTTTTGTCAAGAAGCTGATCGCAGGAAACTGTTTTATACTATTACAAATTCCGAAAAAAAAAAGAACAGTGCATGCATTGGGTTTGAGTAAACTGTCATTTCGTCGATGGGTGCAATAACCAAACGGTAGGTAGAAAGGTTAGTGTAGACAGCTTTGACAAGGATGTCATAAAGCGAGCTATTATAAAAATGCTTTTAAAAAGTCGCTTAAAAGTCGACAGGGTCGACTTCATTGCACCGGGTTCTATCCCATATGGCTCGGTCTCTTTTTTAAAAATAATTGTTTCTCCATATGCGTGTTTTTTTTTTAAATTTATTTATATAGTTAAAACGTATAACAATAGCAACAGTCTCGTTCAGTCATACCTGACTATGAACTGAGTAGAGAACTGAGAACCTATGAGTAGGAAGCCTCCAGTAGGACAGTCTGCCGTTAACAACAATATAGCTGGAGCGTCATTTCCTGCGTGCGCAAGCTGTTCCGAGAACAGCCTATGTATCATGTTATTTCCCTCAACTTCACTGACAGATCCAAAGAATTGACAATAGCCAATACAGTATGATATCAATGGCATCGCTGGAGTTGCCAAAATAGTGTTGTGATTAACAACAGACTGCCTTAGGGACTCCATCTCGCGACCCCCCCCCCCCCACCCTTTTTTTTTCTTCTTCAAATGTAAGGGTATTAAGGCGGCGGAGGTTTGGAATCAAAATTAACCATCTCCTAAATTAGTTACCAACCATGGTTGGCGAGTCACATGTAATATCCACGTACAACCATTTTGTGTTATCGTGGGAATATATAAAGGCTATTGTTATAATAACAGATAATTCCTCTTAGAGCTGTTGTGATATTCATATTGTAGTCTCCACGTGTAAATAGGGATGTGAAGTCTTATGCATTAGTTAACTCATGTGGTGAAGGCTATATAATCCTACTATTTCAGCACTTACATTTACAGCTTTCCATTGAGTGTAGCATTTTACTATGCAATAGCGACCCTCTATTTAGCGATGTCTTCTTTGCCTAAAACATGTTTCACTGTACTGTAAGTGCAAAGGCCTTTAATTTAGCTACACGTAAGGCGATCGCACCAGCGCGCTACACAATTTTTAGTTAAGCCTGCCATGTATCTTTACCGTTTACACGATTTGTCCAACCAGCCTAACCGTTCAATGAACCCTGGTACCGGTACACGATCGATGAGAGACTGGATTTGGGGTGATGGGGATGTGGTAGAAACACGGGCGAACTCACTACGGACAGTGTTTCTGGCACTCAGCGAGTATTATTTAATATTACCTTACTAGTTACTTTCAGATACAGCTTAGGTAGTCTATGATAAAATGGTAAGTACAATGACAAATAGAAACACGTCTGATAACGATATACGTTTCAAGTAACAAATATATAAGAATTATTTAATTTATGGATACTTTGGTTTAAGATAAGAATCGACATCACAACATTCCGGGCAAGCCCACAGATGCTTCGTCTCCCTCGCCAGATGTAACGTGAAGATGCTTATCGTTTCAGTAACACACTGGTTATAAACATGTGGGATTTGTCCCCTCATAATTATTGTTTGCTGTAAACACACATAAATGCAAACTTGGGCATCCTTAAATATGCAGTTGCATCTGTTATCGTAACTTGAACTAGCAATCACTCGTAAGATTCTCCAGACATGCTTCACAAACACTAACTAAAAACTCGAATGACGTGCTGTAAAAAAATTAACGTTGTATGGTGAGAAGTTTGCTTAGTTTTAGTTTCGTATATAAAGGATCACTTTCATTGTAGATCGCAACTTATAAGAGATTGTCTCCTTCCAAAGATCATACTAAGAGAATTCCAACTCCGTAGCTCGGGCGAGAATCCAAACGTCAATATATCAGAATCACATATGCTATAAATAGTCTTTGCGTAAGTTTTCTCAATTTGAAATTTACTCTAAGTAAAGGCCGCCTATTTTCAACTTTCAATTGCCGAAGGATTTTTAACGTGGTCATTGGTTCCAGGCGTCCATTTCAGTACAGCAGGATCAAGTTATAACAACCTCGGGCTGCTAATTTTGTAAACATCAAGTGAGCATTTGTTTCAGCGTAGTTTTCAGTAAGAGTGCAGTCGCAAAATGGGCAGGTCAAGTTTTTCAAACCGTAAACAGGTATGCGTTTGTTGTTTTGTTTTTTTTTAACATGTCGCCTATCCATATCAGATGTGACCTACTCAGTTATCTTTGTAGGCAGTGTGGTTGTTTCCCAGCGATCTCCACACTTTATAGCAATTTTCAGCCGTCAGGATAAGCGAGGCGCTGCTATGATTAAACTTAATTGTCCACTATGTCAGTGGATGCTCGGTCCCGTCAGCTGCGACTGTTGCAGTCTTATGGCTTTCCCATCCTTTACCAATAGGAGGTGCAGATGGGAGTTTCTCTTCATCAAGCTGAAACCATGATGGCATTTCATAGACTTGCCAGCACTTCTGAATACTGTATCTCCAAGCAAACTTAAACAAGACACACGAAATAATATAAGTGCTGGCGACACAGAAAAGCAGCCTCTGCGTGAATTACCTAATACTAGCCGCAAGCAGAATATTAAATCTACGCGACTAGGTATGCACAAATAGGATAATATGAAAGTTAACATGCTCCTTGCAGATAGACAAAAATCCGGCTGGGAGGTTTGCATTTCCAAAGTGTATCTGAAAGGTCACTGAGAAAATGAGCTGGTAATCACCGTACATTACATGGATATTTTGGGAAACTTGTTTCATACATTTAACATGCTGCAACTTACTCTTATTACAATTTACAGACGGTGCGGCTGCATTACAATACTATATTTTGCCTTACTTGTTGCTTATCTTATGCTATATTGCAACAGGGGTTCAGGAAAATACGTCAAGGCATAACTCGGAACGCAATTCTGGTAGCAACTCTATGGGTCTTTTACTTTTTCTCCCCTGCCTTCTTTTGTTTTACTGCTTTTGTCGTGAAGCGTCGCAGAAAGGAGGTAGATGTCTATTTCTGTGTTTCGCTGGTCTTGTTGCTTGTACTAACGTCATATTCGACTTCTTCAATATCTCTTTGATTCAGTCTAGCCAACTCTTCCTGAGTCGTCCTCTCGCCTTGTATCCCTCGTTCTCATGTAGAACGCTAGAGTCGGTGGTTGATCTTGTTCCATTTTAACAAAATATGAGAACCATTTAATTCTTTGGTGTTCTATAAAGTCAGTAATCGGTGTAATCCTTACACTTTTTCCTAGTTTATCATTTACCTTCTATCTCTACTTGTTTTTCCATCTGCGTTTCTTATGCATCACATCTCACATGATGCGATTTTACGCCTGTTTGGGTCTTTCACTGATTATCACATTATCCTCTAAATAAGTGTGTTTAGTTTAACCTGCATCTGATTTCGTGTGTGGGATAGAAGGGCAATAAAGTCCAGACCATAAAGTTGTTCTGTCAGATTCCAATTAATTCCGCTTCTGGCGGTAGTAAGTCTTCATAGTCCAATCTATAATCTGTAATAATAATAAAAGTGACAAATGGTTTCACTCGTATTCTTATTTTAAATGTATCTGTTAGTTTTCCCTCACGAATAAGTCTGCATTTCATGTCTTTGTGTGTTGCCTTATTAATAACTCTTTTCTTTTTCTTTCAGCATTTAGTCCCCAATGGGGAATATGCCATATTTTTGCAGCTTAAGTTTTTTTCTACGAAATGGGGAAGTCAATCTCACGCCCACCCCTCATTTGTCGCCTCTTAGACATGCGTTGTAGGTTACAGTGTAATATTATCTCCTTCCCCTTGCGGTTCTGGCAACACACGAGAGAACTAGACTCTTTTGCTATCATCATGTAACAGGTCCTTTGCAGAACTTCGCTCTGGTCACAGCTAGCAGCAACGTCTTTTGATCTCTTGCCATGTTCCCCCTGTCATACCCAGGTGTCTGCAATGTCCTGTGTCCATCTTCGTGCTGGTTGGCCCCCGCCACTTCTCCCAGCAACCATGCCTTCCACCACTGTTATTTCTAATCCACTGTGATGTTTAATAATATTGCCAACGTGTTTTAGTTTCCCAGACATGATACTGTTTATAAGCCTGTCTTCTACGATCTTCACGTCCTGTAGAATTTCAGTATTTTTACTTTTTAAATAACTTTCACGTAATTTCGTGTATGGTTAGAATTCCACGCACTAAGGTCTATTTTTATTGGGGGGGGGGGGGGGGGGGGCACGGGTTTGGGATTGGGGGCTGAGTGGTCTCGAGGTATGGTGTCCGCCTCGAGTGCTGGGGGACCGGGTTCTTCTTCTGCGTTCATCCGGAGGTTGTTTTTTTCGGATGTGATTGCGTTGTGCCTGTTTACAGCAGAGCTGCGTTCTTGCGCCGTTAGACCGACACATCCGACTTCTGCGGGCATTTGTTGACCGGGTTAACCTTCCCGGGGGGACCCGGGTTCAAGCCCCGGTGAGGGCCGGGATTCTTTCACGTGGACGTCTAGTAATAAAATTTCACCTGGTCTCTGGGTAATGAGATCGGATGACTGCGTATTGTTGCGAACGTAAAAAATCCCTTGCAGTTTGAAATCGAAAAAGAGTAGCCTAATGGCTAATTATGTCCGGGCAAAATTTCGAGTTAAAAATCTACCCAAAGAATTTCAGGATCCTCGCCGGTGCTACGGAGTTCGTGCACTGAGCTGAGATTCTCCGGATTCGGGCTTGAGTAAGGAATAGAATGGAACACTTATAGGTTACACCCGTGTGCCGTGCTGTTGATCCGTCGACTAAACTAAGGTCTATTTTAAAATAAAAATTTCCATCGTTCTACATTCAAACATTGTACCGCAGCAAAGCTGACATGTAGAATGAGTGGTAATATTATATGAATATGATAAAACTCGACCATATCTATATACATTTCTTCGGTAAACCAACGTTTTCCAGCACATACTGAAATTCATCACACGAAATATTTGTGATATTGACTTCCGCCAGTGATAGTCCCTTGACAGACATAGCTGTCGGCTGGTTTATTTCCTCCGACCACGATGCATTGTTAGGCTTTATTATGATCCGGAATACTGACATTCTCCCACTATCAAATGCTGCGCCACACTAGAGAAACTAACCCAGTTTCGAGACAGACAGACAGACAGACAGACGGACATAAAGAAAGAAAGAAAGAAAGAAAGAAAGAAAGAAAGAAAGAAAGAAAGAAAGAGACCGAGACAGAGAGATAGAGAGAGAGAGAGAGACAGACAGAGAGAGAGAGAGAGAGAGAGAGAGAGAGAGAGAGAGAGAAGATTAAAATGTTCACACGTGTACACACATTGTCATGCTACACCGATATCTGGCCCGAATCAGTACCATACGTGGATCTATGTGTACACGCATACGTGTTTACATCTTTTATGTCGACAGATGTACTTAACTCCAGGTGCCATTTAGATGGAAGTAATGAACTCTTACTTATTTTGCAATACATCAATAAAGGAGCATTTGAACTGTCTCAACTTCTGGTTTGGGTTATAAAGAATCGCCTACATTAAGCACGGATCTCTCTATAATTTGTTTTGCTTCAGGCGTTCATTTGCTACACATTCTCCAGCCTCCTCCATGAATCATACACTGCACGAACCCTACAGCTAGGCGAGGATCTCAACTTGTGTATTTCAACTTCGGCACGGAGCAATCATTAAGATATAAGTGGGTAATTGAATGTTTTCTGTATATTCTCCCTCTAACCACTACAGTTAGTATAGTTCCATTCATTAGTACCAATACAGTCTACAAGTACTATGATCACATTAAAGGCAGTGGAATATAACATAAACCAACGATGTTCGCTAAGACAGTGGGGAATAAGCCCGATGCTAGCCGAACGAAGGCAGCCGAGGTTGCGCAGTGGCTAGCACGCTTGTCTGCCAAGCCGGTGGTCATGAGTTGAACACCATTCCTAGGCGCGGATTTTTATTTTTCTTCTTCTTCTTCACCGACCTGACCTCCCAGGTCGGTCCAATCTAAATGTGTAACAGGAAATTTCTAGAGAAGTAAGCATGCGGCCTGATATTGAACCCATTACTCAACGAGTGCCGACTGATGTAAAAAAAAAATAGCACTGTATACACAAAATCCGCCTCACGGCGTGTAAAGCGGTCCTTTACTAGCAGAACTGACGTAGCTCCAGAAACATTAACACAAATAGAAGAGGCGTAGTAAACGACATGGAGAAGTGCGTGACACCAGGCAACTCAATGAGCTTATCATAGTACACCATCCAATACGGGCACTGGATTGGGGAAACTACTCAACTCTAACAGAAGCGTGTCACTGAAGTAATCGATATAACAAGAAGCGGTGATACACGGCCAAACATGATCCCTCCCTTCTCCTATCCAACTACACCCCAGCGTCTGCTAATTAGTCCCTTACATACAGTATATATTACCAGTTTCCGAATTACTAATTTAGCAACAAAGAACATTTTCTTCTTGCTGAAGTAAGGCATTTTGATCTTCTGTCTAAGGCTTTCCAAACTGAGCTATTTCGGGTGCCTAGTTTTATTTACAATGACCCGACAACACTATTACACCATAACTTAAGTAAAACATTATTGTTGGTGACACATATGAAATTGCCAAGAACACTGTACACAAACCTAAGGCATGATTCAATCTAGTGAATACTTGTTATCTGGATTTTTGTAGAGTAAGATAGGAAAGGCGCGGTTTGAGAGAGAGAGAGAGAGAGAGAGAGAGAGAGAGAGGGAGAGAGAGAGAGAGAGAGAGAGAGAGAGAGAGAGGGAGAGAGAGAGAGAGAGAGAGAGAAAGAGAGAGAGAGAGAGAGAGAGAGAGAGAGAGCTTATAGTGCCCCTTCTTTCATTTTCTGTAAGTTCCTTACTTAAGGCTTTAAACATGTATTTGTTATACACCTTCCACTTAATTGCATCAGAGGCTGTATATATCGCAATCAATAGTTACAATTAACTCAACTGTTCAAGTTAACTGACACTATGATCATGAAGAAAAGACAGTGTAAGGCAATAGACAATGTAGAGGATAGAAAGGATATACAGCCATTGACTCAGTCATATTTTATTGTGGACATCATCTTAAAGTCTCTGGCTTGTTTGCTGGAGTCGGGCAATACAATCAATCAATCAATCAATCATGTGCCATGCCGGAAAGCGTGGGCGGTCATGATTCGCCATTTCACTCGATCACCAGTGTCGTGGATCAGCTCAGTGTTCCTGTCTCGTCCATGCCATGTGGCCAAGCCATCCAGGTATTTTCCTCTCGGTCTTCCTCTTGGTCTGTTCCCCTCGATCTTGCCAGTTGTCACTAAGTTCTCCAATCCATTTCTTCTTATAACATGTCCAAAAAATTTTGACTGTCTATGTCTAATTTTTCTAATCAGTTTACGATGTTCATTTGTCTCCTGTAGTACTTGGTCATTGGTTTTTCTGTCTGTCCATGGTATTCTTTGCATTTTCCTCAGAAACCACATTTCTGCAGCCATCAGATGCTTTTCAGCTTGACTGCTCATTGTCCAAGTTTCACATCCATACAAAAGAACAGGCTCTATGTATCCCCTCAACACTCTTTTTCTCGTTTCAACTGACATCTTCTTATTGGTCACAATGTTTTTCATCTTGCTAAAGGCTACTTTCGCCATGGCGATTCTTGTTCTAATCTCTTCAAGGCATCTCCTATCAGATGTTATAACTGTTCCAAGATAATTGTACCGATTCACTTGTTGAAGAATATTTCCATTTACTTGTATATTACATTGTGGCACTTCTTCCTTCCTACTGACGACCATAACCTGAGTCTTTTTACAATTTAATTCTAACCACAGTTGCTCACTGTGTACAACAACCGCATCTACTAATTGTTGCAGGTCCTGCTCATTGTCTGCAATTAATACTGTATCATCTGCATATCTAATGTTATTGATGTTTCGTCCTCCAATGCTGATTCCATTTATATCCTCTACATTTCTGCATTTCTGGCCAAAAAGAAATGTGATGGTCACAACACATCACTTGCCCATGGCAGGTTACTGCTGCAGGATTGTCTTTGTTTTTTAAATAATTTATATGAGGACAGTACATATGTATTGCTTGCTTAGAGATGTTGAAAGATCCTGACTATAAATGCATCCATTGTGGCACCATGACAACCCACAGATAAGGTTATACAAAAAGAAGATTTGAGAAATAAATTGCTTTGTATACAAAGATTCACATCTATCAACTATGGCAAAGGAAGTGCTCAAAGACAGCAATAGCAATCGCACAATGCATCATCATCATCATCTGGCAGGTCCTTAGAAGAATGTTGGCCTCATCAAAGACACCGTAAAGACTCAATCTTTTGCCAGTTCCCCTGCCTCAAGCTGGGCTGTCTTAAACCGTGTGTGTCCATCTTCATTTTGGTTGAATCCTGCCTCCTCCTCCAGAATCCACGCCTTCCATTGGTGTACTACGTCACTGTGATGTTTAATATGGCTGAAGTATTTCAGTTTCCAAGACATCATGATGTTTATGAGCCAGTTTTATTTGATGTTTAGAATGTGTACAATGTCATTATTTTTCTTCTTCTTCTTGATCTACAATATTCTAAGAATGTTTTGATAACAATGCAATTCCCAAATACAAAACAAAAAACACACGGTTGATAAACTTTACTGCGCTTTAATTTTATGTTATGTGGCACAAAATGTGCTACTTTTTAAAGAACACAAACGAAATAGTAATTACATAATTCTCTACTGCTAATGGGTTCTGTCAAGAGAACTATTGTTGAGGTCAGAGGATTACAGACAGCTTGCTTGACAGGTAACAAGCAGTGCACGGGCTTCTTATTTTACTTTTAAGTGTACCACCGAGGTCACAAGACTAAGACCTTGTTTCACACTGGCTAAAGCCTTTGGGCATCTTTTCATGGTATGGCCTATCTACAGTTTTCAGTATAGCCAAAGTTACAAGGTACCATGCCCCTCTGCAGATGTGAAGTTCCAGTGCTACTCTTGCATACCATGCTAGTTTCTTTGTTTGGAGATGGGAAGGAGAACTCTGCAACACAGTCCCCATACCAGGTTGAGAGAAAAGTATAAAAAATTAGGCACTCCTCAGAATAACGCTCATAAATTATTTATTGTAAAAATTATCCCTTACAGGGCCTCATTAGGTGATATAATAAAATATATTAAAATCTACGAACTAATTTATAGAACTGAACAAATCGAAATACATATCAATAATATTTGACAGTTATTATCTGAAAGTATCGTACGTGGAAATACGTACGTACAAGAAATAATTTGGGACTGTTATTTTATTATGTAGTTATTGAGTGTGTGGTGGGCGGCTAGACCGATCGATGGATGCAATAAATGTTTTTGGACCGGAGGGCCCTCACTGTCGTCGGAGTGTATAACTATCAGTTATATGTGGAAATATGTACATACATGATGCCATTGGAAAGATGCCTTTTAAAAAAATATAACTTGAAATTATTTGCTAACATTGTGCCATAGATTCTAAAGAGTTCAATCTCAGCATCGCTATGGCCACTCTACGTTTAACTTCAGAAGCTCTTAAAGCCAGTATAAACAACCAAACTACTACACAAATTATTTAACACAAATTATTTAGCAGAGCCTAGAAGACTGGAAAAAGCACCAGCAGACTAGAGAGAGGGATATCTGGTGAAGCTGCCAAAGAAAAATGACGACTAGAAGTGCCAAAATTAAAGGAATAATGTTACTGTCAGCTCCTGGGAACATATAAACAGGATCCCTCTGGAGAGACTATGAGACACCACTGATAAACAACTAAGGGATGAACAGGTAGGCTTTCAACCAAACAGGTCGTGCAATGTGTAGATAGTCACAAGAAGCATAATAATAAGAGCAAAGTACTGAAATAAATATACCACTTTACATTGGATTTGTGAGTTATGAACAGGCCTTTGACAGCACTGATAGAGAAATTCTTTGGAAACTGATGAGAGACTATGGAACTCAACAGAAGATCATTAATCTAATAAAGGCAACATATAAAGACATGAAATGCAATTGGTTGAGCTGCAGTAACACTGTAAAAATATAATGAATACATCAATAAACATGGAAAGTGGAAATAGTCAGCTTTACAAGAACACAATCACAAGTTACAGAATGGACATTGCGGCTAAAATGCCTTTTTCAACATACAAAGATAATAAGACACTGATACAGCTACAGTATGAATCAAAGAGATGGAGAATGACTAAAACATTTACTAAAGAAAATGCAAACATTCACTAACTGGTGACTGTAGAGGATAGAAAATATAAACTGGTGTGACAGAATCAATAATGTGAAGCTAACAGACTGAACTATACACATTCCAGCATATGAATAGGTGATCAAAAGATGCTGGCGCTTGATAGGACACCCATTTAGAACACCTGTTAATATGAGTACCCCTAGAAAGTTATCTCTCTGGAAACTACAGTGCAACAGAAATAAAAGAAGACCTAAAGACACATGGAGAAGAAATATTAGAGACAGAAATATGTAATATGGTGAGTGCAAGGAGGAGATGCAGTAAATGCAAAGGATAGGAGCTATGGCATTAGTTGGTTGAGGATCTAAGCTACATTGGGGGATAAAAAATGAGAAGATATATAAATACTCAACACAGCAGAAAAACCCTGTACCAATCATGGGAAAATGCCATGTCCTATACGAGTTAACCTCAATTAAACTAAACTTAAATACAAAAAAATAAAAACTTTACATACAAATGTATGTTCACATGGAAATTGCAGTCAAACAGTCATTGCAATATTTCCTCAAGGATATCAGTGCTTCATGAGAAGTTCTGAAAGGTGACATGGCTTTCCCCTACCCAACCACAGAAGAAACTATCATGACAAGGGAAACTCAAGATGGACCTATAAGTTGGCTGGGTGGTTAAGAATCCTCTGGAAAACTGAGCTTTAACTCTGATAAGATTTTTTCATCTTTTTATTCTTCTCATCCCATCCTTATGCCTTAATGTAGTCACCTGAGGGTCTTCTCTGTGACTATATGTTGTGTTTTGTGTATGTATTTGTTTGCTGATGAAGGCTAGTCGCCGCAACGCCCTTGTATTGTTTTGTAATTCTGTTCTGTAAAGCTGCATTACTATGTGTCATTTTATAATGTTTACATTTCTACAGCTTTACCGCAGTTCCTCTAATTATATTCATATTTTAATTTTTATCATACAGCTTTTAAATGGTAAACAACTGGCCAAACTTATACAACATACAGGATCAGAACACTTAAAACTTGTACAGATCATGCAAGAATGGGTGCAAGTTGATAAAGCAATCTTGGTTTTTATATTTTAAATACAATAATACTGGGTTTGGTGGGTTCAAAATATATGGACTGCAGCATTTTGACATACCTAGGCTCAAACAGTTACTTGCTGTAATCTGGGTTTGTGGAAAAACAAGATAGCAAAGACGGCAACTGATCTTTTCCATTGCAAAGCCATGACCTAACTTACGTTCTTAAGATTCCAATCCCCTAATGTTGTTAGTTATATGCCCTTTACAGGACATCGCCATTGACTACAGCACTTATTGGCTGTTTTGTGAATTTCTAGGCAATTTTTACATTCAGTAATTTTTTTTTTTTCCCTTTGAACTCAAGCGTAGTCCATACATACTACGTCCAGTAGTGCTGGACTGAATTTTACGTGTGAATTGGCTTTTACCTATTAACCGTGTTTCTCACCATGAGGCAAATCCACTTCGACTTCAGAGGTACTTGTAATAAACGTCTTCAAGTCAAGGGCGATAGGTCAACATTTTAGTCCAACTGTCCGGTGTAGAGGCTGAACCCCTTACCTCGGCATCAGCACACTGGATGTTTAAGAACATGCATTCTTATCCATTCGGCCTTGCTGACCTACACATTCAGTAATTTCCCATTGCTTTCTGAACAACCAACATTTATACCATCAAAGTCATCAGCTCCCAAATCATCTGCAGCTGACTTCAAACCCAGAATGTTGGGATTGAGAAATTGTGTTCACTACCCGCTAAGCCACATACACAAACCCTAGTGTAGTATCTGCCATGAAATTACTTTCATTTTTTTTTAATGATATGATATCTATTAAACACTTAACACTTCCTCTCTTGTTGCTACTTCCCTGTTTCTATGTTTACTGTGGCATCTTCATATAATGCTAGCAGTTTTATACATACAGCTTTAGCACAGAAAAGCACAGGTAAATATGTATATACATAAGCATTATGCAAATTCTTGTACCACTTCATAAAGTGATATATAAAAAGATATAAGAAGCGTAAGCAGAGAAAAGCAAAGGTAAATATAATTTACTTTACACACATAGTTATCCCACTGTGCGTACAAAAGATACTGTTGCATTCAAGAACCAACTTCATTCAAATTCATAAATGCAACATAAATCTAGCCAGCTATAGATAATCTTTCACATGCTAAATGTTCAATTGTATGTGCACAGTTACTGTATGAAAAAGTGTGCAACCCTGTGACCCAAGTGTGCTGTCATCTAACATAAAAACAACCTACCTGTCAATGTCAGTCCAGAAAGACCAGAAGCTATTGAAGTTGTCAACTGTGTCTCAACTGCTGAAAATCCTATGTCATTTGGTCTTTTGGCCATCATTATGAACGCCTACTTACTACTATATACCAGCTACATGAATATGTCTTTATACCTGACTTGTATGTGTTTGCATTTATCAAGCATTATTAATGAACCTTGCTAGAAAGTTTGCGAAATAAAAATTACTCCACCTAACAACACTACTGTCACTACAAATGCCCTGAAGCACCGCTCTAGTATTAACTATTATTAAATATTTAATATATCTAGGTTTTATTACAAGGCACGTCGCTTCGTGCAGTAAAATCAGATCTCACACACTGTGAACACTCAACTAAAAGCTGCTTTAGCTTGGCTGGTGGGAATAGTTAGGACTGAAGTGAAACGACTGGGAAAATATACCTAACGCACCCGTTGCACACTAACACTTTCTTTTCACGACACTTTTTAGTTATCAATGTGGAACGGGCGATTAGCACACAGTTTCAATCTGTAAACACAGTCATACATAGCTCTAATATTTCTCCCTGGGCAACAGTATAAGCTGTCGTACCAGCAAAGACCTAGCCCACAAACGCAACCAGCCAGAAACCTGTCTTCCACCAGCAACTGACCTTACCCGTCTCCGTGTGTGTCGTCTGCGGCTTTCGGAATCCGATTCGGCTCACTGGTTCTGTCATGCGCAGTCGGCGACACTCGGAGACCGGCTGGTACTTCAAAACACACAGCGGAGTTTTATATGAAATGCTTCAGCCTGTTGCTTCATTGGAAGTCGTTGCGGTTCATAAACTAAATTTATTAATAATAAAATTACGAACTCATGCATCCGGATGAGGCAATGTGATATATTCAAATGCAAGTTTTAAACTGCATTGTTATGATTATTAAATAAATGGGTAGTCTCATGGCAGCTAGTGCTGTTGGGAAGTGAAGTGTTAAGCCTTCACATATTTTAGGCTACGGCATGTGGTAGGATGACTTGTTCCTTCACTCATCACGTTTCCTTCGCAAACAATTTCTAGAGATTTCCAAAAGGTGTCTGGTACCAGTTTTACTAGGCTGGATAGTACTGGTGTGAACAAACAAAAAAACATCAACTTAATCAGAACCACCTTTTCGGCAGCTAGCCGGGGTATCGCAGTGACTAGAGCGCGTGCCTGCCGGTCCGGTAGCATGGGTTCGAATCTGATCGAGGTGGATATTTAAATTAACTCTGGTCCCAGGTCGACCCAGCCTTTAAAAACATAACAAGAAATGTCTGGGAAGTAAAGGCGACCTATGGTAGTTAGTTAGTCGCGGTTCCAACTTCACGGCAACAGGTCGTCCCCATTAATCCATTATGCTCCATTCCTGTGCCAGTGAATATCACACAAAATGCTCATCACTGCCCAATATGAAAAGTGGAACAGACAGAGTCTCGACAAACCAACAGCACGCACAGGTCCACTGTGTATATTGCCGCCGCCAGAAAGCCAATTCAAAAGTCCTCCACGAAAAATACAGTTCATCGTAAATATAATCGGCAGTCACCAGAAAGACTTCATTGACCTTGGTTTTATACCACATAGCTCTGTCTTTGTCCACATCGCTCCTCGAGTACCGACTTTTATTACAATATAGGGCTAGCACCATATGCACAATACGCCACAATCTGTGTATAAATAGTCCTTTACTTGTTACTTACTGTCTAGGCAATCAAGCGTACTGACTACTGTACGGTACGGCTGTGTCAGTGTTGTAATTATACTTGAGAAATAAATGGCCTTGGCCAAGCAATGTACGGTCATGTAATGTATGTTTACAGTTTAGTTTTATCGTTGTGCCATGTGCTATGTCAAATGCTTAAGACATCTAGTAGATACTCTTTTCATTTTCAAAGTAACTAATAAAATAGAAGAAAACCAATTGGGAAAAGAAAAAGAAAAAAAGAAAAAAAAAAAGACAAAGCCGCCATTTTACACTAGACCTTCATATATAAAGCGTATATGAAACTTGGTCACTGGGCTGGGCGGATTATCCAAAGGCGATAGTTACACAGTTACTGAAACATAGGCGATGACAGTCAAGCAAGATCATCAACATCTCAAAACTATCTATTAAAAGTTAGAAATAGGGTATATTGGTGATGCAGAACAACAAAAATAATACTTGAAAACACAGCTGACCTTCGTCACAGACAGGTAGACAGAACGACAGGCAGGTGGACGGGCGGACGGACGAACATGAATGTAGACGCCAGTCAATAGAGTGATAGACAGACGTACACACTGACGAGCGGGCGGGGGTCTGGTTTCGGACAGACAGACAGACAGACAGGCAGGCAGATAGATAGATAGATAGATAGATAGATAGATAGATAGATAGATAGATAGATAGATAGATAGATAGATAGATAGATAGATAGACAGTAGGTAGGTAGGCAGGTAGGTAGGTAGTAGGCAGGCAGGCAGGTAGGTAGGTAGGCAGGTAGGTAGGTAGTAGGCAGGCAGGTAGGTGGGTAGGCAGGTAGGTAGGTAGGTAGGTAGGTAGGTAAAAAGAAAACCCTAGTGACTGCACTAGCCAGGCGGCCTTAATTCTCAAGCTCAAAACCCCCCACCCCTGAAAAAAAAAAACACAACCGGTTGTACACAGCAAGGTACTACAGAAAGGCCCCGGTTAACGTCGGGGTTACGTTCTTGAAAAACGCGACTTTAGGTGAAACGACGTATTGCGAAACACTATTTCCCATAGAATTAAATGAAATACAGTGTATTATGTAATGTTTATTTTCATTGTTGTTGATATTTATTGGCTAAATAGAGGCGGGTTGGAGGGCGAGTGGTAGAATTATTGGGTCGTAGAGGCATCAAAACCACGACTTGCTCCAAAACTATCATCGGGACTATTAGTACTGCTCTAACCCGCTTTCTTGGCTAGATCTTCATGGAGAGACTTTGCTTTCTCTTGAATAGCCATCTTGCTCACAGGCATATTCCGTTGGTTGTTGACTTCAATCCAGACGGTCAATAGTGCTTCCATGTTCTCCATAAGAGTACTTCTGGTACGAGTGACCTTGGAAGCACTCAAAGAGGTTACGTTTTTAGCACCCTCTTTGATTTTGTCAGCACCTGCACGATTTGTCCTTACCGTGGTTGGAGGTAAATCATAGACTTTACAGATATCAATAGCCCGATCACCAGCCTCAAAACGACGCAACACATCTAACTTCACCTCAAGAGTAACACTTTTCCTGGTTCTCTTACAACCAGACACATTATCATCACTTACTGTGCGCTTTGAATTCATAATTATGGGCGATTACACGATAAAATCCTGGAAAAACGCACTGTACCAAATTTAAAATGGCGACGTTAACGCAGCATAGCAAAACAGATGACGACATTATGGCGGAACGTAGCGACGTAAAGTGAAGTTATGTCCCATTGTGACAACGACGTTATAGAGAAACGACGTAAACCGAAGCGACGTATATCGGGGCCTTCCTGTATAGGCAGTAGAAAACAGATGATGACCCATTTCTACGAGGCTGAGTGGACCTCAGGGAGAGGAGTTGGTCAGGGTGCCAGCGGGGCAGTCAGACTTGTGCAGAGTTATAATCACATTGAGCCGGGAGTGCAGAGAGTGGCCAGCAGGGGCCACTGAAGTGGAAATTCAGCAACTAATTCAGGATAATGCTCGCCCGGGTGATGTGATTATCTACACAGATGGTTCGGTGTTGAGAGGTAGGAGAAGTGCCTAAATTATGATACCACAACATACCTTATGATACCACAACATCTAGCTTAAGAATGGAGGTGGAGGCGGTCAGTGCAGCTTTCCGTGATTACATCGTGATTGTAACTGATTCAGAAAGCATGCTGAGGAGGGTGAGGACATGCAGGCTTCGTGCAGAGTGGCTTGCTTCGCTTCGGAAGCATCACCTGGATCTTTTCTCCGGGGCATGCCGGTGTGCCGGGGAATGAACAGGTGGACAGATTGGCTGGCTCGACAAAACTTGGCGGAGTATTGATGCATGACAAGGCAGACGTGGTTGCGGCCTTGTGGGAGCACGAGTACACCTCGAAGGAGCAAATGGATCACCATAGTCTGGAAAGAATGAGGCAGCGAGGAGTGACGAGGGGATCTGGCCGACGCTCGACGCTCAGAGGAAAAGCGAGACGGACATATAATTAGATTGCTACTGGAACTATTGGTGTTGGAACTCTTCGCTGGCTGCTGATGATGAGGGCGGAGCGCTTATGGGAATGCCCTGAATGCTGTGATGTCGGTTCGTAAATCAATCAATCAATCAATCAATCAATCAGAACCGTACTGATCGGTAAAAACAATACTGTCCCTACTGACATTGAACCGGCTGCCTTGGCAGCAACCACTAACCCCAATGCCACCGTGACGTCTTACTCTTATATGATTTTAAACACAAAAAGCCATAAATAATGTGATGCACAATTTATTTCATGGTATATTTCGCTGCATCTTGTCAGACGCATACTGCAGAGAGCTATATATCATATTAAGCTGAAACAACTAAAACACATAGCATTGGGTATTATTCGAATGTGGGAACATCTGTTATCCCCACAGTAATTTCAAATTTACCACTAACTCTTTCTGTTTGCTGGAAGCACCTAATTGCTAACGCATCAATATATTTGAGCAATTGTTTATTGTTCGTCGAATACAGTACTGTGCACGAAATGCTTTTCCTTTGTTCACGCTATGGACATATTTTATTAGATGTTGAGAAATCGAAGAGGACGGCGTTTCATAGTCTTTCGGCTGCACATGGATTCCTGCAGACTGATTAATTCTCTTTCTCACAAACACTGGTATATATGTTAGGCTACCCGATTTGCTAACTCGAGTAGCTGAACATATACCAGTGTGGGTGGAAAAGAGAGGTGTTAATCAATCTTCAGGAATCCGCGTGCAGTCGAAAGACTATAAAACGCTGTTATCGTCGATTTCTCAATGCCTAAAAAATTCAGCCATAGCGTGAATAAAGAAAAAGTGATTCCTATACTTTTTTTTATGTTGCATATCCATTGCAGGACGTTGCAGTCAACACCAGCATTTTTCAGCCGCTGGTGATGTACTAGGCAAATTTTACGTTCAGTAGTTTGCCATTGATTTCTGAACGACCGGCTCCCATACCAACGCGTTATAACACAACGCGACACGGTCTGCTGCACAAATCGGACGCGGCTGCGTTTCGAAGGCCTGGTAATCGGCTCACGAACCGCGTTCGCAAGACTTTGGCCACGGAGTCCTATTCGTATACTGCATTCGAACAATAAACGATTGCTCAAATATAGTGCATACATAAACACACATGTATCGTTTGACGCCCATAGAAGTAGAAGAAAGAAGTAAGATTAGAGGGCAAATATAGTGAGACGTTAGCGATTAAATCATTCCAGTCGGTTTTGTGCAAGCACTTTGTGTTGTGTGTAATTGCGTTGTGCATGTTGACAGCGGGGTTGCAATATTTGCGTCTTTCTGTCGACACATCCCACTTCTGCCTGCCTGGGTTGCCCTTCCCGGATGTTATATGATTAAATATAAGCATCATAGGAAAGCCGGTCTCCTGGGCTAGGCGTTAACGTCTTTCTCCGTAATCCCGCCGAAAGGCGCATATATATCTACCGTAAACAGTCTCAAATATCAGACGAACCACGAAGTATTAGTTTGCACAGGCGAAGATCCTTATGTGTGTATACCAGAATATATACTATACTGACACCTTACTGTCTTGACAGACGATAGTTTGTTATATTGTGCTTCACAAAATGCATAATAACTACAACCCATGGTGGTAGAAGATCACGGATGGAGTTATACCTCTCCATAGCACAAAGTCTGGGCTGAATTGGAGAGACCAATTGTTGCCCATGCAGCATGATCCCTCTCTCAGCCTGCCTAGTTTAGGCCAGAGGAAAAGTAACACCAATACATCAGGAACAAGACAAGCTGAAGAAGCTGCCGAATCAGCAAAGCGATGCTCTAACCGTCCGCCTGTCAGCGCTTCGATTCTAGACCAGTTGCCATCCAAGGCTTAGGGCCTGGTCTGCCTTGCCATGACATTTTGTCTTTAGGTTGCTTTTCCTCTCACCGGGATAAGACTTGTATCCTCCCAACTGTGCGCCCCCCCCCCCCCCCCGCCCGAAACCGTTGGCATAATATGGGGTATAAGGTATGGTAAGCGCCGCCCAACATTCGCCGCGAACAGAAAGCAGGTTGTAGCGTCTACTGTTATACGGCAGCTCAGTCATATCTAAGTCCTGACACTCATACCAGAACCATGCATGCAGTAAATATTCTTGTGTGTGTATGTGCGCGTCCGCATCAATATGTATGAGTAAGATTGCTAATTTTGAAATGTGAGAGGTTACTGTGTCCGCCTCAGGCACATAAGATAAGGGTTCGATCCCTACTTAGAGCTGGGCATTTTTCAAACAACCGTTGGTACACGAACCCAATGTTATATTCGGTAGTGAGATAAGATACTTTTTAGATACCGACGAAGAACAGGAGGTTCCGTGTGCAAGATGTGCACGTTACAAACCCCACCGTAGTTAAAAATCACACATGTAGGTTGTAAAGTCACTGCCCTGGCAAAATTGTTTGAAAAGCAAACCAACCCACCGGTAGATAGAGCCCGTTACCTTGGATGCAATCTGTATAGAGGTAGTAATCCTTATACACACATGCTTGCCGAACTCGGACACACTGACCTGTGAGGTGCATAACTAGATGTGACGCACTACCCTCGAAAGAGGAACGAAAAAGTAAAAGAGGGGGAGAAATTGTGGAGGAGAAGAATGGACAACAGACAGCGACTTTTTCGGCATACTCTTGTGAAAGTTCCAACGCCTGAAGGATATTTAACATGCGCAATGTGCGGTCTCCCTGGGCTAGGAGTTTCACGACTTTCTCCGTAATCCCGTATACTCTCGTGAGTAACGTGACGTGCGCGAGAATCGGTAGCGGTTCTCTCCGCGTCGGTAACTTACGGGGTATGTGAGCCGGTCGCTCAGAAAGTAATGACAAACTACTGAGCGTAATCTTGCCAAGAAATCAAACAATTAGCTGAAAGATGTTGATGTTGACAGCGATGTCCTGTAAAGAATATGCGAACAACAACAAATAAATGTAATACGTGCCTGCTCAGTGGCGAAGTATTTACAGTCCCGATTCGTGATCTCGCACACCGCGTTCGAAACACAGCTGCGGGCGATTCGGCAGCAGACCGCGCTGCGTTGGTTTTTTTTTTTACGAATTGGTATGGGTACTGGTCGTTCAGAAAGCAATGGCAAACTACTGAACGTAAACTTGCCAAGAGATCACAACAGCAAAAAATGCCAGTGTTGACTGCAACGTCCTGTAAAGGATATGCAACTAACATTGTTTTAATATAATATTGTAGTACGTGACTTCTCGGATTTTGTTTTTGCTGGTTTTCGAGAAGGTTATGCGTCTGATTAACGGGAGCAGGGAGGGGGGGGGGGGATATATATCATTGGTTTCGGTATTTTGTAAAAATCTACAGCTTGATTCATGCCGTCTTCTCGACTTAGAGACGGAAGACCTTTAGGTGAAGTAATATTCGCTTTAAAGCAAACAGCCTAAACATAAGACCGCCGTTGTTAACAAGCAAGGGATAAACATTGAATGAGGGGAAACATCGACACAGAGATAAGCATTTCCCTGCTGTACAATGACAAAGCATCGGTGAATTAATCCCATTGCCAAGATAGTGGGTTGAGCCATTAGACCGCTCAGTTGGACTAAAATGTTGACTTCTCATCCTTGATTTGGGGACATAAATTACAAGCACCTCAGAAGTTGGACTAGGTTCGCCTGACGGCGAGCGACACTGGTAATAGTAATACTTAGTAATAGGGAAAGCTAATCCACAAGCGAAAAGCAGTCCAGTGCACTAGAAGTAGTAGCAAGTTTACGGACAACGCTTGAGTTCAAGACGAGGGAACGCGAAAATAATAATAATAATAATAATAATAATAATAATAATAATAATAATAATAATAATAATAATAATAATAGAACTCCAAGGCATCTGGGATTTGAAAGCAAACTGTTCGTATAAGAAAGAAGCGTACCAGATGGGTGCGCTCCGTGAACAAGCTTGACAGATAAATTCAAGAGTATTGGTCGACACTCAAAGAAGCAAAGGGAAGAAGCAAGGGTCTGAGGACACACTGGGCAGTATAGACATTGTTAGTCATATACGAGAAGCACATCAAATTATTCTAATGACCCCATTAAGGGCTCCTCGTGATGCCAATCATTCAGTCTGTAAATCCATAATTGACAGAGAGGGACTGGACACTTATAACCAATAGCGTCCAAGGTCGGTTATTAGTAATATACATGATAATTAATTGATAAGAATACCCTTTTTTGGACAACAATCACATTCAAATTAATATCCTGTTACCGGATTATTAATCTGAGCCAGTGATGACTCGTAAATATAACTTCTCTCTGAGGTTGAACGGGGTAGGGGTAATCGAATCAGGTAAAACATGGTTAAACTTGAGAAATAATTTTTATCTACGTATTCTTATCAATTATCAGTCAACTTAACAGTAAATTAATTACCTGGTTAAAAGATTATATAAATTATAAAGAAATGACTTGCCTTCATCACTACTTTCCTCGACCCATCATCATCGACTGTCGGCTTTTGGTTATAACATTGCTACTTGAACGCCTAGACTGTTAACTAGGTGATAACAAATTAATTTGATGTCTCCACATATAAGCATTTACTGAAAATACAGAAGCCATTAAAGTGATGAATAATTGTTTCGAGAAATAAAGCCGCTAGCGCCGTAACAATTTTCCATTGCTCCATGCTCATGCCCCTTCTACTTCCTGCGCCGTAAGGGGAAGGCTTGAGTCAGTTGAATAAAGTAAGTATTAAAGTATATTTTCAAATACCAGAGTTACAGAATTTAATGTTGTAAAAAAAAAGAAGAAAAAAAAACTGTTGGTGACTTAGTAACTTCTGCCATGATGATGCGAAGTATTATGAGAGGTGTAACAAAATCATAGCTTAATAAATGGAGGAGGGAGGGGTCTTTCAACTCCGAGAACTCTCGGTCTTTTTATTTTAAATTTAGTTTCACCTGGCTCAGCTTTACCACCACCACCAGTGTCACAGAATATAAAATAAATAAGTCACTTACTTGTCACAGCCAACTAACTACTGCCTTAGTTTAGTGGGTAGCTAACCTTTCATTTAGAGAATAATTAACATTGAATGTCTCATGTTTTCAAATACCAGATCACCGATAACATTCTTCGCATTCGTGAATTAGTTGGAAATAATTGGAAAGCAAGATTGGGAATCTGTGAGCTTAGAAGACCCAGATCAGTTGAAAATATCACAGCTGTTGGAGCCCAAGGATCAAACAGCGTGTGGGACATTGCGGCTGGCCTGCTCTTGTTTCGAAGTTGTTTAGGTCTTACATTAACTATTTATCAAACTATTTATATATACTCAAAAATAATGAATAAAAAGTCATTACAGTAAATGGCGCAAATGATCAAGAGCTAGTTAATTACTAGTTTGATACGATAGTGAATCTCAAATGCCGCAACCACCCATGGTTATGATGATCATACTCATCACACAGGTATCTGTATACATTGAAAGTGACACTTTACAAACCCATACCAAGCCAGTGTTCTCCTGTACTACATTAGAGGACAGATCCATACATACATACTATGATACTAGCATTACTGTGGGTGTGGTCTGTGACATGTCTCACTGCAAGCTGGTAATCCTGATTCTATATTTCCCTCTGTTTGTGGTTTCTGCAGCTGTGACACAAAATTAGTAATTACCACTTCCTGTCATACCCCTTAAAAAAACACTTGAAATGGAGACTTCGAAGAGATACAGTTTGATTTTATTTTGTCATTTATGTCTAACATATTTGTTTATTTTTTAGGGAGAGTTTATTCGCAGGGCCCTGCGAATAGACGCTTTGTTGTTTATTCACAGGGCCCTACGAATAGACGCTTTGTTTATTCACAGGGCCCTACAAATATGTCTATCTGAATCTATCTAACAAACTGTGTGTCTGTCTTTCCATATGCATATGTATGTCTGGTTGACTCTCTGTGTGTATGTATGCGTGTGTCTGACTATCTGCTGTCTGTCTGCCAGTTTATATATCCGTTGTTTATTTGTCTGTATCTCTGACTGCCTGCCTCTCTCTCTCTCTCTCTCTCTCTCTCTCTCTCTCTCTCTCTCTCTCTCTCTCTCTCTCTCTCTCTCTCTCTTTCTCGGTCGCTCGGCCGGTCAACCTGCCTGTTCAGAGTATTGCAGGGAGAGGTTGAAAGAGATGTATGAATTGGCATGGTGGAACACAGATGATCGACGAGCGAGTGTCGGGTTGGATCTAGCTACCCATCTACCTGTGTCCCTACTCATCCACCTACCTGCCTAGCTACCCACATACCTGCTTACTTAACTACCTACCTGTCTACCTACCCACATATCTGCCTCTCTAACCATCTATCTGTCTAACAACCCACCTACCTGCCTACTTAACCACTTTCGTGTCTAACTACCCACCTACCTAACCAACTATGAATATTACAAAGAATTATCGCCGAAGCAACGGAGTACGTGCTTTGTGCTCGATACTTTTGACAACAGCCAGCGGGGAGAGAATGAAGCGGAGGAGAAGAGGTAGGGGAGAGGGGGGAAGGAAAAGGAAGAAGAGGGCTGGAGCCAGAAGGGGTAGAAGGAAAACGGATCGTTTGGGACTCAAAAATATGTGGGTTGCGTATTGGAATTGCCGTAGTGCAAAGCAACGAGGACCAATACTGGAGAAACTGGTACTAACTAAATTACACTCACTTTAAACAACACAATTCTAAATACCCAAAGAGATGAAGGATTGACTTTCACCCAATGAATTGCTGAAAAATTAAAAAAAAACATTGTCCGGCAAGGAAACGAACGATTGACATTTGACTTTCATCCAATTAATTGCTGAACAATTAAAGAAAAAAAAAATGTCCGGCAAGGAAACGAACCTCGAGCTCCCACCCATCAGGCGGGGACACTATCAACTATGCCACTGACGACACGTTTTCCAATCAACGAAAATGTATACTATACCCGCAAACTTACGTTAAATCACGTGACCAGCACAAAGGGCCCTGCGAATAGACGCTTTGTTTATTCGCAGGGCCCTACGAATAGACACTTCCTATTTTTTATGTTAAAAAAGTAGGGACCCCTTTTCACAACATGAGGTGCATTCCATATATGGTGCTAACCTAATTTTAGATCATTCGGCATTTGATGGGTGATCTGGACAATAGTATACTGGCTGCTTCTACTTCCCATGAAATTTCCTGGTGGTAATTTTATGCTGGGTCAACCGACCTGAGACTCTAGATTAATGCAAAATATCCCTTTACTTTCCACACATGACCATTGGGCTAGCATGCAAACCAGACCATGCAGCTCCCGTACAAACATGCTATGGGGCAAAATACATGGCGTTATCATACAAACTTGAGTCATGGGCCAAGCTTATCTAGAATGGCATGCTGCGACATGCAAGATTTACTGCCATCTTAGTTCTGTATTGTTTCTGTTTGAAACATTGTAGTAATGACTTTTCTATTACATATCTCTTTACTATGTTTCTTGTAAATACTGTTGGGTTCTCGGTGAGGTTTTCCATGCTTGACATATTATTTAGGAGATTGGAGCACTTACACAGGTATCTGTATACATTGAAAGTGACACTTTACAAACCCATACCAAGCCAGTGTTCTCCTGTACATTAGAGGACAGATCCTTATACAATATATACTAGCATATTCTAATTATGGTTAACTTGGTAGTGCATGCTTAGCCAAAGCATCCCATCCCCCCTTTCCCCCTCATATCCATGTAGATCTGTTTGCTTCTTTGTTTCTCTCTCTCCCGAGGGATGTATGTCATACCTAGTTATGCACTTCAGAGGTCAGTGTGTCTCACTTTGACATGCATTTGTGTAAGGTCTATTTCTTCTAGACAGTTGAGTTGAGTTAAGAACCAACATCACTGCACTCAGGACATTCCCATAATGCTCTGTCCCCTTGTTCAACAGCCAGCAAAGAGTCATACTACTAATCGTTCCCACCGCTCTCTGATTAAAAGTTCTCCAGGTCTTCCCTCTCAGTTGTGAGATTCTACCAGAACCCCTGCCGATCCTCCACAATCTCATTCTTTCCACATATGGGTTCTCAGTCTGTTCCTCCACCTTCTCCACCTGGTCCCACAAGCGCACGACCACCTCCCCCTTGTCCATAGGCAATCTACCACCAAGAGGTGCATTCCCTGCTAGCCTATCAGCCTGTTAATTCCCCAGCGCCCCCGCATGGCCAGGGCAAAATATCCATACAATTCTCACAATCTGTGATCTCTGAAGTGACGATAACCATTCCACATGAAACATTCCTGTCTCCACCTTACTAAGCATACTCTTTGAATCCATAATAAATACAATGTGTGTTGCAGTAGTCTCCTCTAGCCAACGGAATGCCGCTGTTACTGCCTCCACCTCCATTCTCATGCTGGAGGTCGTAGTCTCATATTACAGACTCTCCTTTTTAAAGACTCGCCTATTAGCCTTTGCAATAAAACCCCAACCACTATGTCTGTTTCTCACCACTGACCCATTGGTGTAGATGACTATGTCACCTTGATGTGTATTACTCTGAATCAGTTGTTGCACTTCAAACTCAGTGCGGCCCGCTGCCCATTCTCTGTACTCACGACCCAGAGTTATTATTACATTGTGCCAGTCCGTCATGTCTTCCGGAACTTCAACCCACTCTTTTTCACGATTGATGGTTTCTAGATCACACATCTGATAAAGTTCTGCCTGTGCCATCCAGGACCTGCCTTATCTTAGTCTATGACCCTTGACTATATCCATGGCTGCATGCAGCGGGTGATCCCTATCTGCAGCAACTCTCAGGTACCATTTGGCCTGAAGGAACCTATGCCTACCCGTCATTGTTGGTAGCACCAGGATATGCCTCATGCATATAATTGGTGTGTCCGTTGTGCACCCCAGGATTACCCGCATGGCAGCATTCTGTATGCGCTCCAACCTTTCATGCTGGCTCTTTGATACTGTCAGCAGCCCCAAACCATACTCAGTGACAGAAATTATTAACTGCTAAAAGAGCCTGTACAGCATCCTCTGATCTACCCCCGTTGCTGCGATAGCCCTCAATACATTAAGTCCCCTACCAGCCTTCACCACCAAAGCCTCCACATGATTCTTAAAAGACAAACACCTGTCAAAGGTGATACCCAAGTACTTCAATTTACTCTCTCGCCTAAGTGGACATCCATTCAACATAATACCTGGGACATCTGCCTTGACGATCCGGTTATCCAAGGAGTACCACACAACCGATGCCTTGTCTGGGTGTATAATGGTCCCTGCACCACTCCGCCACCCTGTTTACCGCCACCTGTCTTTCACCAAACTGGCCCTGTCTCTGCCCTGTCTGTACACCAGCACATCATCTGCAAATGCCAAGATTCTACCCACACCTGGTGTCTCAATAGCTGCAATTTTGCTGGTGTAGACATTTAAGAGCACTGGGGACAAGGCAGATCCCTGTGGCAACCCAGATGTAATAGTACAAGGGTAAGAAGTCCAGGAACCCATGCGCAGTGCAACCTTATGCTCATAAATGACTGCTGCAACCCATCTAACAAGGTAAGGGCAGACCTCCATGTCCAACAGTGTGTATATCAACTGATCATACCTGACCCTGTTATATGCATCCTCCATTGTCTCTTGTCTTCTAGACAGATTCCATCTAATGAACAGACACCCGTGGGTAGGTTTACTTTCTCTAGCAATCTTGCCAGGCAGCGGCCTTATGGCCAACTCTTTGCATTGTCCAACTGCAGTGGGATTTTTTAACTTGTCACAAGACCTCCTGATTTTTGTCCTTATCAGAGGCTTGGTATCTGATCTCACTGCTCAAGAGATCAGAAGGAATATGTGATATCATTAGATACCAATGATTCTTGGAAACATTCCCAGCCCTGTGTAGGGCTGGGAACTTAGAACCTTTGGAGCCTGAACCAGACATCATAACCTCAGCATTGGTTCTTTCTCTCTCTCTCTCCCCCCCCCCCCCCCCCCCCCCACATGCACACACAATGCCCCACTGTTAAATTGTATTCCAAAATGTCTGTACCTCTAAATGCTTTGGTTTTTTTTTAAAATCTGTCAAACAGTAATTCCCTTTCTAACCTTGCTTCACAGTTGTCCTACTGATCCTTTCCTATAAGTAAATTTTTGTGTTTATGTGCATGTGTCTTTAGGATATAATTGGCATTTATATTATAATGGTGAAAGACTTCTAACATATTAAAGACATCTTTCTCAGCTGGCTGAACTGGCCTATCATTTTATTTTATCCTTCAGATGAAGCTGTGGTTGTTATCTGTGATCTTGGCATTGATCTGCATCCTGCCCTCTTATGAAGAAGAGGAGTCTGGAGCCAGGCTGCTGGTCTCCAAGAACATCCTAAATCAGTATCTTGTTGAAGGCAAAGATCTGACGGTGGAATACAAAATTTTCAATGTTGGCAGCAGGTATACCTACAATCGATAGTTATAATTTTAAAAGGGTCAGCCTGAGTTTTTTGTCAAAGTGATCAGTTATACTGTATGGCAGTGAATCTTGGAATGTAAATAAACAAATTGGAGGCAATGGAAATGTGGTTCCTGAGACAAATGTTGTGAATTCCTTGGACTGCCAGAGTAACTAACAATGATTGTCTGAAAGAGAATAATGACACGAACATTATATATAACAATAAGAGAAAGACTTTCTTTGTTTATGTGATGGGAAGAGAGGCTTTGGAGAACATTGTGACAACTGGAAAGATTGAGGGGAAGAGAGGCAAAGGCAAACCAAGAGAAAAGATGCTGGATGGACTGATGTGGTGGCATGGAGGAATATCATCAGCAGAGTTGATCCAGAACACTAAAGACCGAGATCTGTGGAGAGACAAGAACATCTATGCCAGCTGGCAGGGCACTTGATGATGATGATGATCAGTTATTGTAATGTATTGAAGGTTTATAATTGTTGCAAAAAACGAAAATCTGTAATTTGTAGTTGAAGAGTTATGGTTTGAATGAAGGATGAATGAAACAAAAATTACTTCTTGAGTTTAAAAAAATTATGTTGGAAGTGTATACATTGATAGACGGGAGCATACATGTGAAGGGGAGCCACATGTTTCAATGCTGCATCAGAATCAGATGTTCAGATCTCTTGGGTAGTGAGGCTGGATACTGAGCCTTCTTGGTGATGGTGAACAACAGGTCTCATTCACAAGTTGTGCAGTTGGAAATCTCTAAAAGCAAGCCATTGGGTGCCTGCTCTGACAAAATTTCTTAGAGGGAAAAAAAAAAACCGACAGAACCCGTCACGTTGTATGGTATCTGTTTAGAGGAAGTAAAACTTATATACACACATACATACATGCCAAAGTCAGGCACAAAGAGCAATTGTGGACAAGAAAGAAAGAAGTTTAGATATAGGCATATTTCAAGAAGTCAAGACTATAGAACTCTATGCAATCATTATTAGACTTAATATTTTTTCATTAAAAATTGAGTCTGTAAATTATAATTGATGCCTATTGCAAATTTGTGTTAACTTTATTCATCTACATCTAGTGAACTTTAAAATGCTTTCACTTTTATTTCAGGGTAGCGTTTGATGTGGTTCTAAATGACAACACATTTCCAGAATCATCATTCAGTGTTGTCAGTGGTAATCTCAAAGTGACATGGGAAAGAATAGCGCCGTATCCTTTAGTATTTAATTATCACATTTGGAAAAACAGAATTAACGATCAGGTGGCCAGGTAGCTGAATGTGTGTCTTATGCACCAGTTTATTTATCTTTGGTATGACAAAGGACTTTTATCTATTAGAGATTAAATAAAAATCCTAGCGTCGAACCAGCTTGGTGACCATAGAAGGGACCTTGTCTCTCAACAAAACTATCCTGGCAGACACTAGCATGGCTCCCAAAACAATTGATAGTTTATGTTTCAAACAGAGTTGATTTATGATTTAGGTTGACTACCTTCACATATTTTTGTTCTCTGTTCTCTATTCTTAAGGTTAAATGGCTTAAAACATATTGTCCTTTTATGCATGTCCTTATACATGGTGTTGCATTAAACTACCAGCATTTATTGACAATATTACGTTCAGTAGCTTGCCATTGCTTTCTGAACGGCCAGCGCTCATACCATGGAAATAAACACAAAATAATCTGCTCCCAAATCGTCCTTGGCTGATTTTGAATCCTCTGTCAGTGTATTTAAGAGCAGAATGTAATGTGTTTCTTGTGGATCTATGTTGTTTTGTATTACACTTTTTATATATATATATCCTAGTATCGAACCATTGAAAGAGAGCATGTGTTTATGTGAAGTAGGTTTTATTATCATTGAAATCAGGCATAACAATACTAAAACATTTCTTAACCAACTGAACAGTAATTCTAATGTGACTCATGCTCTGATTCTAAGACCTCTGAAGCCCGGGTATTATAATTTCACAGCTGCAGAAATCAGCTATGTTGTGTCTGAGGAATCTAATGAAAGAACAGTAAGTTTTGCTAGTGATTGTCATGTGTACGTCATTGTCTGTTAAATTATTGGAATGTTCACAATGTAAACCATTACACAGATGTCGGTTATGTAGGGCTGATTCTCATTGTACTGTGGGCAAGTCCATTGTTGCTCTAATCTCTGCCATAACAAATCTATCAGCTTAGACCAGCTGCACATGTGTGTGCATGTTGTTGTTTTGTGCACTTTAGTTTGTTCTTTTTGGGTATTCAATCAAACATGACATGTTGATTGGTACACATAAAGAAAATCCAATGACACTGAATAGTTTTTTTTAATGTGTTTTGTTCATTTTAATCTGTGCCAATCCTCATGTTAATTTTGCATATTCTGGACAAACAGCAGATTCATATTCAATTAAACTCCTGCTGTCAGGCTGATTCTCCCGAGAGACAGCATATCTGATTGATCCATTAGTTGACTTGTTTCAGCTGTGTAAAAACATGAGCTGTACAGTGGTTGATGCACCGACTTACTGAATTAGTGTGGGTTAAATACCCAGCAAAGGAAGATTTTTTTCCCCAAACAGTACAGCTCTAGGAATGATTCAGATTCGCATGATGGTGGATACCAGAGATTTGCTAGGAAAGGAAAAGCCATTGGCAAGACAGTCCTTTTTCATCCCCTGTGTACAGTAACACCATATCAACAGTATGTATTAGTAACATGTCTCTGTCCCCGGGAAGGCTAAACCGGTCAACAAGTGCCCGCAGAAGTTGGATGTGTCTGCCTAACGACGCAAGAACGCAGCTCTGCTGTAAACGGGCACAACACAGTCACGTCCGAAAAAAGTCTCAGGATGAACGCAGAAGAAGTAGTAACACGTAAACTGAGTTTCTCCCCAACTTTTCATTGTAACAATATACTGACTGGAGAAATACTTAGTTTAATCCGCTATTGTTTGTCAGCGTTCCTTGGCAGGGCATATGACCAGCCTACTGGTGGGTAACGTTCTAGTGTGGTAGCCTCATGAGTACTGTAGATCTGATGTTAGATATCGAACATACGCCGCTTGATTTCCTGGATCTAGGCTTATTTTCTCATTTCTGCCTGAAAAACATGTGTCTTTAATATAAGTTGGATGTACTATCAAAGTAATTATAGTAAACACAAGGTGTGGGCCACAAGAATAATTAGTAGAAGAATAGTAGTTTTGTGATGCATATATTTCTCTTTGTATCAGAATGGAGCATCATAGTCAAAATAATTGTTCCAGAACACCAAGGACTGAGATCTGAAGATGTATGAACGCCTGTATGCCAGTTGGCAAAGCATTTGATGATGATCAGAAATTGTGTGCAAGAGAAGAATATGTTAACTTGAAATTATCAGTTATAAGATTTCTGAAAATGTCTAAAAAAAAATTTCATGGCAAATACTGTCACAGAGATATGAACTGTTAAGCTTTCACATACAAGAGGTGGCTTCAGAAACTTCTCAGAATACTCAACTTATATTTGAGTATTTCATTCTGGCTTGGAAATTATCGTATTGTAAGATGATAGTGACTTTGACAAAACAGCATTGCTGATGCAGCCATTTAATTTAATTTGTGCAAATATAAGATTTGTGATTAGCTTGAGAATCCACTTATGTGTACATTAATCTTGCTTTAGAAAGCATTTGGCGATACCACAATTAAACAGTTTTAAGTGACACCATTTCAGCTGTAGTTTATCCATGTTGAAGTAATTTTTTGTATGTATTTTAAGGTAATACAACTGAATTGTCACAGTTCAAGAATGAATATTAGATCCATGGCCAGTTAAGGAATCCAGTGATAATTTTAAAGGGGACACTAGGATGAAGGACCAATGTTTTGTTTTTGCTCGCTTTAAACTACAGTATAGTCCATACACATTCTGCTACTTCTCATGCACTGGACTAATTTTTGTATGTGGATTAGCTTTCTCTATTACCAGTGTCCCTTGCCATCAGGCAACCCCGACTTCAGAGGTACTTGTAATTTAAAACACCATACTGGAGGGCAAGCAAGCAAGAGATAGGCAATGATACAAGTGGGAAGATAATATCAAGAGATGGACGAACATCAGCCCGGCAGAATGTATAGTCAGGGCGAGAGACAGACAGTATTGGCGATCCATTGCAGCCAACCTTCATTGTGGAGATGGCACCTGATTGATTGTAATTTACGCCCCCCCCCCCCCCCCCCCCCCCCAAGTCAAAGATGAGAAGTCAACATTTTAGTCAACTGACCAGTGTTGGGGTTGAACCCGTTACCTCAGCATCAGCACACCGGATGTTTAAGAATGAGTGGTCTTATCCATTTAGCCATGCTGGCCTCCATGAAGCCAGTGAAGTTTTACATTATGCAAGATAATGACATGAACAATTTCACTCTCAACCTGTTGTATTACAAAAATGCACTGTACTGATAAGTCGGTATTTAAGCATATTCTGATTTCCTTGTCAGATTGGATACACCAGTTTTCCTGGCGAAGGAGGCATTGTTCCACAAAGAGATTTTGACCGCAGGTTTTCTCCACATGTGGTAAGATATAATTTTTTGCCGTTAACAAAATTTGATATTTTGCATTTAATTAGTTTGTTAGAAACAGCATGGAAAACTATATCAATCTACAGTCAAAATAGTGGGCAGGTTAATGAAGATGATGGTGAACTGTGCTAAGGTCATGAGTGCGGTCAGACGAGGGTGCAGCACCTGGGTTCATCACCTGCTAAGTGAGGGAAAGATTGGTCACCTATTTCTCCAGGCACTCAGGACTACAAAATGTGATGGCCTTACCACATCACAGACTCATAGCAGAAAACTGCTTCAGGACAAAACTTACACTAGCAATTCATAAATTCTGGTGCCAGAACTCTGAAGTATTTGAGAAACCAGTTTAAAACCTCTGGTCTAGGGGTTACACGACTTTCTCCGTAATCCTGTATACTCTCGTGAGTAATGTGACGTGCGCGAGAATTGGTAGCGGTTCTCTGCGCATCTGTAACTTACAGGGTATGTGAGCCGGTCGCTCAGAAAGCAATGGCAAACTACTGAGCGTAATCTTGCCAAGAAATCAACAATCAGCTGAAAGATGCTGATGTTGACAGCGATGTTCTATAAAGGATATGCGAACAGAAAAAAAAAAGTCTAAAACTCATACCTTAAAAAGACATTTCTGCATTTTGTGTGTGGCAACTTCCGTGCAAACTTGATAGTAGAGTTGAAAATTGCAATCACTTTCATAGATCAAGAAATCATTGAAGGTGTTACAACTCATATAGGGTTAGTAAAGAATTATTTAGAATATACTGTGGAGACAACAAAACTGAAGAAAATAAAACAACTGGGGTTGCCACAGAAAAGTTTATGGAAATGATTATAGAACAGACCCATTACTATAATTTTCAAGATATCAAACATATGCTTATAGTGCAGAATAATTTCTGCAGAGACTAAAGTGATAAACGGGTGGAAGTTTGAAAGGATGGCTGCTGTATTTACACTGAAGGGCTGTTACATAGGAAATGGTCATTATTAAAGGTTGGGATGGACCTAATTACGTCACAACATCCAGCAAAGAGAATGGAGTTAGAGACAGTAACTGCTGTATTCTGATGGCTTATAGGCACTAATTATGCCAGAGTCGCTATACTGTCTTATTCACTGCCAGAAACTCATCCAACATTGATGTCACGGTATCATGCTCATATATGCTCAGTATCTCAGGTGTCAAAGAATATGGACAATTATAATTCTAGTGGCTTTACTGCAGCCTCTACCACTTTTCTTCCTAATATCAAATAGATTCCTTATTCTTTCATCAGTCATAGCTACATTCATTGTCGGTGCTACAAAAGGTGAAACAGATGTCTGTAATATGCATAGGGTGTCTTTTGTGAGTGCATCTAACTTATGGAAACCTTTATATTGCCATTGGCTGGCTTCTAGAACACTTCTAGGGGGCAATGTTAAAATCTTCAAGGGTACAAGTAATCAAGGACAGACTTATATGAGTAATAATACAGCATTTGAGGCAAGGAATATAAATAAACATTGAAGGCAGTGCTGCATGTTGATTTACAGTATGGGTATCCAACCAGAATGTGATAGGAGTAGTTTGCATATAACAGCATAACAGTGGTCCCTTAGCAGGTACTGCCTTTAGGGGCTGTATGTGATGGCCTATCATAAAGTTATTCTAGAGCACAACACGTGATCATGTTTTTCCTTCCCAGAACACTCTGAAAATTGTCTGGTACCCACTATGAGACAGGGTCGACCTCCACAGACTCTGGAAACAATAATTCAGCCCTCAGCTGGAGGATTAAACCCACTGAATCAGCTTCTCTGGATGTGGGTCATGTGTTTTTGAATAGTTGTAGCCAAACTTAAATATATGTAGTATATATGGGTGTGGTGGCATAAGTCATCACATGGTTAAAAAAATGAAAAATTGTGAGACATTTTAAATTAGAATTTCAAAATAGGAACGCTTTTTATTTGAACTGATCCATACATCATGTTGACTATTGTAATTGCAAGTATAACTTTTCATTAATTTTGTCCTTTCTGCTCTACAGCTGGACTGGCTGGTGTTTGCTTTCATGACACTGCCTTCACTTGGGATTCCATTCCTCCTGTGGTACAGCTCAAAAAGCAAATATGACCAGCCAAAGACCAAGAAAAATTAAGCATAATTTAGTTAGTGATTATGGTTGTATGTTTTATGTTTTTCTGCCGTTGCCGTTTCATCTCGTAGATATGTTTAACTCAATATTTGTTTACGCTCTGTCATGCATAGCATCAAAGATTTTTTTTTTCTGGCAGCATTAGATAGTATGAATGTTGTATACAAAAGAATTGTTTTTAATTTGTAATTTTATCTTTCAATCAAAAATATTTCCGTCAAAAACATTTGGAATAAATTTGTTTTGTATTTTCTGTGTTTAGTTTTTTGCTTCTTTCATCTCAGTATAATTATTGTTTAACAGTAGAATGAAAAGAGATACAAGTGAATTTCTCCCACAAGCACACGCAACAAACATTTGCCAATGTGGTCCATCATGAATGTCAACACAGTAGATTAGTATGTGTTTTCCAACACTGTTCAGGATCCACACTGAGTCATACAGGTTTCTTCCAATCCATCTCTTGGTGCTGTCCCCACCCATGTAATGTTTTCCTCTCGCATGCTACCCCTCCTTTAATTTAAGACGGTGTAAGATCAGTGAAAAATCCACTCACTTCGTTGCAAAGTTTATAGATGAGTATGATAGCTCTGGCAAGAGCCAGAATGATAATGGAGCATCTGTTACTGTAAGGGGCTGTAGCATCTATTATAACAGGCATTTAATCCACCAGCAGTAATGGATGAAGTGGCTGATTAGATAAACTGCTAATCCATTGGGATCTTCTCTGTGTGGGTTATCCCATTATCACCAATATTATTTTGGCCCTTGCACAACTGCAACGTCATTACATGCCCTCTTTAATAGTGCAGGAACTGTTTTTCCACAGATCTCAGCCCTTGGGGTTCTGGGTCAATTTTAAGTCTTTTCTCATGTGTAGCTCCACCTTAGACCACTGAGCATCATTTCTCTGTCCGCTGACTCTTCTACCACTGGTTTTTCAAGTTGTAATTCATATAGTTGTTTCATAGATGGAAAGTTATTAAATCTCAGAAGGCTGAAAGCTAAAACCAAAATTGACAGCGACACCATCAGAGAGCTCCTGTTTGCTGATGATTGCGCTCTATACGCCAACTCAGAGGTGAACATGCAACATGTTTCAGCTTTCTCACATGCTTGTGCCAACTTTGGGCTCAATATCAATTTGCAGAAGACTGTAGTTATGTACCAGCCAACTCCAGGGAATAATCACACTGTGCCGAATATCAAAGTGAATGGTCATAGTCCGAGTGTTGCGGACAAATTCACCTATCTTGGCAGCACTGTGTCACAAGCTGCCACAAATGATGACGAAGTGAATGCAAGAATCTCCAAGGCCAGTGCGGCCTTTGACAGACTATAAGAATGTATAGGACAGAACTGGAATAAGCCTGCAAAAAGCTAAAAGTCTATAAAGCAGTTGTATTATCTACACTGCTTTATGCTTGTGAAACATGGACTGTTTATCAGAGACATGCTAAGAAATGAAACTACTTCCACACAGTCTATATACAAGTTGCAGCAATTAAAATGGGAAATCCGGGATGGTTAACCCGGTCAAGAAATGCCTGCAGAAGTCGGATGTGTCAGCCTAACGGCGCAAGAACGCAGCTTTGCTGTAAACAGGCACAACGCAATCACATCCAAAAAAAAAACAAAAAAACTGGATGAATGCAGAAGTTTGGGAAATAAAGAGGGTAGTTACGAACAGATAAAGCTAGGAGTACGACAGGGGTGTGTCTTGTCACCCGAACTCTTTTCCCTATATAGCGAAGTAATAATGAGAGAGATCAAAGAGAAGCCAGGAGTACTAATCGGAGGATATAATATAAAGAATATACGCTATGCAGATGACACAGTATTGGTGGCGGATAATGCAACAGACCTACAACAATTATTGGACATTGTAGTATCAAATAGTGCACAGAAAGGACTCTCCTTGAATATCAAGAAAACAGTAACAATGGTGATATCAAAGAAAAGGGGGACACCAAAATGTGACATAGAAATAGAAGGGGAAATTCTCAACCAAGTGGATAATTTTAAATACCTAGGGGCACTTATAACATCAGATGGAAGATGTACAACAGAGATTAAGAGCATAATCATTGGCACCTTTCCGTCTTGACAGACGATAGTTTGGTACATTGTCCTTCAAAAAGACTTAATAACTACGACCCATGGCGGTGGTGAGCGTGGCTGATAAGGCCAATTCTTGCTGCAAATGTTTGCCCACAGTAGATGCATGTGAAAACATGGTCATTTCCACCATCTTATGTCTCTCACGCTCTGTGTGTGCTTTATCTGCAATCATTTTCTCCTTTGTCTTTATTCCATTTCTGATAGTTGCCCTCCATGCAACACGTTCAGCGGCGACTTGCTCCCAATGTGCATTATCAATGCCTGTATCATTCATGTCCCGCTTACACACATCTTTGTATCGTAGTAGAGGCCGACCCTGAGATCTCTTACCCATCTGTAATTCACCAAAAAAAGTGGCCTTTGGTATTCTACCATCATCCATCCTCCTAAGATGTCCTATCCATCTAAGTCTATGAAGACTGAGCATGGAATACACTGTCACACAACCTGATCTTTCCAATACTTCAGTATTTGTGATTTTGTCTTGCCACTTAATACCAAGTATTCTTCGCAGACACCGCATATGAAAGCTGTTTAAACGTTTCTCTTGGTGTGAGTAAGTTGTCTAGGTTTCACTGCCATAAAGAAGAGTACTAAGGACACAGGCTTGGTAGATACTAAGGACACAGGCTTGGTAGACGAGGACTTTTGTTTTGGCAGTAAGCTTCCTGTTCTTCCAGACTTTTTTTGAAGAGAATAGGGCAGGCAAAAGCCGCATTTCAGAAAATGAAGAGTATCTTATGCAATAAGTCGCTATCAATGAATGTAAGAAAGAGAGTGCTAAAATGCTATATAGAACCAGTTTTGCTGTATGGCAGCAAATCTTGGCATGTAAATGAACAAATTAAAAAGAACTTAGAAGCAACAGAGATGTGGTTTTTAAGACGAATGTTGCGAATTCCTTGGACTACCAGAGTAACTAACAACGATTGCCTGAAAGAGGCTAATGAAACTAGAACACTATATACAACAATAAGAAAGAGACAAACAGCTTTCTTTGGTCATGTGATGAGAAGAGAGGCATTGGAGAACACTGTGACAACTGGAAAGATTGAGGGGAAGAGAGGCAGAGGCAGACCAAGAGAAATGATGCTGGACGGATTGAGACGGTGGCATGGAGGATTATCATCAGCAGAGTTGATCCAGAACACCAAAGACCGAGATCTGTGGAGAGCCATGAACGCCTACGCCAGCCGGCACGGCACCTGATGATGATGACACAGTCTGCCTTAGGAAGTTACTGAAGATTAAATGGCAAGACAAGATCCCAGACACCGAAGTCCTAGAAAGAGCATCCATGCCCAGTATCCACACTCTATTAATGAAGAATCAGATTCGCTGGGCTGGTCACTTGACTCGCATGCCAGATTACAGGCTCCCTAAACAAATTTTTTACGTCAAGTTACATTGTGGTAAACGCTTCCAAGGCGGCCAGAGGAAACACTTTAAAGACACTCTGAAAATCTCACTAAATGCTTTTGGAATTCATCATGACACCTGGGAGACTGCAGCCAGAGACCGAAATTCGTGGCATGCAGTCACATGTGAAGAAAAGACAGAACAGAAAAACCACTGCAGAAAATCCTCCTCCAGAAACGTCAAGCATTCTTTGTCCACATTGTCAAAGAACATTTCGAGCCAAAATAGGCCTTATCAGCCATCTTAGAACTCACAACTCCATACTTTCAACCCCACTGGATGAAATGAATGATCATCATCATTCTTGATGGACAAACAACAACACAGTTGTTTCAGGCAATTATTTTGATTTACTCTTGGCAACCAAAGTTTTGTGCCATGTCTCAGAAACCACATGGCTGCTCTTTCCAAGATATTTCTAATGTGCTCGCCCACATTCCAAGATTTACCTTTATACAACAGAATAAGTTCAGTATAACATTTCAGTACTCTTACAGACATTCAATTACAGTGATTTATAATGCAAGATACTTTGCGTTTGAAATGCAATTTTTTGCTTGACCTCTTCAATCTCCATTATACATCTTCCATCTGATGTTAAGACTTCCCAAAATGTTTATGTTTTGCATTTTTAGCTATCAATACTGTGTAATCTGCATAAAGCAGTGTTTATATTATGTATGTCAGAAACTGCAATCACAAATTTAATGAGATATCTGAATCTTTAAATCAAAAAGAGCGGTAAATAAAAAAATAATAATTTAGAAGCAAATACAAAGCCAATACTTGTTAAAGAAATCTGAGAATTTAATATGTAATCAAGTCAAGTAACCATTCATCAACATAATACAGTGCATGCTGACAATTCTACAGTCAAGTGAAGTACTTAAATCTTTTTCTCTTCATTGCCCTGGAATAAGTTTATGTCTGCAATTTTCTTTTATGCATGAACTGGACTGTGATGTACTTGTACTTAATATCATGAAACACAGCAAACGATATCACATTTTATATACATTTATTACAATGTGATAAAATAATCTTTAGTTTATACTTCAGTCAATAAACAAGTGAATCTTTCCGATTATAGCGGCCATGGGCATTCAATACATTCCACAATTCCTCCCCCCAACACGCGGATGTCATCCAAAATAGACCCTTTCTGCAGTTCCAAGCTGATGGCTTCATTCTCACCGACAACAGGTTTCCGGTAAGGAAACAGAGAAATCTGAAAAATACAATACTATAAATATACCGACTTGTTCTTGGACAACTTTCATAACTAGGAAATGTAACGTCAAGTAAAAGTAAAGGACCCTATTAAAAGCTTTTGGGTATACAGTGGCAGCCATGTATTTTGATAGAACAATCAACATTTGATGATCACCAAAATCCAAAAAATTCAAATTACAGGTTTCCGCTGGTAAGGTTGTGCCGAGCGCATTTTTTCACCATGAAGGGCTATTGTTGGCCAACTTTAAAGAACCTGGTGTCAACATCAACTCTACCCACTACTTGGAAAAACTAGACAAGCTGCAAAATGCCATCAAGAATAAACGACCCCGCATACTTTCTCATGCTGTGATTTTGTTGCACGATAATGCTCGTCTGCATGTTGCAAAGATTGTGCAGGAAGCATTAGCTTGGAAGAAGTGGGAAATTCTGCAACATCCATTATCACTATGTGATTTTCATATGTTCGCACCTCTAAAAAACTCGCAAGGGGCAACGATTTCACACAGATGCAGACGTAATGAATGCAGTAAACACTTGGTTGAGTGAGCAACCACAATCCTTTTTTGCAGATGGCATTCGCCACCTACCTAAGCAATGGGATACTTGCCTGAATGCCTACGGCGACTTCTTCTGACCAACCCTTGGTACATAATTCCTTCAATATGAATGCTTTGTTGAATTCTACCACACCTGTTAATGTTTCTTCCATGCTTTTGTAATAAAGCTGTTGATGTAATAAAGCCATTGGAACGGGTTTCAAATGATCGCCCCCAACATCTTACCCTTTGGCAGCCCTTCTGCAGCATGCATTTCCATGCACAATGTTCATCAACTGGTTGCAGAAAATATGGCCCCAGCTTATCTTAATGAGATATGAAAGCATAGTAGTTAGCGATTGTCAAAACTACGGTCTGGGCTCAACCCCTTATATTGGCCTGACTTATTCTGATGAGCACAGCTTCGCAATATAAACACCTGATAATTTTCCAGAAAATGAATTGAAGGGAGACACAGCAAGGATCAGGGTTGTGACCTTAATATATTATGACCTAGTACATATTGATGTCAAACAATTCACACACTAGTAGTTCATCTTCCATAAGATTACCTATATCTTCTTAGAGACAGGTAAGCATACTTTATACATGTTATTCTTTCTTGCATGATTCTGATCAATTCATGAATCTTCTTACCTTGAAGTCTTTCTTTTCTACCGCTTGAGCCTTCCATACCACTCCGATCACATCCCCTCCAAATGGGTCGTGGAAAAACATGGCAACATCTCCAAAGATACTCTGCAAAGTTTAGCAAACAACAACTATGTCATTAAACCCATGTAGACGAACAGAAAAACTGCAAATCTAGACACTTTTTGGGGGGATCAATTCTAACATGTCATATCAGGCTATTTCCCGGGAAGGTTAACCCGGTCAACAAATGCCCGCAGAAGTCGGATGTATCGGCCTAACGGCGCAAGAACGCAGCTCTGCTGTAAACAGGCACAACGCAGTCACATCCGAAAAAAAAATCCGGATGAACGAAGAAGAAGATATCAGGCTATTTTGACGGAAGACCTGTTTTTTTTATTTTTTTTTTAATTTCTGAAAATGTCATTCCACAAAACATTCAGCCTCCTAACGGCCCATAATCTTATCTCAGAAATGTTATGTGGTGAGTTCCCCTCGAGATCTGCAACAGCATAAGAGATTTACACGATATAAACTATTTTGGGTTTCTAAAGATTGTATTGTGGGTAGCTTTTCTGAAAAAAAATTTTATTTTAAAAGTTTGGTGAGTCATCAGATGCTTGCTTGCTTGTGTTCGCTAGCTGTGAACTCCAGCGCGAAGTCCTGTATGCCGGATGAAGACATCCTGCTGTCCAACATCAGTGTGATGTCATACAGGAGCTGAGGTTTGCGTGAGAATCCGTTGTCCCATGTCTGGCTTATTTGTGTGTAGACTGGTGGTTCCTCGCCGTGCAGGCAGACACCGACTTCGGAGGAATCAACGATCCTACTGACTTTAGCCAGGACCCTAAAGGGACCTGTTGCCCAGGACGCTCGGCGAGGACGCATCAGTAGGTCTTGGTCAGTATAGAAGCCAGCCCTGGTGCCTTGGAAACACCTCTGCATCCCAGTCAGATAATTACAGCCCATCTTTCACTATATTCAGCTGTAGAGGCATCTTTACCATGTGCAGCACGCACCACGCTTCAAATTTTTCACCTTTATACAAATAGGAATGACTTTCAACTCAAGTCCGAAATCAGAGATGAGTATACATTTCTTGTGTTCTTTGTAAAATCTGCTGACAACTGAATCTGGACCCAGTATTTCTAAAGTTAACAAATAGATGTCATACATAAGCTTTTGTACCACCAAGTTCATAGAAGGGTGATTGTGTGAGACGGCGAACCATGACACCCCCCCCCCCTTTTATAAATTAACAATCAGGCATATATTGTAGAATACAAGCTTCAGTCAGTAATAACTGTCAATACAATTGCCACTGCTGGAAAAAACAATGAGAAAATCAAGATAATTTGGTCACATCAAATGACAATCTACTGAAAATCAAAATAAAATTAAATAAAGAGGGCACCAAAGATAAACAAATACACTGCAGAGACTCAGAACAGAAAATTGCTGGAGATCCATCACCGCGAATCTGCAGAAACTGCCCTGGATTATTTCCTACCTGAAGGTCATTAAAAAATTTCCTGGCAACATTGAACTCAATGACAGGAAGAGCCTGACTATCTGCGGTGGTCTTGTCCTCGGTACATGCTGGGAGTTCATGCCTTCCATCTACCGACTGATGAGAGAGCACGTTTGCTTTCTTCAACAAGCGTATCACCAAATCATAGTGCTCCAGTGGTGGCCGGAAAATCAACTGCAGAAGTTCAATAAATAATATTTACTATGTAACAAGATAGTCAAAGTTCAGGTCAGCACATACAAACATTTTCACACAACAAAGTTATATTTGCCTACATGTCTACTGTAAACAATTAAGAGATATATTGAAACAAACAAAAACACAGTAATCATCTGAAATCTTTGACTGGTGTTTTCTTTCTTGGTGTCAATTATAAAATTATTAAACTAAGTATGCTGCAGTGAAATACTTCAAACTAAGACCAACACATTCAAATGGAAAACAACTAAGTAGCGGACGTTCCCATGTCTTGAGATATGTTGGGTATATGGTGCTAGTTCTATATTTGTATAAAACAATCAGCCCACAATGGGTGATGTCATGAGTATCACGTCAGTCAACTCTACTTCCCAATTTTCTGATACCATTTTAGGTTGGAGCAACCCGCGAGCCCAGGCCAATTAACAAATATTCTCTCCTTAATGGGGAGACATACAGCCAATCAAATCCACTGTCCCACCCCAAAAGTCACCACTATTATTTCCCATATTCACTTCCTTCTTTTTTGCTTCTGCCCCTGAATTTTAATTTTATTGTTAGCATACTTTCTTGACTCCTGGTTTTATGTTTTCAATTTATTTAATTTCATTGTGATGTTAAGATTATTTGTGAATTAGGATACTTTTATTTTCAGCTAAGTATTCTTGTTTTCAATTTTTGGATCACTGACAAAGACTGTTTGAAACATTCACCTTGTATTTGTTTTGGGTCTTTTGTTGTCAAGTTTCCTCACCATATTTACCACCCATTAATTTTTTCAATCAGCACAATAGGTTTTAGTCATTTTGTTTCTTTTTATTTATATAAAATCCCCCCTCCCCCCAATTAGTTTCATTATGGTTAGGATGTCTAGAGCATAAGATTATTTTGCATAAGAACTATTGAACGTAATTTGCCTTGAAATCAACAACTGCCCAAAAAATGCTGGAGCTGACTGCTACATCCTGTAAAGGATATGTAACTAACCCTAGGACTCATAAGTGCTAATACTCCCTATCTCCGCCCCCATGACAGCTTGCAAGCATCTCTGAAATAGCCGTGGATGTCAAATTGCAATGAATGTACTTTTGGCAATTCCTATTCTCTTTTAGATTTATTTTCCATGCCTGGCAGCATGTGTTGTGTTGATACAGAATGACTGTATACATAAGATTTCATAACGACTGTATACATAAGATATCATACACACCTTAAAGTCTGTAGACAAATATTCAGTCGTGACCTGGGATTCTAGAATCTTCAAAGACTCCCGTGCAAGGAGGATCAATCTCTGTAAATGGCACTCTGAGGGTAATGACTTGGTCCACTTTATGCCAGTTTTATCTTGTGGGGTTGCAATGCACATACTAGGTAAGGTAGTACGATTTTTGATGAAATCCTTGGGGATGCCTGTGAAATCCTCCTCTATAGATAAATTGTGAATAGGTAAAATAAGTAAGTAGATTTTTTAAATGATGCATAACAAGACACTTCGAACACAGATTTTAAATCCAAGAAATAATACAGTCACTGTTACATGTTAATTTAAGAATGTGATAAGTAAAACTGAAATATCAGATGCTGTAATACAAGTTACTCATATATATATATATATATATATATATATATATATATATATATATATATATATATAAAATTTAAAAAACTCTTGGCACATGAACACGTTTACAGATGTGGTTACAACAACAGTCTACAGTATGGGCAGAGAACAGCCACATACATGTAATAGTTCTATGCTGCAACATATCAAGTAACGTGCAAATGTTAAAAATTTAGTAATACAATCTCCCCCTAATCTATCTGTAACTGCCTGAATCCAGCTTGTGTCCAAACAATCTCCCCCTATTCTATCTTAATACAATCACAATGTTACCTGCTTGATGCTCTATCAATCTTGCTGTACTATCTTTAATTGTTTAAATCATATTGATGCCCCAACAGTAATACCCTCTTCCTTATGTTTATCTGTTCAATCATGCTGCCGCCCACTATATAAACCCTCCCAATCTGCCCTAGCAATCTCCTGTTCTACCTTAAATGTTGCAGTCATGTTCTTCTAATCCCATCCATTCATGCTTGGTGCCACAATAATCTCCCTCTCTATCTTAGTCGGCGCTGTGGCAAAGGGGCTACAAAAGCAATTTGCAGTCCCGCATATTGTGTTTGAAACAGGCACTGGTGATTTGGAAACTACAGCCTTGCGCTGGTTTTCATACAATGGTATGAGTTCTGGTCATTCAGAAAGCAATGGCAAACTACTGAACGTAAACTTGCCAAGAAATCACACACAGAAAAAAAAATGCCGTGTTTGACTGTGATATCTTGTAAAGGATTTGTGACTAACTTTTTCTTCTCTATTTGCAACTGATTGATCATTGTGGTTATTTGAAACCAGACCCTAGCAGCATCACAATAACAAACCAGGTAGTAGAATATGACCCTAACTGTGGAGCAAATATTTGACAAGGAAGAGAACTGGTTAGTGCACCTCTTAAAACTACAACAGCAAGTTTTCACTTGAACATGAATGACATTTAGCTAATACTCATAGATATAATAATTCCCCTGTCAAATTGCGTATATAGTTTTAATCAATCAATCAATCATGTGCCATGCCGGAAAGCGTGGGCGGTCATGACTCGCCATTTCACTCGATCACCAGTGTCATGGATCAGCTCAGTGTTCCTGTCTCGTCCATGCCATGTGGCCAAGCCATCCAGGTATTTTCCTCTCGGTCTGTTCCCTTCAATCTTGCCAGTTGTCAATAAGTTCTCCAATCCATTTCTTCTCATAACATGTCCAAAAAATTTTGACTGTCTACGTCTAATTTCTCTAATCAGTTTACGATGTTCATTTGTCTCCTGTAGTACTTGGTCATTGGTTTTTCTGTCTGTCCATGGTTTTCTTTGCATTTTCCTCAGAAACCACATTTCTGCAGCCATCAGATGTTTTTCATCTTGACTGCTCATTGTCCAAGTTTCACATCCATACAAAAGAATAGGCTCTATGTATCCCCTCAACACTCTTTTTATCGTTTCAATTGACATCTTTTTATTGGTCAGAATGTTTTTCATCTTGCTAAAGGCTACTTTCGCCATGGCGATTCTTGTTCTAATTTCTTCAAGGCATCTCCCATCAGATGTTATTACTGTTCCGAGATAATTGTACTGATTCACTTGTTGAAGGATATTTCCATTTACTTGTATATTACATTGTGGTACTTCTTTCTTTATATAGTTTCACAGGGTGCAATAAAAATGTCTAGGGAACGGGCTTGGCAGAATCAGCGGGGAAAGAAGACCTTGTTGAGCTTGACTCTAGTCTGACTTTGTGAAGACACATGAAGGGTGTAGCATAGGTGGGAGCGCAAACGCAATTGAAATACCACTACTTTTATCATTTCTTTACTTATTCAGTCTGTTCAGTGGAAGGATGGGAGATTTGCTTGCAATATCTTCGGTGGGCCTATCCCCGGTGGTTGCGGGATCCGCAAAGTCAGACAGGGAGCCTGACGGTAGTACACACTTTACACAGGTCCGGACACTTGTGATTGACAGAGTACGCGCCCTACTGTTCAGGCGCGCACGAGGCCCGCACGAGGCCCGCACCTGTGGGACTTGGCTGAACGTCTCTAAGTCGGGTCCCTTGGGTTCCAGGGTCTGGCCATCACTCGCCACCTGCTCGTGGAGGCGAGGTCTTGGAGGTTTGACGCTGCTACCGCCAGCACCTGCAGCCTACCATGTGCCAGACATATTGGTTACCCATTCCTCTGGAAAACACAAGACTAGGCCGAGAGAGGGAACATGTCGTTTGGGCACCACATGTTTCTCTAAAGCTCTGCCCAGGCATTGTGATGGAATTTTGGCCACATTCCAACTGACATACTTTGGTCTGTCAAGACTGCAAGGTGCCACTTACCACTTAATAAAAATGACACTTAAAAAGAAAGTTACCTGAAAATTCCTTGTTGAGATTCACCATAAGTGGATTAGCTTTCCAGTTAAATGTCGCCAGCAGGTGGAGAAACCTCAACAATCCAACACTTGGATCACTATACAAAAACATAAATACAGATAAACATAAGCGCCAGAGCAGACGATCTCAAGGCATGCGATACATTACTCAAACATGGAAAATCAACCCTAGCCGACTCCAAACTTAATTTCATCTCTTGTATTTGTCTTTTCCTTATGATTTTGATAAATGAACTTGTTAACAAGCCACAGCTCTGAATACCTCAGCATCTTTTCCCCCATTGTATCTATCAGATTTGCAACATTCATAAAAATATCTCCTTTGTCTCCAATTTATTTATCATTTAATTACTCATTATTGTTCAGCATTCATTTTCAATTAAATAAAAAAGCAGGCCTCAAGCAACTTTTCAGCAAGTGGATTTTCATACTAGTGATATTTCTACCTTTCATAAGGCTCATTCCTGACAGAGTGTATGGATATCTCATCGACACATCCTCTGGCCAGTAGGCTAGATATTGAAAACAATTTAATTGTTAGATTTTATGCCTTTACAAAATTCTTGGAAACCACCACTCATCCTGTTTTGCTAACATGTAATCTTATTGCCCTATCTTATTGCCCTCATTCGCCATCTTGTCTAGATAGGTTACTTTCAGACTCGGCTATCAAAATGGTGTCATCAGCACATCTCAGAATACTTGTATTATAGTTTGGCCTCTAAGTTTAACATCCTCAAGATGTTCGATGTCTCCAAGTATTGCCTCACTGTAAATGTTAAAAAAGATCAGGTAATAAAGCAATCTTGCGTAATGCCCCTTTTAATTGCCCTAAATTCACTTAATTCTACTTCATAACTGATGGATGATTCTTGCTCCCGATATGCAGTCATTATCCTGAGATCATTATCATCCACAATGAGCTGGTCATCAACCAATCAGGTGCTGTCTCCACTCAATGAAGGTTGGCTGCAATGGATCTCCATCACTGTCTGTCTCTTACCCTGACTGTACGTACATTCTGTCAGACTGCTGTTCGTCCATCTCTTGATGTTATCTTCCCACTTGTATCGTTGTCTACCTATTGCTTGCTTGCCCTCAACCTTACCATCCAGTGTGGTTTTTATAATAGTGTTGTCTTTTAATGTGGCCAAAATATTTAACTTGCTTTTTTATTTCTTTCATCAACACTCTTATCACTTCAAGTTTTTTAAAATTGTGTCAGTTCAGTTATCAGTTGGGGTATCTTCATTGCACTCCGGACATGTCCATAGGTGCTCAGATCCTCCCCCCAGCATATGCATCAGCGCCCGGTGGCTAATAGTGCCAGTTCTGTGTTGGTTGACGAGGCGCCTTGTTTTCCCGATGTGCCTCTCGCGTCTGGCCAATTCTTACTCCCAAGTCTTTCATCCTGGACAGCGATGTGGATTCACTGACGTCAAAGTCCTCTATTCTCGCCATATCTTTGAGGACGTTAATAACACCGGCATGATCCATGGGCTGGCCATCTACAGGAGATGCAGAGCCAGCCAGTTTATCAGCTTGTTCATTTCCCTCGACTCCCGCATGTCCCGGGACGAAGATGAAGGTGACTTTACGAACAACAGACTTCCGCAGCAACTCAGTCCACTGTCTATGTACAGATTTAAAATTGTTTTTGTTTCCATGAAATGCAACATATTCTTCTGTATATTCACACCTACAGGGCCTCTATTCGACTTTCTAATTGCTTTTTCATTGTCCAGGCTTCAGCGTCATATAGTAGTGTTGAATATACATAGCACTTGACAATTCTCATTTTCACCCTGCCAACTATCAGCGTATACTATATTTAGTATCCAAGTTTACAACATGAACATATAATACAACAACCACCTAGGTTTATATATACTTACGCAGGTGCTGTATATGGGTAAGGAGAAATGAACAGGTAAGCAACAATTAGTTCAATAGCTTCTTCACGAAGCAGACTCCACACCATCTGTGATGCAATCCAGCGTTTGCACAACCGAACAGTGGCACTGTATGCTGGATGCTCTTGCTGCAAGCTGTGGAATTTATTAGTAGACTACTATCAAGAATAAACATATGACAATAAGAATAAACAAACAATCAAAATAAAGAATAAACATATGACAATTCATGAGGTGAAGGCAGAAAGATCAAGCTAATCTCCAGGCAGATGCTGCTGTAGGGGTGTGAAATGTTAGATATTCACATATACTAAGTTACTGCACTTGATGGGGTAGACACCCTCTTTTTGTTCCTCAGACTAGATAAATGGAACAGAAGCAAAACATGAACTTCACATTGTGAAACGGTACTTTTCCACTATGACTTGGTCGACATTTAGAATCAGCTTATCTGTCACACACGAATGTTGCCCGTGTCCACCCTCATCATGCACATCTTTATGCCAATCTCTGAATTTCCTGTACCAATCTCTCATAAAACTGTCACTCATGTTATCACCGCACATACGACACAATTGACGATGAATCTTGGCCGCATTTTGACCTTCTGCTTGAAGAAAACCAATCACACCACGAATTTCACAGCTGGCGGGAAAGGCAATAATAGTGTCCATGTTTATTCGTTCGCGATTTGCAAACCACTGTACAAATGCGACTGTAGGTTGAGTACAGTGCGCTAAAAAAAAAAAGGCCACTGAATGATGCAAACAATGAACAGTGTCACCACGGCAACTGGTTTATTTTTACCAGCTACTCGGCGGTTGATTTTGGAAAAGCCCTTGTAGTTTTCCCAACCACCAAGTTGCTCAGTCTATAAGCTGGTTAGTATGATCTCAGTAATCCTCTGCCAATGGAATCTGTCCTTTGTTGTCCATCTCTGTATAACCAACATAGGTCTTCAGTGATAGATCTTTGCACACCTAGACAATGAATGTGTCCACTGATTTACTTGCCATTTACCAATGATTTAAGCTTCTAAGTGTTTCTCTAAAGTCCCTTCATGATGTAAGTTTTGACCCAGTCATGACTGCTTTTGCAATTCTAAGAGCAACATTAGCAATACTTACAAACTCAAAGAGAAAAATCATGCTTCAAACATTGGGAATCTTATGTCTGATGTACCAGAGCTACATCAAACCAATTAAAATGGCCATAACAGTGTCACTATAGAAACAATTTTTCTTCAACAAAACAAAAACAAAAAACCCAGAAATAAAATCCTTTCCCTATGTCTAACAACCCTGACATATAGGTAGATTAACCACTTTGTACAGTATGGAGTTTAAGTTCTGTAATGACATGCAATTACATTCCAAAGGTTTTTCTCACCCATGCAACAAGCTTGTGAGATGTGGAAGAGCTATAATTTCTTTCTCCAGGGCAGTGGATTCTTCTGTCTCTCTGAACTTAACCATGCCACTATCAGACACCACAGTTCTCAGCACGGCCAGTTCTCTTGTATTGGCAATCTTCAAGCGGAACACAAACCCATCCTAGTAAAACAAGCACACAAAAGGTCACATGGTTTCATTTCATCTGCATCTCTTCATACAAACCAATCATAAACATAATTCACAGATAAGAAATCATAATAAGAACATTAAGGCCAAAAAACAGGACATGGAAAGTTGTGATGTGAATTCTACAAATGTAAAATTTAGTGTTTTCTTCACATTTATGTGTTTCACTCAGTAATTTAGGAACGTTGCAACATGATACCAAAATAACTGTGCCCCTGCATTCTTCCTGAGATGTTGATGAAACAGTATAAAGAGAGCCAGATTTTTATACAACAGTGAACTGGGCAAGTTTAGGAAAATCACAAGGCAACTGTGCAACAAAGAACTGGAACAGACTACTATAGTTTATTTTTTTATAGTAACATAAGCTACTTCCTTGCCACAACCAACAGCTGGCAGATCACATTTTCAGTCTTCATCACAAGGCATTACATAGATGCACATTTGTAACTGCTATACTGGAGACTCACATTTATGTCATTTCTTCATTTTCATTTTTGTGGGAAATTTGACAAACTCAGTTATGTGCCTAATTCAGAGACAGGTGTGTTCGAACTCAGTATGTATTTGTACCCAAGTTAACAGGCTCTGTTTACCCATGTCTAGGTTTTACTTCTTTACAATTTGTGGTTTCAAACCTTAGTGGATTTTATAAAAATAATGTGTGCAACGTGCACATGAGACTTCTTGACTGTACCCGAGCAGGTCAGGCATTAAATCCCACTACCCAAGAGATCAGGGTGACATGTATAATTAGAAACAAATGACTCCTGTAAAAATGTCCAGCCATGTCCTGGAATTTGAACACAGTAACTTCTGAGCTCGAAGCAGACACCATGACCTCTAGGCCATGCTGCACTTTAAAAAAACAATAGCAATTAAATATTCAAGGTGTCCCCCCTCGATAATAATATGAGAAGTTATAGGCCTGAGCTGGGCTTATTTACTCTGGCTTGATGTGAGACAGTGAAGGAGACAGTGTGTGTGTGAGATGACAATTGTGACTATATAAACTCAACTATAGGGGCAGTTACTGCTATGTCTACAGCCATGCCTTGCTGAAAATATCAGCTTTTGTTTAAACATCAAGACAAGCACAGTTGACAGGCGTTGTACTTCACTTGCTTGTAACACAACATGATACCGAGTCAAGGGATGAGAGTCCAGACACAATTGAATCACAACATGATACCGAGTCAAGGGATGAGAGACACAGCTGAATCAAACATGATACCGAGTCAAGGGGTGAGAGTCCAGACACAGTTGAATCCATAACAACAGTCAAGTCACTGCCATTATCATGACTGCTGTCTTGGTTTCTACAGCACCTGAAGTTATGATTAAATCAGCTGAAGTGGACGGTATTGTTGCACCATGTCACATGATCACCAGTCTTGGATTAGTTCCATGCTCTTGTCCTAATTATGCCATGTGACCAAGCCACCCTGGTATATATCTCCTCGTTTTCCTTTCCCATCAAGCTTGCCAGTTGTCACTAAGTTTATTCCACCTCATAAATATTGTGCTAAAACATCTTGACCATGTCTAATTTCTCTAATCAATTTACAGTTTTCATGTTGTTTCTTGAAGGACAGCCTCGTCAATGTTTTTAGGCCATCTATGGATTTTTTAAATAGTTTACTCAGAAACAGTTTCAAAGCCATTAGATGTTTCTCAGCTTGCCTTCTCACTGTCCATGTTTCACATGCACATAGCAGTATTGATTATACATAGCGGATGAAGTCTTTTTTTCTGACTACAAAAACATTTTATTGGTGAGTATGTTTCCCATACTATAAAAGACTATTTGTGATACCAAGGATACTTGTTCTAACCTCCACAAGGTATCATCTGTCAGATATTATGACTACACCAAGACAGACATACTGGTTCACCTGTTGAATTTCATTCTTTAATTGGATGTTAAACTGCTGTAAGATAGACTGTCAGATACTGAGTGAACATTAAACAAAGTTAAAGAATGAGACTGTCATATACTGGATGAACATTAAACAAAGGACAAGAAATCATACCTTCAGAACATCAACATGAGTTTTGTGAACACTGACTGGAAACAAATGTTTCTCCTTGAGCTCCTTGCCCATCTTAACATGAAATAAGGCCTTGAGACATTTGATAGCTTCTGCTTCTTCTGGCCATTTACCGGAACTCTCCAGCATGCACACCACTGTTTAGAAAAACCAGTATAAACGCTTCAGTATTATCAGGGCCCACATAAAAATATTCAAGTCATTCATAACCTGCTAGGACTGGATAGCAGAAAAGAAGGCAGCCCTTTACTCTACTTTTAATAAAAGTGGGTTAATGAGGACTTCATTTCTGTTTATATCAATACAAAGTATACTGAACCCCATTAATTGATGTCATTGTTGCTGTCATAATGTTCATGTATTTTTTATACATGATTCATAGGCAGAACGTTAAATGAAACCTTGGCACAAACACCTGAAGTCCCACATGTGCTATATTGTACTAATGAACTGTTAAAACAATGAATGTTTTTAAATAAGCTTCAGAATAAATTCGTGATTACTGCTTATCATTTCGTAAACGATGAAATTTATATAGGGAAAAAAGGGGTTAGAGAAATGACTAAAGCATTTGCAAAGATCTCGTTTTTTAAAAGTAAACTGTGATATCCCTTTGGCGCCAGCTGGCGGTTGAAAATACCAGAAATACCAGGCAGTCAATCAAATTACAGACCAAACTAAACCAAAAGTGCATTATTTATATTAAAAAAAACAAAAACACAGCCAAAAACCAGAGAAATAACTGCAGCCCACCTGTCATGGCATGAACAAACTGTGGTAAAGCTGTCCCCTCCTTTGGAACAACATGCTCATGTAAAACACTTGCTTCATCAGTGCAAACAGGTGCAGGCAAAGCAGGAAAAACCTGAGGATTTATTTTAAAACATTCATGAAAAGTCTAAGACTTAAAGTATTTTGTTATTTCAATTAAAACAGGATTTAAGAAACTATGAATTTTAATTTTCAAAAATGCTCTTTAACTCAACCCAATAATGTTCTTATTATAACAACATTTACATTACCTCTGAAGTTGGAGTGGGTTCGCCTGATGGCGAGGGACACTGTTAATAAGGAAAGCTAATCCACACGCAACATTCAGTTCATCACTACTATAGTGTGGTTGGACTACGCTTGAGTTCAAAGTGAGAGAGCGCAGCAAAAAAAAAAAAAAATGTATATTAACAGATTAATCTCAAACAAATTATCTGCAGACTTTAATTACATGACAACAGTATCCCATGGCTCCATAAAGTTATATGAGAATAAACAACAGAAGGAAGAACTATGCTGCAAGCTGGATTATCGAAGAGATGAATGAAGTATACAGATTAAAGGGGAAGAGAGAAAGAATGTAGCAATGTAAATAAACAGTGATACCCTATCACAAGTAATACAACTGGACAAGTGAGCTGCAGCAGCACAGTGGCTAGCATGCTGGCCTAGGGGTCATGTGTTCGAACCCACACTGCGCTAAAATACATTGACCTGGGTCAACCCAGCCTAAAATGGGTGACAGAAAATGTTCTGGACATTAAAGATGCCTGGAGCGATACCAGCTAGATCACTCAAAGAGAGCCCACCGATTTACGAAAATATAAGGCAGGAAACACATTCTCAATATGCCTGAAGGCTTAGAAAAGAGCTCTTTTGCTTTAAATCATCATGCTGCTCCCTACATTAGGGTACCACTGTCAGTTTTCTTAAGAATTGTACCTAACACAATCAGCTACCAAGGAGTATATGGTGATGTCAGAGCTGATATAACATAGGAATTCGTGTGAGGGTATGCAAACACAGTGGAGCAGAATTCAATCCCAGACAGTGACAGGCGTTTTTCATGGCCAGTTAGTGAGTTATCTGTTGGACTATCATCCTTGCACTCCAGACATGCCCATAAGTGTTCATGGCCAGTTAGTGAGTCATCTGTTGGAGTATCGTCTTTGCACTCCAGACATGTCCATAAGTGTTCACCCCCCCCCCCCCCCCCCCCACATAACTGCAATGTTGTCTCGTGTAGTAATTTAACTGTCTTCTTTAGTTCACTCAGTGGTCCATAGAGTTTATCTTCCACTGTTGTTTCTCTAGACCAGAAGACATGGAGTATTTTGGAGTCTTGGAGTATGTGATCTGCTGTCTGCGGCGCCAATCCACATGTGCACATGGCTGATTCATCAATCTTGAATTTTGTATACAATGTGGTTGTGTAATCTATTGTGTCCTGTTCTGAGGCGCAGAATAATGATTTGTTCCGCACTATCCATAATGTGGTAGTCACCTTGAGCAGGTTTTGGTGCCTTTCTGACCGATTTGATCATTCTTTTCTTTTGGTGGTATGTAATGGGTACATCAGGTTGTTGTTTTAATCCAAACAGCTAATTTATTCCACCTTGTCAGAAGTAATCTGCCTGGCTGTATGAGGCAAGAAAATTAAATGTCTGCTAACATACATTAGTGGATGCATTGGTGCAATGGTTAGGACATGAGAATTACATGTGTGGTCAGACAAAGGTTCAATGCCAGCTCTCATTGTTTGCTACGGGAGAGAAATACTAGTCTCCTATTCCTCTGTACACTCAGGCCTACATAAATGTGATGGCTTCTACTGAATGTTTCTATTCACAATGATTTCTGCATAATCTTTCTTATGTAGTTGTATTATTTTAACAGAGTATTATATTTCCTCATTACAGAGTGGTTCATAATTTGTCATGACTGCCATGCCATTCATGGCTGTTAGTGGAGTATCTGGTAGGAGTTGGTCAGTTGTTTCATTGAATGGCTTCCTTCCAACTTGCTTTCATAAAGTTTGAGTCAATGAGTTTTGTTTTAGAGCGATGAGTTAAGTAATCGTAAGCCATTCATTTCAGGCTCTACACTCTAACAGACTGCCATTTGTCCAATGTTCCCCACCTGTGTTACCTTTGACTTTTTCCTCACACGTTGGTTTTGATAGGAATCATGTTTGGTATAGCATGACTGACCTTTGCCTGACCCTGAACACACAATTTGACATTTAAAAATATTACTCATATTTTTCCTATCAACACGGAAGTCAATGTAATACTTACATCAGAATGCCTGAAGACAGGGTGGGTTCCCTGTATGGAATGAATGCTCAAAGGAAGTGTGGTTAATGATCTCAACGCCCGATTGACTTGGTCATAGGCCCTGATAACAGCCAGACTTTGCTCTTCCCCTGTGCCATAAGGCAGGTTTTCACCCTTTGACTTGAGCTTCAGATGCAACACATGATCCAACTTGCCTGCCATATAATGGACACTACTTCTGGGTACCCCACAGTGCCTACATACAAGAGAACAATCAGGTTGTAAGGAAACATCTGCTGTCAATCATGCAAAACAGACATTTCAAAATATAATCCATTACTCTGTCAAAATGATTCATAAATGTTTACACAACAAAAATAATCATAACATCAAAGAGACATATATAAACTTGAATATTAAAAACCACTGATGTGTGCTCCTTAATTTTCCCTTAAGACCCCCTGTGGAGAATAGGCCCATAACCAAAACGACAAGTCTGTGTAGACCAGTTCATGGTTGGTTGATTTTATCTATGACATGAGACAGCCAGCCTCTGACCAACCCTCTTTATTCCTATGCTCAGGAGGCCTACAGTGTTAGCATTCTTTGCTTTCCCTATGGGGGTCTGGTAACACAAGGCAACTGATGTATTGCTTCACTCTTCAGCTAGACAACTCAGCAGTACCACCTGTCAAAAGTAGACAACAGAGTAGCTTTGGGATCAACAATCTGATAATTTGTGCTCTAGGCATTAGGTTGTGGAGTAAGCTGACAATTAAATATCTAAAGCCCGTGCAGGAAACATTCTAAATTACTACATCCTAAAATGACTTTCCATAGATGTGAAGTTCTTGCACACCTCGCTGGTCTCTTAGTTAGTTAATCGTGGTTCCAACTTCACGGCAACGGGTCGTCCCCATATTGCTCCGTTCCTGTGCCAGTGAACATCACATAAAATGCTCCTCACTGCCCAAAGTGAACAATGGAATAGACAGGAGTATCGGCAAGCCAACAGCCCGCACAGGTACACTGTGCACAATGCCGCCGCCAGAATGCCAACACAAAGTCCTCCATGAAAAATACAGTTCATCGTCGATGGAAACTGCAGTCACCAGAAAGACTTCATTGACCCGGGTTTTATCCCATATGGCTTGGTCTATTTTCACAGGACGACCCGCCGAAAGCGCCGCACAAAGCACAAACTCCGAAGCTCCAGCGGCGACTCCCAGGAGCCTCCTGAAAAATGCACTCGTGAGCCGAAAAGGCAAACCAGTCAATCCAGCAACAGCCGGCCGCCATCGCTCCAAACATGCAGTTCACGCTACAAACAACCGCGGACAGATGTAAAAGCATTCCACGGGAAACTCACAGCTCACAGTGTCGCGCCATGCACTCACTCAGTAGCAGGGCGACGGAACCATAGCCCCTTTAGTCGCCTCTTACGACATGCATGGTAGGTAACAGTGTTACTATTCTTTGCTCCCCCGTATGGGCCCCGGCAACACACGGGTGTCGCTAGTCTCTAAGCTTGGAGAAGGGAAGGGGGAGCTCTACAATAGTTCCTGTGGAGATGGTACTTTGGTAGAGGATCGGGAGAAAAGTCATTAAAGCAACCTCACACTGATAGATGAAAGTCCTTGTCTGGGCTCATGTAACCTATGACTAAGAGTTAAACTGTGGTCTTCCAGAGGATTCTCAGCCACCCAACCCTAGAAGTTAAAGTAACAGCAATGTGGCTATTGTCAGTTATGCTTCATTCATTGTGTTAACCATGTAAGTGCTAGTAAAATGAGATGCATTTACGCAATGGGATCACAAAATAGGATTTCACTATTTTACTATAAGGGAAAACATGATATGAAAAGCGGTATGAAAATATGATTAGGAACAAATGCATTATCCTTATCTCAATGGATAACTCCTTACACATATTACAAAATATACACACCATTTACACCAACAAATGACAAAAGTATAAAGATTTTTATGAACAAAATACCATTATATTTGTTTAAATGCCACACACTACAGGTTACATAATTAACACAGAATGAAGTGCATGAGAAAGCGAGACAAAGCCTAGCAGCAACAACAGACCACCTATTCTTTTTTCTCTCTTTGACATAAAACTGTCTGTCATCAATAAAAGTTAAACATTATATTTAGTTCAGCATAAAAACACAAACAGGCCCCAACACCTAAACCTCACCTTTCAAGGACAAACTGCACAATCTTCTTGCACACCAAACGCCTGTCACTCTGGCATGGTGATGATGTCCACAGAACGGCTTCATTTATTGTACCATCTTTAAAACGACGCATTTCTGACTTTTCACCCCAGAAATCACAAAATTCCTTGGCCTGAAATCAATAGAACTCAATGAAACACGGAATGTATTAATGCAATAATTTAATAACATTAAAGCATATGCCTTAGGAGTGGCTTACTTAAAATGACTGGCAGCTTGCCGCCATGACAGACGATAGTTTGTACAATAGAGTTTCCATAAACTCTCCATAACACAAAGCCTGGGCTGAATTTAGAGACCATGTGTAACCCATACAGCATAATTTCTCTCTCGGCCTCTCTAGTTTACTCCAGAGGAAAGGTTACACCAATATGCCTGGAACAAGACAAGCTGCCAGATCAGCAAAGCAATGATCTAACTGTCTGCCTGTCGTAGCTTCCATCCTAGACCATTTGCAGACCAAGGCTTAAGGCCTGGTCTGCCCTGCCATTTAGTCTTTAGGTTGCATTTCCTCACTCTAGGGTAAGGCTTGTACCCTCCCAATTGCACACCTCTGCCTGAAGCCATCGAGTTTGGTGAGCGCAGCCCAACATTCAGCGCTAACAGAAAGCAGGTAGTAAGGTCTACTGTCATACAGTAGCTCAGTTATATCTGACTAAGACCTGACAGTTCTTACTTAAAATATTAAATTAAATAATTGACCGACCACTTTCAAACACTTTGCTAACCATCTAAAATCATTAAGGCTTAACACACCATCTTCATGATCCACTCTATAATGAGGAAATATATTATTCTGTTAAAACAACAAAATTAAATAAGAAAGATTTTGCAGCCACCTTTACAATTGTAAAAATTCAGCAGAATGAAACTTGTTCAAAAGACAAATCAACCAAGACCAAACAGGCTGAAGAATTATTCAAAACAGAACCAAGATAAAATGTAACAAGCCTAAAGATAAATAAACTGCCTCAGAAAATTTAGAGAACTGACAAAAAGCATTCAATTGATGCAGAAAATACAATAAATAAAAAACTACAGAACAGGAAACCCACCGAACTTAAAGAAAAATTGTGAATGCTGTCCAAACACAACTGGGCTGGCAGCATCAGATCAATTAAGTATCCAGAAAATCTCAATCTCGTCAGTCTTTGACTTTCCCCAGAACATATGTTCTACCTGCCAATTAATTTGTCAACAAATGTGCTTCCTTGTGCTGTATTTAATTGTGAAATCAAGCTTCGTACACATTTTACATTTTGTAATCGATTCAGTGTCTGACAACAGAAAAGTTTTATTATAAATTAATGTCTAAATACAATAATTATAGCCTCCTCCGGTGTTACCAGACTGGATTGATACACTCTTAGAGCAGGAAAGCTCCAGCAGCACAACAATAAGACTCTTTTTCAGGAGACTCTTTTCTTCTCTGTTTGCTGAATTAGTCTTCGTTCACCGAGTTTAAATTAATGTTTTACAGTGCATCTGTACTTATTAGTCAGAAGCCTTGCTTCCAGGCTGTTTTATCTATGCCCAACATTTCACATCCCTTTTGCACTAATCTTCAAACAGTAGCCATGGATGTCAAACTGTTCTATTACTATTTCCCAGTTATCTGCAGTAAATATACTTTGGAATTAGTTTATCTGATATGTAATACTCATGGCCAAACCATAATATTCTGTGCTGTGTAAGTGACGTTTACCTGGTCATTTCACTAATATGCATGTGAGTACTTCAACATTAACACAGTCTGAAACATTAGAAGTATAACATGTGGTATATGAAATTTCAAACAATATCTTGTACAGCAAACATTCAACTAAATACCAGATAACGCGAGCAATACCTCAGAGGTCTCTGCCCGGGGTCCTTTATCTAAAATGTTGAAGGCACATGATGCATCCAGTACTAGGCCAAAGGTCAAATGGTCTTCTTCATTAAAGTTGTATGGTTCATCTGAAATCTTCCACTATAAAAAAAATAATAATAATTAGTGATATGGAAAAAACAAATAACATAGTTCACGCTCCCTTTCTCAGACACTCAAGAAACTTAACTAATCTATATATATGAAAGACAATGTATGTATGTATGTCCTTTATGCGTTTGCGAACGGTCCATCCGCTTGAGATGAAATTTTCTACAGGTGTTCTTCTCATTCCCATGCAGCCAACTGGCATAGTTTGTTAGTTTACAAACAGTTATTTACGTAATAAAATTTCATTTTTAAATTAAATTATAATTAACATATTGCAAGGGGACTTAACTTAAGAAAAGTTATATCAAGGGACATCACTTTTAGTAGCATTGCTATATTATGTAATTTAAATAATTGTTGCATTTTTCTCAAAGTTCCCCGCTAGGGGCTGGGTGAAGCCGGGCCGGGCCCTCTAGTACCAACATATAGTGGTTAATTGTATCTGACATTCACTACTGACAAACTAAACATTGTGCTATAATATTCCTGTCTTGCAGGAATAAGAATAGTGGTAACACTTTAAACAAGCAAAATCAAGATATGTGTCTTAAAATATATATTGCTATCCACTTAAAAATGTATCTGCCCACGCTAACATTCAACTGATCTCCATGTACGCTCATTAACGCTTGTTCTTACTTTTTCATTTGACAACACTTTGTTCAGTAGCAGCAGAAGGATGGGAAAACTTGGACACAATCATAATTAGAGCTCTACAGTAACAATCAGCTGCATTTACAGAGAGAGAGACTATCCATACAGATGTGTCCCAAGTGCCATGATGTCAACACATAACGCAGGTCAGCATGGCCGAATGGATAAGAACGCATGTTCTTAAACATCTGATGTGCTGACGCCGAGGTAAGGCGTTCAACCTCTACACCGGACTGTTGGGACTAAAATGTTTACCTCTTGTCCTTGACATGGGAGCGTAAATTACAAGCACCTCTGAAATCGGAGTCAGGCTGCTTGATGGTGAGGGACAATGTTAACAGAGAAAGCTAGTCCACACGCAAAATTCAGTCCAGCACTTCTAGAAGTAGTGTGCATGGATTACGTTTGAGTTCAAAGTGAGCAAGGACCCTGCCCAAAAAATTTAAAAAATAACTTCAGATAATTTGTAAAACTACAATATTAGTATTGCAGCACACATATAATTGCAGGAGTATTATACATATATTATTTAAAAACACTTTTGCTTCAGCCAAAACATACCATTTTAGATCCAGAAAGCAATGGCTGAACTAAACAGATCCTTCTGTCTAAAGCCTGTGACAACTGTACTTGAATGTGTTGAGACAGTATAAGGCTGAGATATCCACCAAGGTCCATCTCCTTCTCTGGTAAATCCACCACTTTTTTCGAGGCTGCTTCCAACAGTTCTGGTGTTATGTTTACACTGAAATGAAAGTTTAGAGCTGCTCATTAAAATGCAACAATAATGAAATGATGGTGAAAAGTTGCTATAAAACATTTGTCATTAAGTATATCATTATTTAAAAACAAAATTAACTTGTGAAAGAATGTCGGGTTCCTCCTTGATTGGTGAACAAGAGTTCAGATGAAAGGTTACCGTACCCTCCTCTAGCTCAAAAGTTACCAGGTTCAAATCCCAGCATAAGGTTAGGAATTTTTACAAAAACATTGGATTTTAACATCACATGCCCTTCTGATCTCTTGGGTAATGAGATTGGACATCTAGCCATTCTCAGATAAGGGCCAAACAAAAATACAGAACACCCTAATGTGCAAAGTGTACACATTAAAAATCCCACATCTGTTGGAAATGATAAAGAACAGAAGGGTGCTGTCACAAACTGTTATGAAAGGATACCTAGCAAAGTGTAGACAGAGCCAGTTACCTTGAATAGAATCTGTCTAGAGTAAGTGAACCATTCACAAATGAGTGCCAAAGTTTGGCACAATGACCTCTGAAGAAGAATATACTGTCAAGTTCAAGCTCCATTTCTTTCCAAGCGTTATCAAAATTACATTAATGATTATAAAGGGAATGTGTAAAATCAACCGGGGCAAAATGGAACCGAAAGTTAAGAAAAATTGACTCCCCTCCGGCTTCAGCGTTAACCTTAAATATAGGCATACATAAAAAATTAAACATCCAGGCAGATAGATAATGCTTTCAAAATGAGAGCTGTCAAATGTCATACATATTCAACAATAGTATATGGTGCAGAATCCTGGACAATGAACAAGCAATTAGATAGTCGAACTGAAGCTCTGGAGATGTGGATACAGAAGAATTGATCTATTTCATAGAAATAAAAGCAACAAAATGCGGAGGTTCCAGGGAGGCTGGGAAAGAATCAGGAGTTGATAAAAGAAGTATAACAGACATGTTAAATATTTTGGCCAATGTAAAAGAATCAACAATCTTGTACAAGCCATACTATAGGGAAGATTTGTAGGATGGCAAGCAAAAGGGTGACATCAATACAAATGGAAAGATAATATAAAAAAGATGGACAAACAGCAGAATGTCAGGGTAAATAACAAGGTCGAGTGACAAAGAGTATTGGAGATCCACTACAGCCAACCTTCATTGTGGAGATGGGACTTGATTGATTGACAGGCTTCCTATCATTATAGAGTAATGTATGTGTAACTGTTGTTATTCGTTGAAACATTTAAGGTCAGTCAAGTAAACAGACTTGATTTTTTAAATTTAAACACTACAATTGCTAGGATCGAAAACATAAATATTTGCCAGTTCACTTTAAATAACATATTTTTCTGTAGCTCAATGTTAAAAACACTCACTGAAACACGTGATCAAAACTTCGTGCAAATGATAAATGCGTCATGAACAGAAAATCAAAGCAGTTCTGGTGACTGTGGTCCAGAGCCTTGATGGCAAGTGCCGCTTCATGCTTCACCTGGTGGGAGGGGCAGAAACACCAGAATGATGAATGTATACATTTGTCCAAAAAAATACCTCATGCTGAGAAACATACCTACAGAAAATATACCATATATTTTATACAAGAAAGAAAAAAACCGAAAGGACCCAATTACCAATATTTTCTTGCCTAAGCAGCACTTAATGAGTGATGTGGTCAGTACCGTGTCAGCTGCTTTAATATCCATTCAAATTTCATATTAATTTTATGAGGCCGAGGCATTATGTAACTATGAAAAAAAAGAGAAAAATACAACCCAACACTACACCCTCGGCAGCATATTGACTGGCCTGCTTGCCAAGACTGGGCATGATTAATTTTCCCAACTATTACAGCTGTAAGGTCAACCCAGCCTCATTAAAATGAGTACCAGATAATTTCCAGAACTCTCTGGAAAGGAAAGGAACTGGCGACCCCTACCTTATTATGTCATGGCCTAAAACATATGGTGTAACAATTCAAACCCAACAGCTGTATGTGGGATGGCTTGTGTCTTCTTCTGTCCTTTATCTCCCGTTGGGGAATAGATATCCAACCACCTCATGCCAAGCTGTCCTCCCATGTCTTCTCCATCTATCTCTAATTCTCTCCTCCATGTCTTTCTCTATTTCACAGCAATGGGACTAACTATATCTATTTATTACACTGTCAGAGTAGTGCTTTAATATATTTTCCCAGTGCTACATTGACAACAACATGCAACATAGCAAACGTAAACAAAAAACCTCAGTGAGATCAAATATGCACATCATACCCTAGCAAAGAATGCTGGTGTTAGCATGTAGGCAATGTTGAAGTAGCCAGTACGGTCAACAAAGACAGACTGTCCCACATTAACGAACTCATCAACAGTCGGCTGGGATTTCTCATGCTTGTCTTCATATAGGCTTGGGACTTCTGCTGTCCAGTCTGCTCTGGCTGAAATGATACAATCAATATACAGTTGGTATAAAGCTCAGGTGATATAAATATAGGGAAAATATGGAATAAGCATAATTAAAAACAACACAAACATTCAAGTACCCAAGTTTCCAATTTAATGTAGTTTGCAGAATGTTTGGCTTACAATATTTAATAAAATCATTTTCTTCATGTAACCTCTAAATTTAATATCCATTGAAAAAAACAGAAGCCATTAAACAGAACATGTAAAAGTACATCACCGGCACAAAACTAAATATACAATCAACCAATAATTGAAACAAGAACAAAAGTTCACATACACTTCATCATTAACCACTCCTCCCTAAAATAGGTATTCTAACATACAGCTCCATTCATCTTATTATGATAATCCCTATTGTCTGTATGCTTTGATACGAACGAGCCCAGCATTCTGTTGTAAGCCATTATGCGTATTACCAGCATGGGCCATGACCAAAAGTTGTCCTATACTACTGGGCACATATCGCTTTATCTGTCCACTCACTGATTGTCATTCCTTATCACTTGTGTGGTCCACATTTAATCCAAACACACTATGCCATAATTTTCTTTGCGCATTTCCCTTATTTCACGTATCTGCTTCTCATGGCTCATGATTATTTCTACCGCCCTTGTACTTTCAAATAGTGAAGATAATGTCCTTATAATTTTCCAAATACATTTAGATATATAAGGCGAAAAAAAGTCCAAGTAGATAGAACTCTGTTGGTATATAAACTGAAGTGCCCAATACATCAATCAAGAACAGGCTCTTTGAAGTATGTACAACTTAACTTTTAAATGAATCAAAAATATCATTTCCTCAATACAGAAGTCTGAAGCTCAGACTCAATTGCACAAAAATATACAATACTGTCAAAAATACCCACATCACATGTGATCAGCAGATTATAAACACTAAGATAGCATAGTATTATCAAATAGGCATTACATCATTTCAACAATAGCAGGTCCACACGGCCGAATAGATAGGAACGCATGTTCTTAAACATCTGGTGTGCTGATGCCGAGGTTAGTGGTTCAACCCCCATACCGAACAACTGGACTAAAATGTTGACCTGCCGTCCTTGACTTGGGGACGTAAATTAAAAGTACCTCTGAAGTCGGAGTGGATTTGCTTGATGGCGAGGGACACTGTTAATAGGGAAAGCTAATCCACTAGCAAGATTCAGTTCATCACTACTATAAATAGTGTGTATTGACTACGCTTGAGTTCAAAGCGAGCGAGCGCCAAAAAATAAATTTAATCAATGTCTTACTTAATAAAGACAACACATAAAATGAAATAAAACAGAGCAGACACAACATGTAAAATCAAGTGGATGGCACAAAATATAGAAAAGAGAAATGCTTGTGTTGAGAAATACAATGAGCACTTACATAAGTTGAGCAATGTGGTTCTCAGAACTTGATAGCAGTTCATCATTTTGTTTAGTTTTTTCGTCATTAGTAGGTATACAACATAGGCAGTTATCAGACAGCTTGAAAAGGCTCCAAACCCCTAAAATGAAAAAAAAAATATAAATAAAACATGAAAAAAGCCTTTCTCTATTTGAAAGTAGCAATAAAATAGATTATTAATACACCATGGACATAACATAAGGTTAATTAAGTTTTGTGACAAGTTTAATTTCTTTTGACTTTCACAAATGAGTTATATCAAATTAGCGCACAGACACCCCCCCCAACAATTTTTCACGTTTATATGTTCCCCCATCTTCGTCTACATTACTACCTTCAGTTCCTGAAGTGAGGTTTTGACCATGAAGATTGCAGTGTTATATATTTGGTTTAATCTTATTATTTGTCTTTCCCCTGTGCATGCTTAGACCTAATCTCTCATCAAGTGTATTTAGCTGATCTTGATCTAATTATGTATGTAGGACAGAGTTTTAAAAAAACTGATCTGGGTTCTCATGTAGACCCAGTCTATAAATGGGTACCAGGAAATGTCCTGGGAAGTGAAGCAGACATGATACTGACCACCATGACCTACCAAGTGCTGATTGGTCTATACAAATATAGGTCAAACACCATCTGCCCAGTGTGCCTGGGCGTGTAAAAGGGCCATGCGATTACTTGTTTTTATAAAAGCTTTCTTGCCTTTAGGACAATACACTACACTAGCCTAGCAAAACTGTTTCAACTGCACTAATTAATGACTCTCGTGTTAATTTATTATAAAGACAATGTATGAGAATCACCTGTGACAACTCTCTCTGTCGCAGCCACACCTTCAGCAGTTTAATGCCCTGACACAGCCCTTCAGATCCTTTCAACATCTTCACAATGAAGGAATCATTAGTTGACATACACAGATCGTGTAGGAGATTGCAGTTATAAAACGGGGTTGCAGGCAGAGACACATCTAAACAAAAACATCATTAGAAATTTACAAAAATGGCCTGCAAAGGGTTTATGACAGTTAATATATTAATATAAATGACATAAGAAAAAAAGTAAAGCAATGTGTCCTCCACCTTCAAGAAATCTCTAGCAAATATGAAATGTGCCAATTTCCTAAAGCACTAAATAAGAAACCAACAAAATATGACTAGGAATTTGATAAATGGAAAAGCACACACAGATGCAGGCCTTGACCAGAGTATTTATTACCTAATAAGAAAAAAAATGTTTCTCGTTCAACATTTTCATTTTCCATTTTATGGATTTCATGAGATTACACTTACATTCAATGAAATAAGTGTCTTGTTTTCTTGACAAAGACTTTGGTCGAAGAAAATGCTCCTATATATGTGCATGTTTTTCTTTTCGCCTAGCTTCCTAGCCATGTTTTATATGTATTAGGATTCCAGTGTTGGCTTGGCAGCAGTAAACTCCACTTTTCAACTTCATATTAGCATATCTTAATGAAAACAAAAATTATCTACCAAATTAAAGCTACCATGATAGAAAATGATACATAAATGAAAACATTTTATATGAAGCAAGCCTAACTTAACATGCTCTTAGTATTAATGATATACAACAGTCTATATAATTTAACATGGCTGTAAACTGTTTCAACAACCTAAACATATGTTTACTTGAAACTACAACTATTTTCTTGGGGGATATAAAACTGACTTAAAAAAACATTTGATCTATCTCTCAAATGGGCAGATTAAAAAACTTACCATCTTCATCTTCACCAGTTCCTTCTTTGCCAATGAACCATTTAGGACGGACGTTGTTTTTGGAAACATGAAAACGGGACAGCTTGAATGTATCTGCCTCTGGCACTGCATGTAAGCAAAGCTGAACACTTTTGGAATCATGACCTTGTAGAGAAAATGCAATATTTCAGGCATAGTGTTATAAAGTAATGCAATATAATATAATAACAGCAATTATCAATTTTCTTAATATATGCTTCATTCAATCAAGTGCCATCTTCAAAATGAGGATATGATGCAATGGATCTCTGACACTTTCAAACTATGAATGCTGGTACACCACAAAGGATTACAGCTAGTCCATCTCTTCATGTCATCTTCCCACTTTAACAACCTCTAGCTCACTGGCTTTCAATTTTCCTTCCTAGTTGGTTGCTTTAGCACATATACTTTAATCAGGTGCCGCCTGTGCACCACAGGTTGGAGTATTCTCTCCAGTAACTGTTATCAAGTGTTTTAACACTGGCCTCTTCTAGTTTATCTTATTTTGTCTCCCGCTTGCATGCTTGTTCTCCTGCGTATCCTTTAACAAGGAGCTGTGTCTCTTTATATCATCGAAGCACCTCAAATCCCTACCTTGACTTCATTCCGTACTTTTCTTCAATCACAGTTTATGCAATACTTATTTGTCTATATTTTTATGTACGACCTCCATATTTAAACAAAGATTAAATAAAAGGTTGCATAATTTGTTGCTTGGCATATTTCTCTGCATACTGTGGAGTTATATTCATATGAAGTTAACAGACAGATTATATTTTGGCTGAAGTACATAAAACATATAGTCATTGATACTGTTTTAACAAAGCATTTGTTATCCCATAGCTTATTGCAGATTCACTATAAAGCAATATATTCAGCACTATATGCTGAAGTCTCAGCATATTTCAGTAATCATTTATTGTTCATCAAATACAATATACAAAATGTCTTTGCTTTAAGTTTACGCTTGCAGTTTAACAGGTGTTGAGAGACGGACATAGTTGGGATTTTATGGCCTGTCGACTGCACAGAGCTTCCTGTACTCTCTTTTCCCTCCCATATTGGTATATAATCAGTTGCTAGTTTCACCGTCCTTCCATTGTACTTATGTAAGTTGCTTTGCACACACTGGAATTGATAAACAGTTTGATCTTGTATACAGTGACCAGTTTTTTCCACAGGTGGAGTAAGTTTTGGGGTGGTTTTATATCTGATACTCAACAGCAAACAAGATTTGGTTTAGTTGTTTTATGTCGATCGCATGTTTGTTTCATTAGTGTCCACTTGCAAGAAGCTACACTTGAACTTTGGGAACAAATGATTCAGTGGGAGGTAGGTTTGGGTGGATGACAGTGATGCTTGAATCCAGCTGACTGCCTATTAGATTGTTGGGTCTGGTTAAGTGTGTCCAATTCTTCTGCTAGTGTGTCATTGGGGCACATCTTTCTAGACCAGTTGGTCCATATTCCTTTTCAGTCTACTGATCTTTGGACGGTGCCATCATCTTGATATTGGATTAAGAATTATAGAGTTGCATTATGGTTGTGATCTATAGACAGAGAAATGTTCTTGTTGGCTTGGTTCATTGTAGTGTGGAACGATTCTGCCTATTGTCTGGTCTTGGTGATGATAAATATGTGACATCCTTAATAATCCATTTTAATGCAGGAATACTGTTATAGAATGGGTTATTTCTACATTAAATTTCTTATTGAAATAAATTTTTGTGACAAGTAAGTACAGTTGTAAGTTACTCCAGTAGTGTTAAAATTAGAAACATTTAATTTAAATAATTACTGTTAACTATACACTGATATATACTGTACCTTTCATGGTGACAAGAAGAACAGGTTTATAAGGGTTGCCCAGGAAGTAAGTGAATTTTAGATCTTCTACTCTTTTCTTTTTGCGGAGATGAGAAGCAATAGCTGCAAGATACAATGCCCTCTTTCGTGTGTAACGCTGATTCAAATAGTCTTTTGGGTTGAAGCTTTCCTGAAGGAAGAAAAAATTAATAAAATGTTAATGCTAGCATTTTATTTGAACAATATTGCCACAATTCCAGCTATTTTCTTGGCTAAAGCCACATGGTTTTATATTTATCAAATATTTATATACTAGGTAGCAGAAAATACATGATAATGAAATAAACACATTACCCACATGACCATTATACCAAGAAACAGCTCTCAATGTATGCCAGGATTAGGTTTGTGTAAAACACATTTGTAAAAATAATCCGGCACAGACAGAAAGCCTTTTATCGAAAACAACCACAAGCATAGGTTCCTAGCAACACTTTCTCCCTGCACTTTGCTATACAGAATTATTTAAAACTTAGAAACAAACATTTTAAATCATTGTACACAAAAAGTTTTGTTGCATATCCTTTACAGGACGTCACAATCAACTCCAACATCTTTTGACTTTTTGTGATTTCTTGGCAAGTTTACGTTCAGTAGATTGCCATTGATCTCTGAACGACCAGCACACATACTATGGTATTAAAAGTCAACACAAGGCGGTCCAAATCACACACAGCTGTGTTTCAAAATCTATACGTGGGATTACGAATTGCGTCTGAGACCCCTGCGCTACAGAGCCGGTACATAAATGTAAATAAAGTGTTTAAAAAACAATTGCACGTCCTTTGCTGACATTGCAATCAACCCCATGTTGATTTTATAGGCAATTTTATGCTCAGTAGTTTGCCATTGCTTTGTGAACGAGAAGTCAATGTTTATATCCAACTGACAGGTGTAAAGAATAGTAAAGAGAGAAAAACAGAAAGACTGGGAGGAATATGGAGAAGAACTAAATAAAAACTATAAGGAAGCTACTAGAAACTTCAACAAAAAGATCAGTGCAATGAGAATAAGAGGAGAATCCTTTGACCCAACTGAAATAATTAACAGCGAAAAAGGAGAACCAATAAGTGAACAAAAACAAACCCTAATAAGATGGAGGCAGTACTTTGAACAACTTCTCAACATTCCATCAGATACAACAGGAATTCAGGAAACCGACACAGATGCCACAAAAGAATTAGAACCAGACATACCGAAAGAAGAAATTGGAGAAATCACCACATTAGCCCCATTGAATAAATCACCAGGACAAGACAAAATACCAAATGAACTAATTAAAGCAGCAAGATAAATAGTAACAGCATGGCTACATAGACTATTAAATCATGCTTGGGTAGAACAACAGACACCACGAGACTGGGGAAACACCATAATTATTCTGATGTGGAAAAACAAAGGCAGTAAAAGAGACTGCACACAATACAGAGGCATTTTGCTTTTCAGTCACACTGAGAAAATATTTCACAAAGTTCTAGAGAAAAGAGTATGAACTACAATAGAACCCCAGCTAAACAAAACAACTTGGATTATGGAAAAACAATGGATGCACAGATGCCAATTTTGCTCTTAGACAACTTATAGAAAAATCAATTGAATTTAACGAAACACTACTTAGCCTTTGTCGACCAAGAAAAGGCATTTGATAGAGTAGATAGAAACAAGCTGTGGGAAATCCTTAAATGATATGGAGTGAGTACACACCTAACAAACTCACGCAGAAGGTTATACAACAGTGAGTGCATAGTGAGAACAAATGGAGGTCACTCAGAACCCTTCACCATAAATGGAGTATGGCAAGGTTGTGTTCTGTGACCTCTCTTGTTCATAACCTAGATAGACAGCATATGTAAAGAAACACCAGAGACTGCAAGAACACAACATGACGAATAGAACACAGAAGAAGATCCAACAGCAAATTACACCATTAATCCTTTACAGGGCAGTGGACGAAAACGTCTTTACTACCGAACGGGCAAAACGTCTGAAAGTGTCTGTGAAAACTAAAGGTTGTAAACACGGGATCTCGAGACTTTGCAAGACTTCCCATTGTTTATTTCTGGTTTTGCTGATAACTTTATAGCATGGGCACCATTAGCAAATGTTTTATTGAAATTAATTTGATCAGAATTTTCTTTATTTTAATAGTATTCAGGGTTTTTATGCTTTGCTTTTCAAAATGGATTTTGATGATTCTTCAAGTGATAGCGGAGATTTTGCTGGGTTCAATTTAATAGATATCGAAGTGCACGAATTTGACTATGAATTGGAGCAAGATATCAGCGTATGCAGTGTACACACTTCGGATCTCTTGGACTATGAAGAAAGTGATTCTGAAAATATGGCTGAAGAAAACCTGCGTGGCGTGCATAAACGCCAAACGCCGTACCCCCGCAGGACGAGCCATTGAAAGTTCATATGGCTGTGATGTGTGCCAAGTGAACTACTGTAAGGACACTTGTTTTTCCCAGCATCTTGGAGGCCAGTGAGCAGTTGGCAGAGTGTTTGCAAATTGTGTATAGATGACTGACAATCACAAACACTATGTTGTATTTTGTAAATATTTGTGTTCATGTGAGGATTACTGGCAACATTGGATTATTTATTTTACATGTGAGTAACATTATAAATCTGCATTCATTTTCTTTCATTTTGTTTTTTTTATTTCACAAAAATCTGTTCACTTACACCTTACATTTGATGTTTTTACCAACGTAACCCTAAATCTTACTGAAAACCTGAAAAATCTTGCCTGTTCAGAATTTTAAAAAAAGGAAAAAGTGTGCCCTGTAAATGGTTAAGAACTATTTGCGGATGATCAAACACTAATAGCAAAAACACAAGACCACATGAATAGTTTAAATAAAGTGTGTAAGTAACATGTCATGAAAATTAGCCCAAGTAAAACAGAGGTAATGACTATAACCAAAGAATAAAAAACGATTTATCTAAAAGAACACCCCCTGAAACAAGTGAAGAGCTTCAAGTTTCTTGGAAGTATAGTGTCAAATGGCAAATCAGAAGACGAGATCAAAAATAGATGCAATAAGGCAAACTCATTGGACAAATGACACCAATATTAAAGAACAAACATGTATCAATAGATACTAAGAAAGCACTCAACAACACAATCTTCCTACCAACTGTATGCTACCAATGCCAAACCTGGAAAATGATCGAAAAAGAAAAGAAAAATCACAACAGAAATGAGATTCCCGAGAAGAATACTCTATGATTCAAGAAGAGAGAAAATCAGAAATGAAGAAATCAGGACTAAAGTGGGAGTTACAGCAGCATTAGATTTTATTAGAAGGCAGCAAGTCAAATGGTTTGGCCATGTAACTACATTACAAACTAACAGTATACCACAACAAGCAATGGTGTACAGACCAAACGGAAGCAGAGAAAGAAGCCGACGACCATGTTAATGATGGACAGAGGGAATAGCGGGGTCCATGGGAATTTTGACTCTGAACATCTACAAGAATTTGTTATGGGTTACAGGAATGAGGCCTTATTTCCATTCTCTGCATGACTTCAAAAACTTTCCATCTTTTGTACCAGCCCATTATCTTCTTCAACATTCTGTTTTGAATCAAATCCTCTAATGGTACCAATGATATCTAGCAGTAGGCAACATCTAGAACTAAACGTTGTCAAGACACACTGAGATGACTAATTTTATCAGCTAATAAATAACAGTTCATAATATAAAATTAATAGTTAAAAAATAATAGTTCATACTAAGAATTGCTGTGAAATATTTATCCCTTAAAATATCCACAACAACAAGAACACAACAAAATACTGACCTTCGGTATTTCCAGTACAACATCTGCTACAACATCAGGCTTAACAGCGGTATCCAAAACAAAACTGCCAGATAGCCGAACATTTACTGGTGGGAGAAACTGGAACACTCCTTTCACTGAAGCTGGCTTCTCTACCAAAGGCACTTTTATACTTTTTGATTGCAACCACTCTCTGTCAGTGATCTGAAGTAGAAACAAGCATGGATACCGAATCAACACTGGCGCACAACAAACAAACCAACACCTACAACTGAACAGTGAATTTGAATAAAGTTATGTTAGTGCTAAGACAAATCAAAATATCATCCCTTCAGCATAGTGAAGCATCTACAACATACATTGAGACAGTGCAAATATATGAATGGGCTAACTGCTAAAAGAACAACTGAGGGGGGCCAAATCACTGCTTGACATCCAGCACATGATCATAACATAAGCACGCAAAATAGGCACAGTGCCTTGAGTTGAGGCAGTGAAGGAACAGGTCACCACACTTACTAAATCTGTGGCCAAGCATTGGCTTCAGAGCTCAATTTTCAGTGTTAGGCAGGATATTTTTCTCAACCAGTATGATCCTGGGGAGCCGCAGTGGTTAGACACTTGACTGTCAGCTGAGTGGTCATGGGTTTGAATTCACAATCGAGGTGCATTTTGAAAACTGACATGGACCCCAGGATGACTTAGCCTAAGATGGATACCAGAGAATGCCTTGTGAAGTAAAGGTGACCGACACGATACTGAACATTGAAGTTCCACCTGACACTAATGTTTTTACCCCCAGGTGCAATTCAGTAATAGAAAAACACCTGCAAGATAGTGCTCTACATTTAGTTTACTGGTATATTTAAAATCCTTACCATTATACAGTGATATGATAGAATGTGTCATGGGATTGTTGATTACTTTCAAAATGCGTACCACATCAATTAATTCTGGTACATAATATTTAAACACTGACAATAACAGACGACAAACCTTATGTAGTTTTCCAGCAGACAACCCCTTTACCAGTCCAGCGAGAGCTTCAAAGGCTTCCTTAACTCGTGCTTGTAATTTTAACTTGACCGACACTTCTTTCAACAGCTCTGACATCTGCATAAGAAACACGAATAAGCATGAAGGAATGAACAACTGAATATCAGTTAGGTTTTATTTAAGTAATAAATTCACTCTAATTTGGCTAACTGTGCTCCATTTTCATAAATGAAGTATAAATATTTTTTGACAACATATAATGGATACCAAGTTAACAGCTGTAAATCACAAAACATATGGAGGTCCTTTCTCTGCCAGTTCTCACTCTACACTTCAGAAGACATAAAATGATTAACTGAATAACCATCATCATTATTATGAGCCTTGTTGATGGGTATGAGCTGTCATCATGTTCGCCATCTTATACGATCACCACAGCCTTGGAACAGGCCTGTGTTCTTGTACAAGGTTTCCAAATCATTCAGGTAATTATGTTTGATCCCTTTGCTCTAATTCCATCAAATTTGCCAGATGCCACCAAGTTTTCAAATTTATTTTGCCCCACAATGTGCCCAAAACCATCTTGAAAGCCTATGACAAATTTTGCGAATGAGTTTACCCCTTTGTTTCTTGAAGGACTGTCTTATTCATTTTTCTGTCCACTGATGGTATTCTTTACATTTCCCACCATGTCTGCTTTTTTGTCCATGTTTTATATCTATACAACAATATAGGTTATATATAGCACATCAACAATCTTTTTCTCAAAACAATTGACAGCTTTTTATTTATCAGTATATTTTCCATCTTGCAAAAGGTTACCTGTGCCGTGACAATTCTTGTTCCAATCCGCACAAGGCATTTTACATCAGATGGTATGATTGTTCTATAAACATTGTCCTGATTAACCTGTTAAGACTTGTTCTATATACTTAGATGTTATATTGTGGCATTTCTTTCTTCTTGGAGATGACCATAATTTCTATTTTTTTACAAGTTAATTCTAACCCTAACTGCTCGTTGTGTACAATAGCCACATACACTAAATGCTGTAGAACTTCATTGTCTGCAATCAGCACTGTATCATAGCATATATTATACTGATGTTATGGCCTCCGATGGTAATACCTCTCATGTCCTCTAAATTTGGCCTCCGATGGTAATACCTCTCATGTCCTCTAAATTTCTGATAGTTTCACTAAATAATGAAAAGTGGTCATGGGTCATTACAAGCCCCTATCGCACATCTATCTTAATTGGCTGGTATTGACCTACTCCATCATCAATTTTTATGGCAGTCTGTTGTTTCCAATATATGTCCTAAGTTAAGGTCTTTTTCATCAATATGGAAACCTATAATCATCTTTATCATGTCGATGTGTCTTACTCTTATCGAAAGACTTTGCTGAATACAAATAGTATTTTGAGAAAATATGTCAACACATCCATGGATTTACAGTTCTGGTTGCTGCAGCAATAAAAAAGTTCATATGCTGAAACTTGAAACTACTATTGGTGAATCCTTCTATCCCAAAATGTTATGTGGGTCATCAGGGTGTCATAACAGATGTGTTCACAGTGGAAGATCGTTCCCTGCCTTCAGCAAAACATGCAAGGATGGTAATGCTTCAGACTGACTATTTCTTAATATTACCAACTCAGGATTTCTTTTGTCTGTCACTTCAACACTTGCCTGCAAGCAAATGTACCTCGTAACAGTTTTTAACAAAGAATCCAGGCAAGTCATCATCATGCACCCTGCCAGCTGGCACAGGCGTTCATGTCTCCCTGTAGATCTTAGTCTTTGGTGTTCTGTCTGGATTTTTTTTTTGCGCTCGCTCGTGTTGAACTCAAGCGCATTCCATACACACACTATTTATAGTAATGATGGACTGAATTTTGGGTGTGGATTAGCCTTCCCTATCAACAGCGTCCCTCGTCATCAGCCGAACCCACTCCGACTTCAGAGGCACTTGTAATTTACATCCCCAATTCAAGGACGACAGGTCAACATTTTAGTACAGCTGTCCGGTGTAGGGGTTGAACTGCTTACCTCGGCATCAGCACACCAGATGTTTAAGAACATGTGTTCTTTGCAGGCTTTCGGCAGCCTGCACTGCGGAAAGAGACTGAGCCATATTGGATAAAACACGGTGCAATGAAGTCGACTCTGTCAACTTTTAAGCGACTTTCTTAGAAATGTCCAAAAATTGAATGGTACCCGTTTTTAATAGATTGAGTTGACACCAGAGCCATTCTGATCAGGAAAAAAAAATAATCCTGCCATTGCTGGGAATTGAACCTAAACCATTGTCAAGGCAGGCAAACGTACTAATCACTATGCCACTGCTGCTATAACACTATCGTTAGTACCTATAGCGTGCACAGAAAAACAGCACCAACATCATGCCTTTTAATCTGTGCAAGACTCACCTGCAGCCGAAAAAGACTGGAATGAAACAAAGCTTCTGTCTCTTTCAACCTTGCAATTTCCTGGCCGCTGAAGTCACCATGCTTAGGCTTTTTAGTTTTCTTTGTTGTCTCAACAACTGCTGCTGCTTTATTTTCTGTCTGCTCTTCGACGTCTGATGACTCCTGTGTTAACAGAAAAAAAAATAGAATGTGTTCAAACATTGTAACTGACTGGCACCTGGCCGTCTTGACAGAGAATTGTTACATTGTGCTTAAAAAAAGGCACAACTACAACCCATGGCGGTTAGACCAGGGGTTCGATTCATTGGGTGAGCCCAGTACCAGAGCGCAATGTGTCAGCTCTGCAATAATGGAAGCCTCCTTGGATGGTGAGGAATGCCCATGGTCTGCCCCTGCCTTTCCTTGAGGGCTGACCGGGATGTCTTCGGTTGTTCTAAATGGACCAGCTGGAATGGGGGATAACACCACAATAGTGAGAGTCAAACGTCCTATGAAACACCCAGGAAGGTTAACCCAGTCAACAAATGCCCGCAGAAGTCGGATATGTTGGCCTAACGGTGCAAGGATGCAGCTCTGCTGTAAACAGGCACAGCGTAATCACGTCTTTAAAAAAAAAAAAAAACTCCGGATGAACGCAGCAGAAGAAGACCAGGGATTGATTGTGTTATACCTCTCCATAGCACAAAGCCTGGGCTGAATTGTAGAGACCATGTGTTGTCCGTGCAGCATGATCCCTCTTGGGCTGCTTCGTTTATTTTAGAAGAAAGATAACACCAATACATCTGGAACACGACAAGCTGCCAGATCAGCAAAGCAATGCTGCAACTGTCCGCCTGCTGTAGCTCCGATCCTAGACCAGTTTCCAACCAAGGCTTAGGGCCTGGCCTGCCCTGACATTTAGTCTTTATTTCCTTGCCCTAGGGTAAGGCTTGTACCCTACCAAATGTGCTCCTCCGCCTAAGCTATTGGCACAATGTGGGGTGTCAGGTTTGGTAAGCGCCGCCCAACATCTGGCGCCAACAGAAAGCAAGTAGTACTGTCTACTGTCATAGGCAGCTCAGTCATATCTGACTATGATCTGACATACATTATAACAATGGCTATTTTATTGGACATGTTACTGGTATCATGAACATTGGACATGTTACTGGTATCATGAACATTGAACTGATGCTTCCGCAGAAGTCGGATGTGTCAGCCTAACGGCGCAAGAACGCAGCTCTGCTGTAAACAGGCACAACGCAATCACGTCCGAAAAAAAAACTCCGGATGAACGAAGAACTGATGCTTAAGTTTAGTTTAGTCGACGGATCAACATTACCCATAAGTGTTCCGTTCTACTCCTAACTCAAGTCTGAGTCTAAGAGATCTCAGCTCAGTGCACGAACTCTGTAGCACCGACGAGGATCCTGAAAATACTTTGGGTAGATTCTTGACTTGGTAGCGCAGTAGGTAGCGCGCCAGTGTCATAATCACGGAGGCTTAATTAAATCTAGTACTCGTACAACTATGTTACATGCTAATGATTAATTGAACCCTTTCTCTGAGGTCTCAAGAGTGCCTTAACCCTTCTATTTTGTTTGCCTTGTGAGATCCAGAAAAGGGAATTTTGCGACATACTATTAGCAGGTTTTCTCAACGTGTCTCCTATCCGATATACAGACAAACGTTCCTGCATTTTCCTTTCCATAATATACTTATTGTTATTTGGAATTCTTAGTGATAGTTTGAAGACAAGAGCAGAAAGGCTCATGAAATGTTTAGTTGAATTGTTCACTGTGACTACAAGCCAGAGTAGCTTTTACATATAACAAATGGGCATGTCAGAACTCTTTTGCAATTTGGCAAATACGTTCCCCCCCCCCTCCCTCTTTTCCTCACTATCTCTCCCTTAATGAACTTGAGAGAATAACTAATTCATGAAAAATTTTATATTCATATTTCTCCATTTAAATCAAAAGGGTACTTTAGTAAAAGTAAAAGAGACGTTGAATTTCTTTTTTTTTTCAGCTCTAAATGGTTGTGTTTCATAATTTTTGAAAAAAATAATGTGAAAAATTTCACTAAATAACTAAATTAATTAATAAATCTATCTACAATCAAATTAGAATTACTAAATAATGTTATTTTTCTAATTTCCCCTCATTAAAAAGTTCCCCTTTTTTCTTGATTTTAATTTAGTTCTATTTTAACCGACTATTACGACATTCTACTGGACTGAACTATTTTAAAAAACAAAAATAAACATATAACAACGAAAATAGCGTTAACTTTCAAATAAAATAAACAAACTTATTACAATAAACAAAATTCAGCGCGAGCTTCAGTTTACAGTGTGGCGAGACTCCAAGTTAGTTAAATTAAATAGTTTAAGTATGTTAGTAGCAATGTCAAAGGTCGGCATTTCTAAAATTGGTGGGGTATTGGTGACCCTAATTAGCATTAAAGTTTCTTGCGACATCCAGTTTACACCTGGGGTTACTCATGTTTGTTTCTGATTGGATGTATTCAGAAATAACTGGTTAAACTTCGCGGGAAACAAGTGGCCTGTCTGCTAGGCTCCAAAACTTTGTAGCCAGGCGTTATTTCTCCGTTGAGTTAATTTTGATATTTGATGTCCTGTAAGCTAATTTTTCTTATAACTCATGTATCGTAAATAAAAGTAAACATTTTATTGCATTTTTGGATTCTCCATTCAATTGTTCATATATGTGAAGGGTTTCAACATTGCCCACTTCGTCCTTTGTTAGGAAAAATATTTTTTAGTACAGCAGCATAGCCAGTCAGATTGAGAATGAAATACGAAGTGACTATTCGCAATTCCATTGCGAATATAAAAAAATTATATTTGCAATTCCATTGGGAATAGAAAAAAATTATATTCGCAATCGAAGTAGGTCACGTGATTATTCCTACACGTGTGTCCATATTACAATATATTGTTGATATCAACGTGCCCTCGGTAGCTTAGTGGTTAGTATCTCCGCCTGGTGCACGGTAGCTCGAAGTTCGATTCCCCGCCAGGGAGGCAACATTTTTTTTAATTTTCAGGAATTCGGTGACACCAATGCTAGTCTGATGATTTCGCTTTAGGCATATGTTTTCTACGGGTTTTGTGTATTAGGTGTTGTTTATCTTGCTGCACAAGAACCTGCACACTTGTCTTTTTGTTCTTATCTGTCCTCTACTTTTGTTGTCTTGGGAAAGGAACTTAGCCACCCGAACACGAGTTCTTCTCTCTCTCTCTCTCTAAGTCTCGATCTCCTACCTCTCCCTTTCTTGTCTTTACCACTCTTTAATGTCTTTCAATACATCTTTTTCATATCTCTGTCTCTCACACTATCTTCGTTATCTATCTCTCTCCTCTCTCTTGTCCACCTGCTTCATATATACCGGGTTTTCCTGCACTTTATATGCGTAGTATTTCCTTATCCTTGTTTATTTATTAATTAATGAGGCCAGTCAATCGAAATCTGGTGTTTGAATTGCCTAATCATGTCTCTCTGAGGCGAAGCATACTACTGTCAGCTTGGACCAGAACAGAGTCACTCAGAGAGGATGCAATGGAGGCCATAGAAAGTGTCAAATTGAGAGAATCATCACTGCTGCGATATTACCAGGACATAAATAGTAGGACGGTAACGTAAACAAACATGGATGCCTGGTAACAGTAAGTGTACAGAAACGAAAGTTAACAATTCTTGAACTCGCCTGGGGACAGAATTATTCGTAGGGATCATTATTTGTATTGGGGATACCTGTTCTGAAAAATTATTCTTGATATTTAAACAGGACTAACGTATTGTAAAAATAAAACGGGATGCCAAAAGAACGGACAGAAGTAAGAAGAAGAGTGATTCATTAAATTAAAAAATACGGAGAATTTGGCAGAATTAAACTCGCAACAGTGAACATTCCTATTTAAATTAACCACCTTCTTAGACTTCTTAATGGCCCAAACTAAAATTGACTAGTGAGCAGACGCTGTGACATGTTTGTTACTTCCCACAATTCAATTGCGAATATAATTTTTCTCTATTCGCAATTCCATTGCGAATATAATTTTTTTCTATTCGCAATTCCATTGCGAATAGAGCCTCCCAAATAAGCTGTGTCTTATAACTCCTGTAGTTTAACCAAATCTTAACTTTTTGTTGCATTTTTGAATCCCCCATTCAATTTCCCATAAATGTAAAGAGTTTCCACAATGCTGGTGTTTGCTAGCGTTCAGGAAAAAAATATTTAGCACATGAAAATGAGATATGGCCGTCATAACACAAAATTCAAGATGGCGGCGCCCATACTATAGTACTAAACTATAGCGGACCTGAATTTATTTATAATTAGATCTGGTAATTTAACTGCTAAAATTAAACAGAATACAAGTGTCATTTAAGCAGTAATTTATCTGTGTACTTGTATAATATTTCAGCATTTGACATGACTGAAAATAATTTTGAAAGCCAGTTTTCAGACACGTCTGTAAACCTGTAAGTAGTACTTTTGTATCTAAGCAGCGCAGCAGTACATAATTATTTAAATGTAAATACAATACTATAAAATAAGTTAGGTTTTAAAAAAAAAGTTATTATTTAATTATTAATTGCACACTTTTAGATACAGAACAGTTTAGTTTAGTTTCTAAACTAAAAATAGTGTAATTATAGAGCAGAAGTAGAAATTATTATTATTAGTGAAGTGACTGCTTAATTATGCAGCAGTTACAAACTTATTTACTTACATTAATGCATGATATTTAATCAACAAAAGAAAGCTGTCACAATGCAATGGGTGGATCAAGACAATGTGAGTACATTTTTATGAATTGTTCTTTTACTAACGATGAACATTTCACATGACATTTATTTAATATAAAAGGGCAGCTATTTATAACTGTTAATTAGGTCACAGCACATCCTATCGAAAAGTCTTAAAAGTCAAGTGCATTTTTCTCAGAGACTTGGAAACTCTCGTGCTTTGTGCAAAGCTTTCGGCAGGCCGCCCTGTGGAAAGAGACCAAGCCATATGGGATAAAACCCAGTGCAATGAAGTCGATCATCTCGATCCTGTCGACATTCTATCGAAAGAGGAATGTGACTTTTACTTTCCTGTTACCAAAATGCACAATAAAGTAAACATCTTGTCAGGTTTGTTAGCGATGCGATATACTTTTAATGAATAATAAACAATTGGTGGCCATTTTTAATTGTTAATTAGGTCACGGCACATCCTATCGAAAATAGATAATATGTCAAGTTAGGCCTCGCCACCCCGGATGCAATGATATATGGTACTATGTTGTACGTTTAAAAATAAACAAGCCACAGTTATAGAAGGCAGAAGTTCTCAGATCCCAATTTTTTGGGCCAAGATCAGCAGTGTTCAATTTACTAAGATGTCTTTACATTTCCTGGTTGTAGAATACGACACAAAAAATTAATAACTCTGCTTAGAATTAACGTACACTAGTCTTCATTGGCCGGCTTAATGGCCTAGAGGTTAGTGACTTTTCTCTGTATCTCGTATACTCTCGTAACGTGAAGACGGTGAGAATCGGCAGTGGTTCGAATCGCGTCGGTAACTTACGGGGTATGTGAGCCGGCCGCTCAGAAAGCAATGGCAAACTACTGAGCATAATCTTGCCAAGAAATCAACAATCAGCTGAAAGATGCTGATGTTGACAGCAATGTCCTGTAAAGGATATGCAAACATATTTTTTTTAGACTTCATTGAGATACTGTTGGATTCGCCTTGTCAAGCTATATCCAACTGTCATTGTTTCATAAGTAAAAACACTTTAAAATATTGTCTATATATGCTGATGTTAGCATAACTTAACGACTACCATTTTTTTTTTCGCATATCCTTTACAGGACATCGCTGTCAACACCAGCATGTTAGTTTTTTTTTTTACCCCCGTCGATTTCTTGGCAAGATTACGCTCAAAGTTTGCCATTTAGATTTCTGAGCGGCGGCTCAGTCAACTCTTTCTCTGCCAAGCGCCCTTACATCACCAGTTGACCGACGGTGGCGCCCGTGGGCCCTTTAAACTCCACAGTATACACAGTGGTTTATTTGATACATTTCTGCTACCTTCCGCAATTTTAAGGGACGGTAAATTGAAAATTCACACACCCGGAACATTTCCCTTTAGGCATTGTAAGGTCAAACGTTCGCATCCATTGATTTTTGTGAGTTTTTTTTTTTTAGTTTTAAACTTGCATTAAGTAGTTTGTTTTGGTTTTTCACAAATTTGAAATGGCAACGCCCTCGAGTATGCGGTCTCATGGCCTTACTTCAGATCAAGCTAGATATTATATTTATAGTGATTTCAAGGACTTTGTGTAGCATTATTGTGACACACCCCTACTTCCAATTTTCTGCCATTAATTATTTCTGTTTGGTCAGGACCCAATTTTTGTTTGGCGCTGAAAGAGTTAACCCGTAAGTTACCAAAGCGGCGAGAACCAACCATTACCATGGTATCTTAAAAACAACAGTTTAAAAAAAAGCTACAATATATATATTATATTTACATGTTCTGTTAGTTTCCGCTTCATTATTGCTATAATAATCAGAAAATCTCAACGGGCATTCACACTTCTACTTCAGTTTCCCAGCACAGTCCTTGCATTCAACACATGGGTGATCATAAAATGGTAAACTTCCGGTTGTTCGTGTTTATTCCAGCTCGTGTTTTTGTTTATGATACGTTTCAAAGACAAGATCTTTAGTGTTTGCAACAAATCTTACCACAGATATGCACTAGTTAATTGTATTCTTTTAAAATTGTAATGTTTCCAGAACAAGATGGGAATAACTACACATATGGATAGTAAATATGTAATATTTATGTATTGCCAATTCCAGTGAAACTTTTCAATGACCCGCGGGAAACACTCTGAATGGAGTGGAAGCTGATTGATTGTTTACTACTTTCCAATTCATTTTGTCTGCAGTGTCGCTTCTAAATCAGTTTATTGCTGATATAATTGTTGACATATTCTTTAGTAGTGCATACTTGCATAAAACAAATCATCTAAGTTAATAGTATATGATTAAGAATCGGTTGTTTCTTCACAAACAGAAAAAGGCAAGTTAAACGAAAACCGAAAAGTCTGAGTCAAAGTGAGGTGAAGCGAGATTAGAAAAAGTAAAATACGACTATCTAGGTAAACCTTCTGCCATAGAGAAACAACAGTTGAATATAAACTCTATGGACCATTGTTAAGTTAATTGCATTTCATATCCTTTACAGGACAACTCCAGCATTTTGTGGCTGGTTGTAATTCCTGGGCAATTACAACTACATTCAGTAGTTTGCCATTCATTAGAAATCTTCAACCTCAACTGAACGTTACCTGTGACAAGATGGGAAATACCTTAACAGAATCTAGACAAATTCTAGAAAGATGGCAGGAGTACATCAGTGGAATGTATGATATGAGTGACAGTGAGGATGTGAATGAGATATATGAGCCAATTACAGCAGAGACAGAACCTGAACCCTCATTAGATGAAATTGCATGGGCAATAAAGAACCTGAATAATGGTAAATCACCTGGATGTGATGAGATACCAGCTGAACTAATTAAAGCAGGAGGAGAAGAAAGCATACAAATCTATCACGCATTATGTAAAAAGATATGGTATATGGCCAAAAGATTGGAAGAGAACTATCTTCATTCCAATACCAAAAAATGGCAACCTGAAATTATGCACTAACTATAGAACTGTTGCCCTGATCAGTCATGCAAGTAAAATTCTACTAAAAATCATAATGAGAAGACTTCATAAGAAAAAGGAAGAAATTAACGTGGTTCAAGCTGGATTTAGACAAGCAAGAGGAACAAGAGATCACATTCTCAATAGGCGTTTAATAATAGAGAAGTGCAGAGAATTTAATGTAAATCTATTCTCATGTTTTGTGGATTATTCAAAGGCATTTGACTATGTACAACATCAGAAACTTTGGGAAATCATGAGGAACATGAGCTTTCAACCACATGTAATACAACTCATAAGAATGCTCTATCTAGACCAACAAGCAGCGGTTAGAATAGATGGCAAGACATCAGATTGGTTTGACATCAAGCAAGGAGTCCGTCAGGGATGTGTGCTGTCGCCCTATTTGTTTATCCTGTACGCCGAAAATATAATGAGAAATGTAAGAGACGATATAAACAAGGAGCTATATGATGCCCTAAATATCGGTGATCATGACATACCAGAGATTTGGTATGCTGATGATACACATAACACAGACTGGTATAGAAAACCTAATAGACTCAACCCAACTGAATAGTGAAAATCACAACTTATATCTGAACAAAGCAAAAACAAAGATAATGCATACAGATAAAACTACTTTGGAGAAAGAAATATATGTTAATGAGGAAAGGTTGGAGGTGGTGGAAAAGTTTGAATATCTTGGGTCATTGATTACCAATAACGGTGACACAATGGAAGAAATTAAACGACGACTATCAATTGCTCTTCAAAGACTTAAACAACTGAATACATTATGGAATGGGACAGACAGAACTACAAAAATTAGATTTTTAAGAGCATGCATCTTTCCCATTGCAACATACGCCTGTGAGACCTGGACACTTACTAAACAAGCTGAACAGCGCATAAATGTCTTTGAATATAAATATTATAGACGAGTTCTAAGAATATCTTGGGTAAAGAAAAGAACAAATGCATCCATACTTCAAGAGCTGAATATTGAAGAAGATTGGCTATTAAAGACGATAAAACAAAGAAAATTTAAATGTTTTGGTCACTTGAAACGCCATGAAAGTTGGAGAGAACAATAATGGAGGGGTATATGCTTGGGAAGTGAGGAAGAAGAAGGCCAAAGAGAAAATGGATGCAGGATGTAGCGGATGATCTCTAGATGGGTGTATGGGACATCTTGCTTATGATCGAGAGGTTTTCCGGAAGGTTGTTATGGGAGCGAGGTTCTGCAAAGGACATGCTACTGAATGAATGAAGTTTGCCATTGATTTCCGAATGATCGTGAACTACCCACACTCATATCATTGTATAGAAACCAACGCAAGGTGCTGTGCTTCCATATCTCCGCAGCTGTGTTTCAAACACGGTTTTCTGGATTTTGAATTGCATTTGTAACCACTTCACCACTGCAATGGAGGATAAGCCACTGGATGTGATTCGCATGGCAGAAGCTGGTGATGGAGTGTGAAGTACTAAACAGTTGGCAAGGCACTTGATAATGATGTATAATTGTGAAATAAATCAGTTATTTTCATTATTGGGGCTTTGGCAGCTGGCAAATCAGTATGCAAGCTGCCTCTTCATCTTGATTGTTTACTCTCCTCTTGTAACTTTTCTCTAGGGTTGACAAAACAAAAAGAAAATAAATTAGCCTTTTACATGCCTTGGGGTGTAGTGAGTTTATGGTGCTGGCCCCATGTTTTTATAAACTGATAGGTTCTTGATGGGTGATGTGTTATACCAGCCATTTTTATTGCCCGAGACATTTCCTGGTACTGGAGGTCAGCATGGCTGAATGGATAAGAGCACCTGCTCTTAAATTTCCGGTGTGCTGATTACAAGATAGCGAGTTCAACCCCTGCACAGGTCAGTTGGACTAAAATGTTGACTCTTACAAGTACCTCAGAAGTCAGAGTTGGTTCGCCTGATGGCGACGGACACTGATAATAAGGCAAGCTAATCCACATGCAAAAATCAGTTCAATGCACTAAAAGTAGTAGCACATGTATGACTGCTTGAGTTCAAAACAAGCAAACCAAAATAAACGAAATTCCTGGCACCAAATTTTAGATTGGGTTGACCTGGGAGCTCAAGTAAGTACCTTGTTTCCCCGAAAATAAGACCGGGTCTTATTTTAATTTTAGCTTATAAAAATGCTCTAGGGCTTATTTTTGGGGATGTCTTATATATATTTATTTTCAGATACAAAAATCTACAATTATTCATGTACACAATTCGACATTTATTCAAATACAGTGATGTCATCTTCTTCTGGAATATCGCCATAACTCCAAATCAAGTGCTCACCAGTGGCATCTGTATTCCAACTGGCCATTCAGTTGGATTGTCTCATTCTAGCTGACAATCTTAACTAGGGCTTATTTTAGGCATATGTCTTATATTAAAAGCATCCTGAAAAATTGTGCTAGAACTTATTATATGGGGTAGGTCTTCTTATTTTCGGGGAAACATGGTAGTTGAGGTTGCAGGTAAAAACATTTATCTAACAAAAAGCTCTCCCAGGTTTTGTGAGTTCAGCTCAGTTATAGATTTTTCACTGACATTGTTATTATTTTAAAATTGCTTACAGGTCATTCCATCTCCTGAGTCAATATTTTAATTACTCCACTGAGTAACTTTGCGATGTCTAACACAGTAGACATAGATAGCCTTCTGTCAACTAATACTCCTCTTAATAACAATGAGGATAATGAGGAGGAGGAGGCAATGACAGCATCTGAAGTACTTCAGAAATTAGAGGAAGTAAGTAGCCAGTTTTAAATGTTGGATTTGTTTAAAAAGCAACTTTTTTTTTGCATATCCTATTTACAGGACATTGCAGTCAACACCAGCATTTCTCAGCTGCTGTTTATGTCTTGGCAAGTTTTTATGTTCAGTAGTTTGCCATTGCTTTCTGAATGACTGGCTCACATACCTTTCCGTAAGAAAGCGATGCGATCCGCTGCCGAATCTCTTGCAGCTGTGTTTCGTACTTGGGTATACGGGATTACGAACCGCGTCCTTAACTCCTTCACCAGGGAGACCGGCTTAAAAAGCTATACAGGAGAGTAATGGCAAAAGTGACAGTGTTTCTCATAGACTGACATTTAGAATGAAAGATCACTCTAGATTTCTGCAGTTGACTAAGCAAACTGCAGGAATGAAGTAATGTATATATTTGTCTCCCTGGCCAAGGAGTTAACGATGTTGTTCGTAATCCTGTATATTCATGTGGAGAAAACAGCTGTGAAAGATTCGGCAGCGGATTGTGTTGCGCTGGTAACTTACGGGGGTGTGTGAGCCGGTCGTTCAGAAAGCAACGGAAAACTCCTGAATGTAAAAACTTGCCTAGGACATCAACAGCAGCTGAAAAATGCTGGTGTTGACTGCAACGTCCTGTAAGGAATAAGCAACACTAAAAAAAAAATTCCACATGCAAAATTCAGCCCATCACTACTCAGAGTAGTGTGTATGGACTACACTTCAGTTTGAAGCAAGCGAGCGCAAAAACACTATCACTGTTTTATATTTTACTTTATGTTAGTTGGTGTTTATTGGCAATCTGTACTAGACAAAATGACTACAGAATAGTTACCATGGCATAATAGTGAAGTTTACATAAGGATAATCGCTAGAAACTCAAAGACAACTGAATAAAAATGAGATCGTTTAAACAAATTAAGCTTTCTTTTAGTACAGATATTTTTGGTTGTCATAAGCCATACAAATGTAGCAAATAAAGAATGATAAATGGTTTTGTTGTTTACAATAAAGTGTGAGCGTGCGGTTTAACGATTGGTTAAGTAGTTTTACCACCATAAATTGACACATTAAGATTATGCCTGGTTGCTGATTTCAGCATAACTGGCACCATATAACTAAGTGTAAATATTGAATATCTCTCCCCGGGAAGGTTAACCCGGTCAACCAATGCCCGCAGAAGTCGGATCTGTCTGCCTAGCGGCGCAAGAATGCAGCTCTGCTGTAAACAGGCACAACGCAATCACGGCCGAAAAAAACTCTGGATGAACGAAGAAGAAGAAGAATAATATCACTCGGAAAAATAAAGTGAAAATTATGTCATTTTCAACTTAACTGTTGGGCATGGCAGGAAGTTCATGTGAAGTGTTTTTCCATTCTTTGAGCTTCTTAGTCATATCTTGTGTTTTTAATTGGATTACTTTAAGCAATACTGTTTAGGATAGAATGAGTTATAGTAATACTGAGACTGAAAGGGTTAAAGCTTTGTGCACACCGAGATTTCAGGCCTACCATCTCCAAATAACGACATTGCACCACTGGTCATTGGATGATCATCAGTACATATGCATTTATTTCTTATGTTAAGTCTTATAATGTATTACTACATAATAGTTAATCTAAGAATCAACACTGCACGTGGTAAGTTTTTTTCTCTTATGTTCAATTTTGGCGTAGTCAATTATTTTGTATGTTTGTACAGTTACAAGTTTCCATGTTTTATAGTCCTGTCTTCTTTTTTTTTCAGTTAAGTATATGCATTGAGTGTAATTTTATATTATAATTTGAAATTAGTAATGAAAGCATACTGTTTTTTCTATAGCTAATAACGTTCATTAATTGAAATTTATCTATAATAATTTCAGGCATGGTTGAATGAAAAGTTTGCTCCTGATCTTCTACCTGTGAAATCAAATTTAGTTGAATGCATGCTGGCCCAGATAGCTGCTATGGAAGCAAACATTGCAACTGCCAAAAAAGGAGATTTCAGAATCAGTGTGCATCGCATGGAGGTACAGTCTCATAACTTCTATTCAAATTTTCCTAGCCTGCAACCTTGTTGCAAAGACTTAGTATGTTTTAGCCTACACAGTGGCTGTGGCGAGGGACTTAGTATGTTTTAGCCTACACAGTGGCTGTGGCGAGGGACTTAGTATGTTTTAGCCTACACAGTGGCTGTGGCGAGGGACACTGGTATAAGAGAAAGCTAATCCACACACAAACATCAGCCCAGTGCACTAGAGGTAGTAGCATGTGCATGGACTGCGCTTGATTTCAAAACAAGCGAACACAACAACAACAAAATACCCACACAATGTAAGCACAGTTTTGTGAATGCTGTGAGAATTATAAAATGTTTAGTCGTTTTGATAGACCACTATTAACTATTGTCATTTTTTTTTTTTTGTATGTTCGCATATCCTTTACAGGACATCGCTGTCAACATCAGCATCTTTTAGCTGATTGTTGATTTCTTGGCAAGATTACGCTCAGTAGTTTGCCATTGCTTTCTGAGCGATCAGCTCACATACCCCATAAGTTACCGACACAGAGAGAACCGCTACCAATTCTCTTGCATGTCATGTTATGAGAGTATATGGGATTGTGGAGAAAGTTGTGTAACACCCAGACCAGGGAGACCGGCTAACTTTTGTCATTAGAAATAATAAAACAAAGCTTAAAAACCTGTTAAAATATTATTTGCAATACATTTACCACTATTTTGAAACATTTTTCAGATCGATCGGATTAGATATATTATAAGCAGCTACCTCAGGATACGTTTGGCAAAGGTAATGTATGGAAGGATTATCTTTTACAGTTGGTTTGTTTGTTGGTGTATTGTCTGCGAGATTGAGGTTTAACTCTATCCAAGTTGTCTAAGCCCTGACAAAGGCTTGCATCTGTTGGATTGAGGTTGGAGACATTTCTCCTGACCCAGTATCGAAGTGTGTTATATAACTTGGTTCGATGTTGATTGTGTTGGAGAGCTTTCCTTCCCTCCTCCAAGTCTAGAAATCAGCAAGATGTGCTGGGCCATTTCTGGAACTTCACATCTGTGAAAAGACATACTGTAACCAGATCATTGATTAAAAAATCTCTGCCGCGTAGCAAGCACAACAGGAGGCTTCTTAATGTCAGAATAAGTTTCCCCTTCCCAGAATGTTTAATCCCTTTATCTTCCTCACATTCTCTGGGAGAGTGGACTCACCTGGATCAAGACTCCAGATGTCTTTCTTCTGCTGTGTGTGTTTGAACCATGTTTCGAAACGTTGCATTGTCTTCGTGCTTGTCCCATAACTGCGAACTGTGCCTGCTTCCAAGCCACGCCTTCCTTAGGGAGAAGAGCAGTGTGCATCCGGTGTTTCTTGACTTCACACATATCCTAGCACCTTTGGTCATGGGAAGCCAGCTTCTTGCCTGGCCAATTGCCTCAATCGCCTGCAGTCTGTTATGCACTGTTTTATGTCTTTGCTGCCATGTTGCCTTCTTTGTAACCCATTCATGGCCCACGGAGCCGCACTCCGATACACCGCTCATCTCCAGTAACCAGGTCATGATCAGCAAAGCATTCACTGAGTGGTCGGGCTTAGGCCTAGGTCAGTCATGTTTTTCTGCAGGTTTTAGGCATGTCATTGTCAACAGACTCTAACCAAGTGACCAGCAGGAGAGAGTTTTTAATAGTAATTGCCCATGGGTTCCTGGACTTCTGACCCCTGTACTATTACACCTGGGTTGCCACAGGGATCTGTCATGTCCCCAGTGCTCTTTCATGTCTACACCAGCAAAGTCACTGCTATTGAGACACCAAGTGTTGGTAGAATCTTGACATTTGCAGATGATGTGCTGGTGTTCAGACAGGGCAGAGACAGGGAAAGTTTGGCTGAAGACTTACAGATAGCAGTAAACAGGGTTTCGGAGTGGTGCAGGGATGCAGGGGCCATTATAAACCCAGACAAGGCATTGGTTGTGTGGTACTCCCTGGATAACCAAATCATGAAGGCAGATGTCCCATGTATTATATTGAATGGATGTCCTCTTAGTAGAGAAAGTAAATTGAAGTACTTGGGTATCACCTTTGACAGGTGTTTGTCTTTTAAGTATCATATGGATCACTTTGGTGGTGAAGGCTGGTAGGGGACTTAATGCATTGAGGGTGATGGCAGCAACCAGGATTGAGCAGTGGATGCTTTACAGACTCTTCCAGCAATTAATAATTTCTGTCATTGAGTATTGTTTGGGGCTGCTGACTGTATCAAAGAGTCAGCTTGAAAGGTTGGAGCGCATACAGAATGCTGCCATGCGGGTGATCCTGGGGTGCACAAACAACACACCCGTTATATGCATGAGGCATATCCTGGCGCTACCAGCAATGATGAATAGGTCTAGGGTCCTTCAAGTCAAATGGTACCTGAGAGTTGCTGCTGATAGGGATGACCCGCTGCATGAAGCAATATGGTCAAGAGTCATAGACTAAGACGAGGCAAGTCCTGGATGGCACAGGCAGAAATATCTATACGTTAAGTGTGTGATCTAGAGACCATCAATCATGAAAAAGAGTGGGTTGAAGTACCGGAAGATGTGAGAGGCTGGCACAATGGAATAATAACACTAGGTCGTGAGTGCAGAGAATGGGCAGTGGGCTACAGAGTTTGTAGTGAGACCTGATCCAGAGTAACACACATCAAGGTGACATAGTCATCTACACCGATGGGTCAGTGGTGAGAAACAGACGTAGTTGTTGGGGTTTCATTGTGAAGGCTAATGGACGATTCTTTAAAAAAGAGAGTCTGGCATATGAGGCTACGACCTCCAGCATGAGAATGGAGGTGGAAGCAGTAACAGCTGCATTCTGTTGGTTAGAGGAGACCACTAAAACACACATTGTATTCATTACAGACTCAAGGAGTATGATTAGTAAAGTAGATAAAAGAATGTTTCATGTGAAAGGGCTCACCTCGCTTCAGAGGTCAGATAGTAAGAATTGTTTGGATTTTTTGCCCTGGCTATGCGGGGAGGGGGGGGGGAGAATTAACAGGCTGATAGGTTAGCAGGGAATGCGCCTGTGGGACCAGGTGGAAAAGGTTGGGAAACAGATTGAGAAGGGGTTCTGGAAGAATCTCAAAACTGAGAGGGAAGACCAGGAGAACTTTAAATTAGATAGCGGTGGGAACAATTAGTAGTGTGACTCTTCGCTGGCTGTTGAATGAGGGGACAGAGAGTCCTGAGTGCAGTGATGTCAGTTCTTAGCTCAGCTCAACTCAAGTCAACTTACAAATGTGGCCATCTGTGCAAGATTATGCATATTTTAGAAATACAAACAATTGACAGGCTATTACCACAGCTTAAATTAATGCAGGAATAATGCTAGCTGTACAGATAATCATGAATGCTGTTTATGTTAGTATTTGTACAAGAAATTTAAACTTTATTCATCCTCTTCTTTAAAAATAAACAAAATTTAAAGACCGCAATGGATTTTATTTTCTTTCAGCAGTTTTCACCAACGTGTTTATTGTCTGCAGGTCTTCCTCTGTTTACAGTCTCCTGTCTTACATATTGCCAATCATTTTCAATACAGATAAGACGTTTCTCTTTAGAGCCTCACCCATCTTTCTTTCTCTTGAACTTTCCTATCCCATATCTCTATCACTTTGTCTCACCATTTTCATGTTTACCCATTCTCGTGATGCATCCCAAGAATGTTGATTCTTTCCACAGGTCATAACTATTCATATAATGTGGTTGCTTAATTCACTTGAAGTATTCTTAATTTGCAACTAATTGCATTTTAGCTAGAATCATCATCATCATGTGCTATGTCGATAAACATGGCAGTCGTAGTTTGCCATCTCACATGATCACCAGTCTTGGATTATGCCTGTGCTGTTATTGCATTGATGTCATGTGGCCAAGGAATTTATCTATTTGTGTTCCCTTCATACTTTTCCCATTAAGTTTGTCAATTGTCAGTAAGTTTTAAAATTCATTTCTCCTTGCAACGTGCCCATATAAAATCTTGACTGTCTGTCTAATTTCTCTAAACAGTTTATGGTTATGTTTTTTAAAAGGATTGTCTCATTCATTTTTCTGTTCATCCGTGGTATTCTTTGCATTTTCTCCAGAAAACACATCTTTATTCCCATTTCTCAGCAGTATTTTTTTTTCTCACTTAAGCTTTTTATTGGTGAATATGTTTTCCATCTTGCAAAAGGCCATTTTACACACAGTTGTCAATGTTGAAAATATATATAATATATCGCACGCAACTAGTTTTATTATTACATTCACCACCACACCTATCTGTAATGTTTGTATGACATGCCTGGGGTGTGTTTTGTTTTGTAGATTGAAACATTTACTTCACATATTTTGCAAGAAGAGGAAAAATACCGAGATACTGATAACCCACTTCTGTCTGATGCTGAGTTGGAATTTGCAAAAGGGTATGTTCTTAAGTTTAATTATTTCAGACACTTTGAAGCAATGTTTCTCAAACATTAACACACAATGGAGCCCAACAACATGGCATGACTGGTCATTGTCCTTATCTGTGTGCATTTTTTAATCTGGTCTCAGGCTCAGACGGTATCGGTTTCGATCTCAACACAGGGTTTGGAATTTGTCCAACAGCCATTGATATCTGAGGATATCACATGTCCCCTGATCGCTTGGGTAGTCAAATCTAATACCTAGCCTTCTCGGATTAGAGCTGAAAACAGAAAGTACCGTGTGCATGTTGGAAATCGCAAATTAGGCTGTATGGTCATTGCCCTGGTTACATTGTTAGGAAACAACCTGCCTGCTGGTAGAGTATGTTGCCTTGAATGGAATCTCTCTAAAGGAAACACACCTTGCACAAATACATATTGACATCAGACAAACTGACCTTTGGGGTGCATATCTAGGCGTGACTCTCTCGAAAGAGGAAACAACGATATAATGTATATATTCGAGGTCAGCATGGCCGAATGGATAAGAATGCGTGTTCTTTAACATTCGGTGTGCTGATGCCGAGGTAAGGGGTTCAACCCCTACACCGAACAGTTGGACTAAAATGTTGACTTCTCGTCCCTTGAATTGGGGACGTAAATTACAAGTACCTCTAAAGTCATAGTGGGTTCGCCTGATGGCGAGAGACACTGGCAATAAGGAAAGCTAATCCACACGCAAAATTCAGTCCAGTGCTACTAGAACTAGTGTGTATGAATTACGCTTGAGTTAAAAGCGAACGAGTGCCCAAAAAACAATGTGTATACACAGACATGCAAGCAGGTGTGCACACATACATATTATTTTCCTGATGGTTTTGATGAGTGGTCTAGTTGCACCTGCAGCTGTGTATATCTTAGTGTTTGTTGTCTTCTCTGTGGAAGATATTCTCAACATTCTTAAAAGTTGACAGGGTCGACTTCATTGCACCGGGTTTTATCCCAAATGGCACAGTCTCTCTCCGCCGCACGAAAAGCGTCACGCAAAGCATGAACTCCGTAGCTCCAGTAACGACCCTCATGGGTCTCGGAAAAAATATACTCGTGAACCGAAGGATGCGGCCCAGAATCGAACCCACAACCTTCAGAGCCCGAATCAGATGGCTTGACCACTTGTTCCCTTTTTCCCATTATCCTCCGTCATGGCATGGGCCCTCAACCAAGTCAGCCTATCCTTGGCTATCCCATACAGCTCCCTCCATGACCTCCCCATATTAATTTCTTCTCAGCTTGTCTTCTCTGTGAGTTTTTAGATCTTCTATTTTATTTATATGTGGTTTTCAGACAGTTTTTTCTAGTTATACTGTTGTCAGGATTTCTCAATGTGTGTTCTTTCTGACGCTAGCTTGTTTCTTCACTCTGGTTTCACTGGTATTTGAAATAGAAGCTTTGGTTTATTTGACTCCATCTTTTCCAATCAGTGTACCAGTTATGATCAGCTGTTGTACCAAGCAACACATATATGTTATCATCATTTATATGTGTGGTCTGAGCACATTACTGAAATCTGGCCATCATGACAGCACAGTGTTTGGTGCGTCTTTGGAATGAATACACTAATGGTTTTGTAGAGAATTTAATGTAGACCTATTCTCATGTTTGTGGATTATTCAAAGGCATCTGACTGTGTACAACATCAGAAACTTTGGGAAATCATGAAGAAAATGGGCTTTCCATCACATGTCGTACAACACATAAAAATGCTCTGTCTAGACCATCAAGCAGTGGTTAGAATAGATGGCGAGACATCAGATTGGTTTGACATCAAGCAAGGAGTCCGTCAGGGATGTGTGCTGTCCCTCTATTTGTTTAACCGTTCACCGAAAATATAATGAGAAATGTCAGAAATGATATAACCAAGGCGCAGTATGATGCCCTAAATATCATGGTCATGAAATACCAGAAATTCGATATGCTGATGATATAGTATTACTATCCACAACACAGAATGGTATAGAAAGACTAATAACCCCACCCCAGAAGAATAGTGAACATCACAACTGATATCTTAACATAGCAAACACAAAGATAATGCATACAAATAAAACTAATATGGAGAAAGAAATATATGTTAAGGAGGATAAAATTGGAGGTGGTGGACAATTTTGAATATCTTGGGTCATTAATTACCAACAATGGCGACACAATGAAAGAAATTAAAAGAGAAATATCTGTTGCTCTTCAAAGACTAAAACAACTGAATAAATTGTGGCATGGGAATGATAGACCTACAAATATTATATTTTTAAGAGCATGCATCTTTCCCATTGCAACATACGCCTGTGAGACCTGGACACTTACTAAACAAATTGAACTGCGCATAAATGTCTTTGAATATACATGTTATAGACAGGTTCTAAGAGTATCTTGGATACAGAAAGAACAAATGCTTCCATACTTCAAGAGTTGAATATTGAAGGAGGTTGGCTACTAAAGACAATAAAAGAAAGAAAATTTTAATAATTTAGTCATTTGAAACGTCATGAAAGTTTGGAGAGAACAATAATGGAGGGGTATATGCTTGGGAAAAGAGAAAGAGGAAGGCCAAAGAGAATATGGGTGCAGGATGTGGCAGATGATCTCCAGATGCGTGTATTGGACATGGGACATCTTGCTTATGACCGAGAAGTTTTCTGGAAGGTTGCTATGGGAGATTGTTATGGAGCGAGCTTCTGCAAAGGACATGCTACTGAATGAATGGTTTTTCACTGTGGTCTCCCTTGGACTGAAAAAGTTCATTGTTGTTATGTTTGGAGTAATTACCAACTCAACTGAAGTGAACAAGTAGCAGTCTTCAGACTTCACACATGGCATAACATGCTGAAATACCACTTGTTCAGTAATTAAAGATAGGAGATACTGATGAATATAAATGTGGAAGTGATACAATGACGGCTAAACATTTGCTGCAAACGTGTCCAACATATGGAGAACAGAGAAAATTACTTTAGCCTACACTCACTCTGTTTGAATGAGGACAAACTTTATGGAGATGTCAGCAGCTTCAAGTTGACTGCCGTTTCTTTAAATACATTCAGGTTGATGTCTGAAGGTGCGAAGAAGAAACAGAAACAAATAAGTCAAACCTCGGTTTTTGTTGCCTTCGCTTTTCGTTGATTTTATCCCTGAAAAATTTGTCTCGGTTTTTGTCGATGTGCCGACAAGACCTCACTGCTAATTTTGCGAAAACAAAGGGACCCACGCATTCTTCAGCTCAGTTTGGCATTGTTTTTCATTGTGTGAGCTTCACTTTTTTTTTTTTTTTTTTAATTTCCCGCATATCCTTTACAGGACATCGCTGTCAACAGCAGCATCTTTCAGATGTATGTTGATTTCTTGGCAAGATTACGCTCAGTAGTTTGCCATTGCTTTCTGAGCGGCCGGCTCAGTTAACTCGCAAGTCACCAGCGGGGGTCGAACCGCTTCCAGCTCTCGAGCTTCACTTGCTAATAATAAAATACGAGAGCGACATTAAGATTGCTGAAATCGACTGAATGTATGGGAAGTTGTCATCCACGAAAAGTTTCATTGTAGTGAAAAAGGAAGCAATAAAAGAGGCTAATGTTGTAAAAGACATGAATGTGCTAACAATACAGAGATCACAAAAAACTGAAGATGTCAAACATTTATTATTAATTCGGGGGAGGGGGGGCTGCGTGGTCTCGAAGTATGGTGTCCGCCTTGAGTGCTGGAAGTCCCGGGTTCAAGCCCCGGTGATGACCGGGACTTTTTCTCGTGGACCTCTAGTAATAAAAATTTCCCCTGGTCTCTGGGTAGTGAGATCGGACGCTCATGTGTATTGTTGCGCACGTAAAAAATCCCTTGGCAGTTGGAAATTGAAAAAGAGTAGCCTAACGGCGCTGTCCGGGCAAAATTTCAAGTTAAAAATCTACCCAAAGTATTTTCAGGATCCTCGTCGGTGCTGCGGAGTTTGTGCACTGAGCTGAGTTTCTCCAGACTCAGGTTTGAGTTAGGAGAAGAACGGAGCACTTATGGATTGCACCTGTGTGCCGTGATGTTGATCCTTCGACTAAACTAAACTATTTATTATTAATTTGCATAAATCAAAAACAATTAATATGCGATTCTGTTTCGGAGACAATCATGCGTGAAAAGATCAGTCTGTTGTATACCGATCTCATTAAGAAAATGACTGGGAGGAATGCTAGTGTACTTAGTCATTTAAAGGCTAACAGATTATGGTTTGAAAAATTCAAGCGGCGCACTGGCATACATTGTGTTACTAGGCGTGGCGAAGGTGCGAGTTCGGATACATCTGGGGAAAAAAAAATAGTATTAAAAACCCCAGGAAGGTTAACCCGGTCAACAAATGCCCGCAGAAGTCGGATGTGTTGGCCTAACGGCGCAAGAACGCAGCTCTGCTGTAAACAGGCACAACGCAATCACGTCCGGAAAAAAACTCCGGATGAATGCAGAAGAAGAAGTATTAAAAACTATTTATTCTCTATAAAATGTGTTTTTGGTATGTATTTTGGAGTGTCTAGAATGAATTAATTGGATTTACATTGATTCATGTAAAAATAATTGCCTCGGTTTACGTCGGTTTCGGTTTTCATCGATTGTTTTCAGACGAATTATCGATGAAAACCGAGGTTTGGCTGTAGTTTCTTTGTTTCATATAAGTATTGTTTTATACAATTAGTGTAACAATGTCAGTTAAATGCCAATTAGACATATTAAGGATATTGTAAGCATGTTTTCAGTGAATTAATGATGAACAATATGGCTAGTATTATGCAGCATTCTTTGCTTTCCGAGATCACTGTTATGTTGTGCTCCCTCTGAGTTGTGGAGTGTTATCAGCAAACTTTGTTTGCTGAGCTACTAGTAGTAACGTTGTGAGCTAGCATACATTTTACTATCACCCAAATTTCATCATTATATATTTGTTTTGCGCTGAGCCTAAAATACATACATCAGTGGCTAAAAATATGTGTGCCAGGACATTCTAGTGCAACTTAGAGGAAACATCAACCCTATAAGATATCTGAGAAAGTAAAGTATAATACTTTGTCCATCCTGAACTATATTGGTTGAAAAAAAAAAAAATCAACCCTGTCACTCATCATCACCAAGGTTCATCTGCGTGGACATTGTCACGGGAACTATGTTAGAGAGCTCTCCTTATCCTCTGCTTATGAAGGAACCAGTGATGTATCTAATTCTGGTACTTGAGGTTTGTGTTATAGCGAGACACGGTGTTGTGTCTAATTCTGGTACTTAAGGTTTGTGTTATAGTGAGACATGGCGATGATGTCCATTTCTGGTACTTGAGGTTTGTATTATAGCGGGACATGGTGATGTGTCTAATTCTGGTACTTGAGGATTGTGTTATAGCGAGACATGGTGATGCTGTCTAATTCTGGTACTTGAGGATTGTGTTATAGCGAGACATGGTGATGCTGTCTAATTCTGGTACTTGAGGTTTGTGTTATAGTGAGACATGGTGATGCTGTCTAATTCTGGTACTTGAGGATTGTGTTATAGCGAGACATGGTGATGCTGTCTAATTCTGGCACTTGAGGATTGAGTTATAGTGAGACATGGTGATGCTGTCTAATTCTGGTACTTGAGGATTGTGTTATAGCGAGACATGGTGATGCTGTCTAATTCTGGCACTTGAGGATTGAGTTATAGTGAGACATGGTGATGCTGTCTAATTCTGGTACTTGAGGATTGTGTTATAGTGAGACATGGTGATGCTGTCTAATTCTGGCACTTGAGGATTGTGTTATAGTGAGACATGGTGATGCTGTCTAATTCTGGTACTTGAGGATTGTGTTATAGTGAGACATGGTGATGCTGTCTAATTCTGGTACTTGAGGATTGTGTTATAGCGAGACATGGTGATGCTGTCTAATTCTGGCACTTGAGGTTTGTGTTATAGTGAGACATGGTGATGCTGTCTAATTCTGGCACTTGAGGATTGTGTTATAGTGAGACATGGTGATGCTGTCTAATTCTGGCACTTGAGGATTGTGTTATAGTGAGACATGGTGATGCTGTCTAATTCTGGCACTTGAGGATTGTGTTATAGCGAGACATGGTGATGCTGTCTAATTCTGGTACTTGAGGTTTGTGTTATAGCGAGACATGGTGATGTGTCTAATTCTGGTACTTGAGGTTTGTGTTATAGCGAGACATGGTTATGCTGATGCTAATTCTGGTACTTGAGGTTTGTGTTATAGCGAGACATTGTGATGCCTGGGACATCCACCAGATTGGCAACCCAGTCTGCAGATAACCCACACCATGGAGACCTGCTCCAAGAGTTTGCAACTTCTTTACCCCTTCGAAGTTGCCTATCCACACACAACATTGCCTACTCACATACAACATTGCCTTTCCACATACATCCTCGCCTACCCACATATAACATTGCCTAACCCACATACAACATTGCCTACCCACATATATCATTGCCTACCCAAATACAACATTGTGTAACCCACATACAACATTGCTTACCCACATACAACACTGTCTTCCTCTTGCAATATGCCACAAAGTAAAGCCCCCTGTTCCATGCCTTAAGACACAGTAGATAGTACACCTGCCTGGTGTCCATATGGTCAGATCCCCCTGCAGACAGTGAGTTTAAACATTTACCAGGGCTCCCAGGTTAACCCGGTCTGAAATGGATACCGGAAAATATTCTGGGAGGTAACATTGGGTGGTGTGATATTGACCAAATCACCTTTTGGTGCCTACATGGGGCTAGCGCCAAAAACCCAATCTGCCTCGAGACGGGGAAAATAGTCCCTTATTGTTACTTACAATGTGTTTATGTTTAGGTCAATCATGTCCCTCCAGGTATAAAAGCAGCGTCTGGTCTCACCTAATGAACACTGCCCTCAGACACATGCCTGCCAATGTTGCATCTTCCAACTTGAAAGAGGAGACAGGTGAGTATCCTTATCTGCATTCTTTAAGTCGTTGTTTGGCCTTATTATTTCATGTTTGTGGTGATTTACCTGGCCTGGAAATGTCATATAGTCCGTTCTCTGTTGTGCTGTTCTTTAATAAAGCATTTTAACTAGTTAATAACAATTATTTATAAATAATTTTGTCTGATAATCAATCAATCAGGTGCCGTCTCCACAACGAAGGTTGGATGCATTGGATCTCCAACACTGTCTGTCTCTTGCCTTAATTGTACATTCTGTCAGAGTGCTGTTTGTCCATCTCTTGATGTTATCTTCTAACTTGTATCATTGTCTATCTCTTGCTCTCTTGCTTTCAACTTTACAAAGTATGATTTTTATTAGCGTGTTATGTCTTTTAACATGGCCAAAATATTTCACATGCCTCTTTTTTTATGTCTTTCATCAACTCTCTTTTCATTTTGATTTTTTATTTCTCTCTTTTTTGTTCTATTTTCATTCCCAATTTTTCTGGAAACTGTATTTGATTGTTTGTTTTGATAGTATAAATGTGATGTATAATATAAGTTTTTCTAAGCAAATACAATTACTTAAGAAATATTATTATAAGCTTATTTTAAATATATTTAATTTAGTTAGGTTTGAATATTGCAACCTATGAATATTCTTTCACAGTAGTTATTAATACCTCATTCAGGATCCTGCACTACTTCTACATTAATATATTTTGCTAACACATTACGAGGGTAAGTTAATAAGTAAGTCATAAATGGCTGTAGAAAAATAACTAAATATGATAACAACTTGAAACCAGTTTATTTTTATACGTACATTGTCCCTTTATTTCTCAACATAATTTCCACCAACATTGATGCACTTATCCCATCGTTTTATCAGTCCTCCCAAACCAGCCGCATAGAACTGCGTGCTCTGTTTTCTAAACCACGTTTTCACTTCATACTCAACTTGGCGTCATTCACGAAATGTCTCCAGCCTAGGTGGGTCGTTTATGCTGACAAATGTTTGTCACATAAAGCGGTGCATAGCTGGGTAGAAAAAGTTACGATGGCGAGTCAATAAGTAAGTCACACAGTTCTATGGGATGGCCGGTAAATGAAAACATCAGCATACCTACCCTGTGAGTTTCTTTGTTGCATGCCAACATCTTAGTTTCAACTCTAGCTTCAGCATACCTACCCAGTGAGTTTCTTTGTTGCATGCCAACATCTTAGTTTCAACTCTAGCTTCAGCACACCTACCTTGTGAGTTTCTTTGTTGCATGCCAACATCTTAGTTTCAACTCTAGCTTCAGCATACCTACCCTGTGAGTTTCTTTGTTGCATGCCAACATCTTAGTTTCAACTCTAGCTTCAGCATACCTACCCTGTGAGTTTCTTTGTTGCATGCCAACATCTTAGTTTCAACTCAAAGCCGTCTAGCTTCAGCACACCTACCTTGTGAGTTTCTTTGTTGCATGCCAACATCTTAGTTTCAACTCAAAGCCGTCTAGCTTCAGCACACCTACCTTGTGAGTTTCTTTGTTGCATGCCAACATCTTAGTTTCAACTCAAAGCCGTCTAGCTTCAGCACACCTACCTTGTGAGTTTCTTTGTTGCATGCCAACATCTTAGTTTCAACTCTAGCTTCAGCATACCTACCCTGTGAGTTTCTTTGTTGCATGCCAACATCTTAGTTTCAACTCTAGCTTCAGCATACCTACCCTGTGAGTTTCTTTGTTGCATGCCAACATCTTAGTTTCAACTCTAGCTTCAGCATACCTACACTGTTAGTTTCTTTGTTGTGTGCCAAACATCTAATCTAACAACCATATATCTTCAATATATCTTATTCAACTACTATGTAGTGTGCCAGCATCTCACCTTAAAGCCATCTATCTTCAGTTGACCCTATTCAGCTTTGTTGTGTGGCAACACTCCCTCTGGGAATTGGGTTGGAGTCTGTTCACAACAAAACACCTAAAACCTGTGGAGAAAACATGACCAGCCTAAGCCAAATTCCATTTGATCTTTATGTCCTCTGCTGAATCATGACCTGTTACATTCTGATATCCCTCGCCGTAGATGTGCAGTTCCAGTATCGGTCTTTCACGCCCGACTGGTATCTGATCTTGGAGAGGAGAGGAGTACTCTTCAGAACGGTCCCAGTGGCGATGGCACTTTAGAACTGGGACTGAAAGAAAGTCTCTAGACCAGCCTCACTCCGATATATAGCACACCTTTTCCAGAGCGTCATCGACGTGAGCGTCAATACTTCGGGCTGAAAACTCAGTCTTGTGGATATTCATGAACCAGCTAACAATGAGGACATTATTTCCCAACACATTTATACCAATGAACTCACTATATTTAAAGTATTTTGATCGCGTGAGGGTTCAGTTCCCAGCAGAGGCAAGATTATTTTCCCCCCACCAATGTGGCCTTAGGGTCAACCCTGGCTGTGAACTCCAGCGCAAAGTCCAGTATGTCGGATGAAGACATCCTGTTGTCCAACATTAGTGTGATGTCATACCGGACCTGAGGTTTGCGTGGGTATCTGTTGTCCCATGTCTGGCTTATTGGTGTGCAGACTGGTGGTTCCTCGCTGTGCAGGCAGATACTCTCCGACTTCGGAAGAATCAGCGATCCTACTACGTTAGGCAGGACCCCGAAGGGACCTGTTGCCCAGGACGCATGACTGGGACGTGTTAGTAGGTCTTGGTCAATATAGAACCTGCCCTGGTGCCTTGGAAACACCTCTACGTCCCAACCAAGCCTATAGAAATGGGAACCCCCAGGATAGTTAACTCGGTCAACAAATGCCCGCAGAAGTTGGATGTGTCGGCCTAACGGTGCAAGAACGCAGCTTTGCTGTAAACAGGCACAACGCAATCACATCCGGAAACAAAAACTCTGGATGAACGCAGAAGAAGAAGAAGAAATGGGAACTAGACAATTTTCATAATTGCTTGGAAAGGTAAAGGCAACGAGGAAGGGAACTGACCACCCTATCTCATGTGTTATGGCCTAGAATATGCAAAGGCCTAACACTTGACATGCCAACGGCAGTATCTGTTATGGAATAACTAATTAGTTTATGTAGGGTAATTGCCTGATATATAGTGATTCACTGTGCAAGACCAAAACTGGCTGGGGCAGATAAGTCTGAAAGAAAAACGAGGCCTTAAACTGCGTGGTATCAGCAAGGACATGGATTTTCAATTAAACCTTCTGGCATACGCCGCAAGGGTAAATAAATACTACAGAGGATTAATGTTTTGTCTTGTTAATCACAACTAAGATTCGTGTTTTTGTGTAATGTATTTTTGGAGGCACTCTTCCCTGTTTGTGTTTGTTTTTGCTGAGTGTAGGATTTTGGGTTTATTGCTAACATTGATTCTCTGTGCAAGGCCATGCGAGATTAAGTTTCATCCTATTTTAATAAGGAGCCCTATCGTCTTGTTCTTAAAAACCCTGTATGTAGACAGTTGCTTACTTTGTTTGAAGTAAGCAAGATACAGTCATGCATGTGATCTATTGGCACATAATGCATGTGGCGGTTAACAGATTCCGCGCCAAACAAAAAGAAGGTTTGGACCTAACGAAAATGGATGACGGAAAATGGGAAGTTGTTAATATGGTAGCAGACATGTTGTATTGTATATCACATTAAAGGGAGTTGCATAAGGAAAATTACTGTATGTGAGTCCATGAAAGATACGAGAAGTCGCTTAAGATGATTAATTGTCCCATGGCACTTAACCAATTAAGAATCGTACCTATGGTCTTCTCTCTCTTCCGTCTTCCGAGGGCAGCTTGTCACACCTAGTTGGTTGGTTAGTTAGTCGCGGTTCTAACTTCACGGCAAAGGGTCGCCCCGTTATGCTCCGTTCCCATGCCAATGAATATCACACAAAATGCCCCATGTGAAAAGTGGAACTGACAGGAGTCTTGCCAAACCAACAGCCAGCACAGGTGTACTACGCAGAATGCCAACACAAAAGTCCGACACGAAAAATACAGTTCATAATTGATGGAAGCGACAGTCACTAGAAAACCAGCAGCCACACATTACTTCATAAGGCAACCCAGTTAGTTCGACGACCAGCTGGACACCATTTTTCTGAACATGTAGTTCACGCTACAAACACCTAGTTACATATATCAAAGGGCTGTGTGTTCGAATTCGGCGTTCATTTGTGTAACGTTTGCTTAGCTTACATTGCGATTTCCAACTACCGTTGTTTTTGTTTGGAAGTACACAACTTGCACACGGTGTTCGCGCTGATCTGAGAAGGGTAGTGAGATAAGGGAGCTGTGTAATTAGATTTCAATGGTCCTGCCAAAAGTGCCCAGCCTTATACAGAGATCTCACTACTAGCTAGACCAGGGAGCCGTGTAATTAGATTTCAATGGTCCTATTAAAAATGCCCAGCCTTATACAGAGATGGAACCTAATATCTTCTAAGCCTGAGGCAGACGCCTCTTATCTTCGGCTTCTTCCCAATTCTCACACATTAAAGTCGAGATTATATGAGGAAGGCAAGACACTATCTTCTAAGCCTCTTCCTTCCCGAGCTCAGGGTAAGATAGGTTTCTTAGTAGTAGTAGTAGTAGTAGTAGTAGTAGTAGTAGTAGTAGTGGTACGATATTGTAAAACCATGTCATATACTAACATAGAGTGTGTGGTAAATATTGTACATACACAGAACATTGCTATATGAGGTTGGTAACCACCTCCCTGTTTTAACCATGTGTAAGGTCGAGTGTCTATATTACGATTCAGTGCTTAGTTTTTGTTCTCATACTGTAGGTGAAGTGTTAAACTGATACAAACACAAAGTAGCTTTGGACCAAACATGGCACACAATAAAATGAACAAGTATTATGATGTAACTTTCAGTTCACTGGGCATTGGAAGATGCCACGAAACAAAACAAACGGCACGATGACCCTAGTCTAGCAATATATCGTCCTTCTGTCTGTCGTGTGTGTAAAGAATGAATGTCGTAGTAGTTCCTTGTTCTTCTTTACCACTTTAGTGTCGTCCCTGGAGTGAGGAGAATCAACACCCACATTTGTTTTAATTCAATATCTCTATTCTGGAGATATCCAGCAGACTCCGTCCACTCACTCCTTCAATCTGAAGACACCTTCCTCTCACTCTTGCTCACTCCTGGATCATGCCCCCTCTCATTCTTCCCCAACATAACATACTTGACAACTCTAGCCTCAACAAATCCATCCATCCATCATGTGCCATGCCGGTAAGCGTGGGCGGTCATGTTCTGCCATCTCACTCGATCAACAGAGTCGTGGATCAGTTCCGTGTTTTTGTCTCGACCATGCCACAAGGCCAAGCCATCCAGATACTTGTTTCTAGGTCTTCCCCTTGGTCTGTTCCCCTCGATCTTACCAGTTGTCACCAAGTTCTCCAAATCATTTCTTCTCATAACATGCCCAAAAAATTGTGACTGTCTACGTCTAATGTCTCTGATCAGTTTACGATCTTCATTTGTTTCTTGAAGGACTTGTTCATTGGTCTTTCTGGCTGTCCATGGTATTCTTTGCATTTTCCTCAGAAACCACATTTCTACAGCCATCAGATATTTTTCAGCCTGGCTGCTCATTGTCCAAGCTTCACATCCATATAAAAGTACAGGTTCTATGTAGCATCTCAACACTCTTTTTCTCGTTTCAATTGACATCTTTTTATTGGTCAGTATGTTTTTCATCTTGCTAAAGGCTACTTTTGCCATGGCGATTCTTGTTCTAATCTCTTCAAGGCATCTCCCATCAGATGTTATTACTGTTCCGAGGTAATTGTACCTATTCACTTGTTGAAGAGTATTCCCATTTACTTGTATATTACACTGTGGTATTTCGTTCTTCTTAGTGACGACCATAATCTGTGTCTTTTTACAATTTAATTCTAACCCTTGTTGTTCACTATGTGTAACAACCGCATCTACTAAATTTTGCAGGTCCTGTTCATTGTCTGCAATCAAGACTGTATCATCTGCATATCTAATGTTATTGATGCATCGTCCCCCAATGTTGATTCCTTCCATATTTTCAATATTTCTGAAAATATAAACAAATAAAAACACGAAATTTATTAAAGCACAGAGTATATGTAGGAGAAGTGTGTGTGTACAAGGTGTAGAATGCGTGACGTGTATTCTAATGGTAGACCAGTGATTTAGAAGCAAAGTCTGTAACATCATAGTGCTTAGCACACAACAGCACCATTTTTTCCGGACAGTGAACCTCACCCAGAAGATGACGACTTTCTCCAATCACTCGAACAAACAGGATGCTGGTAATCCGATAGACACTGTTGATCTTGGTCTTCACTCTACCACACGGTGAAGTTACTCTGTTTCCTAATATTTGTTTGAACTGATAGTCTTCCAATTAACTGAAATGTCACTTGGGGAAAGTTTTAATGTTCATAAGTCTCTGATTATAACATTTCCCCCTCTTTTAGAACACAACCTATTAATGTTTGTTAGGTAGATGTGTATATCTATATATATATATATGTCCTTAGTATGCGAGTTATTAATCTTCGGTGATGAAGTTTATCACTCATTAAACACATTACTTCTGTTCATACAATTCTACTCAGCGGAAACCAGGTTTCTGCGGAACAACTAGGTTCTGAGCCCCGTGTAAAACCTCTCAGCAACCACCGTCTTCTTTCCATGAGCCATCATTGTATAAAACTTGGAACTGCTTCTTCGCAATAAATCATCTCACACTCACGTGGAACACTCAAGGGGAACTGTAAATGGAACCTGTAGAGTAGATAACATCATGGTGAGGGCAACTCAGTCCTGACCGTAATTAGGTGATTGTAGGCCAATAACAGCACTCAGATCTATAACAGAGATCCGATCTCTGTCATACGGCCAAATCGCGCATCACAATGGTCTTATACATGGCAACACCAGGAAAGAACGGGTAGAAACCCAGGAGATGCCCTACTGGAAGATCCTACCATTACACATACCTCTTCTCCCTCTCAGCCATCCTTAATCTCTCTAATTATTATTCCACTACATTGTCCTCAACTTCCTGAGTAAAATGATATATAACACAAGCCAATTGAAGCCACACAATAGAATACTAGTGCCGACGCTCCTATGATACTTTCTAGCACTGCACTTATAGAACATTCTATCACTAATCATAATACATTATATCACGGCACAGTACTGTACTATATTCCTAATCATACTCTTAAGTCAGATATAATTAATTGCCTACCTTATGTCTATTCCTGTTGTTACTCGAGAAACTAGGCAACCCGATTGGATCTATGTCCGCGGATAACTATCACTACTTAGACAGCCCAGTCCCTCTAATATAACACAACTCGGAATAATCCCCAATCCTAACACTTCAGAATGTTTTTCTCGACACCGTCCACCTGTTTACCGCACTGGGTTTTATATGGGTGCTAAAGTGAATCACCAGAAAGTCCAGACGCCAATCAGTCCAGAATTTGGCTTTGTCCTCCTGTTTCCCGACTAACCAGAGTCAATTAGCTGTCAAGTTTCCTTTTCATCTGGGGAGTTCTTTGTCTCATCCAACAAATATCCTGGTTGTCTGTAAGCCAGAGACCTTTCTCCCATTACAGAATCCTTCTGACCTCTAGCAGACATCTCCATTACTTTCAACGGCCAACTCCCGTTGTGTAGACAAATGTTGCCAGTACACACCTCTCGAACAACATCCTGTCATCAAACTGTCGACTGTGTGTAGACAACGCGACGTGACTCCCTTTGATCTCATACACACTGTCGACCAGGTGCAGAGAATCTGTACCGACGTATTTTCCTCAGTTTGTTCACCATCAAAGAGTCAATTGTGTTAGCAAAATAATGTCGGGTTTGGTTATCATCGGTCGCAACTAACAAGTTTATTTATCCTGTGACACTGTCCAAGTAAGAGGTCGCATTTGGCGATATATTATCCTTTGGCATGATTCAGTTAATCACCGCAGCGTGCTGGCTACCAGTGGCACGAGTGACTAGAAACTTTGTAACACCTTGTGTATAATTAGGTTAACCAGTGAGGGTTGACCACAGATTCACTTGTGGGCGTCATATTTTAATGAGGGACTTGCTGGATCAGTTAGGCTGGGTTGAGACTTTGGGAAGAAGGCATTAATTTCCCTTGATCTTCCTCTGCCGCTCTCCCGCATCCATCCCTTCTCTAAGCCATTGAAAGAGGAGCTGTTTTTGTTTTCAAAATGAAGTCTGGAGTTGATAAGTGACAGGGTGGGCACGTCGATACAACCTGAAAGTGAAGTTTCCTATACTCTACAAAGTATATACTTATTTGTACAGTGATATGCGTTCACCTGTTATCAGGATCTTTGCTTTACGAGGTCGGTAACGAGTTTCCCGTCTTAGATCTGTACTAAGTCGAGTGGCTGCGTGTGTGATTCCAGGCATATTCGGCACATGGAGCTGGTCCCTTATTATTCAAAGACCAATCGGCATCCAATGTCAGAGTGATCATTATCACTCTTACTTCCCAGAAATATTTTCTGGTACCCATTTAGGCTGGGTCAATCTGGGAGTATCTATCAGTAAATCAGGCGCCGTCTCCACAATAAAGGCTGGCTGCAATAGATCTCAAATACTGTCTGTCTCTCGCCATGACTACATTCTGTCATCTTCCCACTTGTATCATTGTTTACCTCTGCCTCGCTTGTATTTTTTGTTGTTATTTTAAATAAAGAGTCTTATAAGGCCAGTTTAAAGACACCCCATACCCCAGCTTTTATGGGGATTAAAACACATGACCACCAAGCCCTCAGACAGATCTTCTCGTCACACTCTGTTAATCTGTTTTTACTAGGGTGGGTCGTCCGGGGGTAGGGCATGGAGGAGGGAACTGTCACTTTTAGGACATTGTATTAACAATATTTGTGATGTCACCTGTTGTTATTAGTAGGGTTGAGTGAGCGGCATAATGGTAGACGTCCGCCCCCTATGTCGACAATACTATGCCGACTGTACAATAAAAGGAGCAGAATGATATTGCAATACCCACTCCGATCCTGGGTGATGGGTTGGATACAGGCTTGTCGATGGGATATATTTTTCTGTCCCGTCCCATCCCATCCCATGGTAATTTATGCCTGTCCCATACCATCCCATCCCATGGGATTCCCATTATAATATTAATATGGAATACAGTTCAAATAAAATTATGAAAGTTTAGGTTTAGTGTCTACTAAATAGGACTATATGTACAAAGAGACATGTAAAACGACAGAATTTATTAATTTTAATATTCAAGAGTATTTTATTTTAAACCAGTTTAAACTAAATATGACAATTCAGTGTCACTCTCATTCTGTTTCTGAGTCACTCTGCTCATTCAGCACATTATCAACTTTCTGCTGATCGAGTATTTCCAATAATTCAATTAATCCAGGTAATCCTTAAACCATTTCCACAATTCTCATCTTACATGCAAATCTGATATACACAGAGTTTATAACAAGAGCTGGTAACATCCGTTTTTGTAACTTACTCAACAACAATCCAGCTGCACTAAATAAGCGCTCTGCTGCTGCTGATGACACTTTTTTTTTTTTTTTTTCGCATATCCTATTTATAGGACATCGCTGTCAACACCAGCATTTTACCGCTGTTGATATCTTGGCAAGATTACGCCCAGTAGATTGCCATTGCTTTCTGAGCGACCGGCTCACATACCCCCGTAAGTAACCAACTGGTATGGCCAAAACAATTTTTGCACTTGCTTTTAGCAGTGGAAACCTATGTTCATTCTCCCAATAATTTAATGGATGTGAAGTTGGTTGCCTTAATTTTTGAAACATGGTGACTTCATCTCATGGTATTTGTTTCTGGGGTCATCAAACTTAAGTGTTTTGTTTGGTGGATGATCAAAAAATAAGTCAAAATCACTTTTCGGCTTTTGTTCTACAATTCCTGGTACTTCGCATACAGCAGATGATTCAGAAGAAAGATTTAAATTCTTGCTGAATGAAATAACAGTTGGAACAACAGACTTAGAAAAAGCGATCCAATCATTGGCCCATTTATTGGAGTCCACATTCACTTTCTTCTTAGTAACAACTGACTTAACAATGTCTTCTATTTTTGCTGGTGACGCACCAAAATGTAATCTTATATAATAAAAGGCTCTGTGCATTTATTTATTTTTCCGGTGTCCCACCACAAGATAAAGACTAGATACAAATATATAAAGAAAAAAAAGAAGGATAAAAGGCTTTAAAAAGGTAAAAAAAAAAAAAAAATTAAAAACAAAATTGAGGGTAGCTCTGACGTAGATCAAGTTGTTATGACATGGCTGCTGTCCCATGGTAAATACAACTGTATACTGTCCCATCCCATCCCATGGGAATACCATTCCCATGGCCAAGCCTGGTTGGACACATAGCTGGCTGGGGTAAGGATTAAAGCTGGTATAATTTTATGCACGTTTGGTACACTTTTAAAAATCCATCGTCGGTTAGAAATCAAAGTGAGTAGATCATATAGGTCGTTTGGTATATTTGGTTTAGCCGGTAGGACAGCTACACGCACATATAATACATATGGCATATGTGATTTAGTATAACACATTTGAATTCTCGACTGGGCTACGGAGTTTGTGCTCGGTGTTTTGTGTCCCCTTTAGGTGATCAATGGGAGAAGACCGGAGCAATGAAATCCTTGACAAAAATCCATAGCGAAACGTAAGGGTGTTCAAATATAAACCAGACGGGAACATACCGTCTGCTAGTAAAACTGGACCACGAGTATTGATCGCCGGTTTACAGACGGTCAAAAAGTCTGCTCCAGATACCGGCTTACGCATCCACTGAGGGTTAGGGCATGAAACTTGTTACCCATGATAAAATCAGTGGCGTCACTGGGGTTGGTGTCACCCAGTGCGGTAAACTCTTGGTGTCACCCCTCTAGACTTTCACCATGGTCTTCTTCCGAGTGTTCCTGTACCATATATAATCGCATATAGTAATGTTTGTAAAATAAGTCAAAAAGTTAATAAGGACATAAGAAAGAAAACAAATTGAACAATATAACTTCAATACTTCAGGTAAAACATAAATAAAGAACTTCGACAAACTCGGACAAAGTTAAATTTTTGTTATTTTGCTATGTCTGCTTTGTCAAATTTGCAATTTTTTTATTTTGGTGTCATCCCTTGATGGTGTCACCCGGTGCGGCCCGCAACCCCCCCCCCCCCCCCCCCCCCCCGCACCCCCCTAGTGACGCCCCTGGATAAAATATGTGGGAGGAAACTAGTCTACACATTCTTTAAACGTGTACAGAATCGCTAGATTTCCTGATGTGTTTAATCAAGAGTTGTGAGTGATAAGATATGGGTAAACATTCCATAAATTATTGTGCTAGGTTGTGGCGATTTAAATAGCTCATATCTGGTCGTCCCTGATACCTTATCCAAATGATATACTATTATGAACGCGTTACAGATTATGTTATGTCATTTATGTCATTGCCGTCTCCGTGGCGATGGCGTCGCGGACGCGATTCGTAATGCCGCTTTCCCGCGTTCGAAACACAACGGTGACCGATTTGGCAGTAGGCCGTGTCTCGCTGGTTTTAACGTGTTGGTAATGTCTTGGGTTAGGCGTAGTTCTGGTAATGTCTCGGGTTAGGTCTAGTTCTGGTAATGTCTCGGGTTAGGTCTAGTTCTGGTAATGTCTTGGGTTAGGCTTGGGCTGGTAATGTCTCGGGTTAGGCTTGGGCTGGTAATGTCTCGGGTTAAGCCTAGTTCTGGTAAGTTCTCGGATTAGGCCTAGTTCTGGTAAGGTCTTGGGTTAGGCCTAGGCTGGTAATGTGTTGGGTTAGGTCTAGGTTGGTAATGTCTCAGGTTAGGTCTAGTTCTGGTAATGTCTCAGGTTAGGTATTTCTCTGGTAATGTCTCAGGTTAGGTATGGTTCTGGTAATGTCTCAGGTTAGGTATGGTTCTGGTAATGTCTCAGGTTAGGTATGGTTCTGGTAATGTCTCAGGTTAGGTATGGTTCTGGTAATGTCTCAGGTTAGGTATGGTTCTGGTAATGTCTCAGGTTAGGTATGGTTCTGGTAATGTCTCAGGTTAGGTATGATTCTGGTAATGTCTCATGTTAGGCCTAGTTCTGGTAATGTCTCAGGTTAAGCCTAGTTCTGGTAATGTCTCAGGTTAGGCCTAGTTCTGGTAATGTCTCAGGTTAGGTATGGCTCTGGTAATGTCTCAGGTTAGGTATGGTTCTGGTAATGTCTCAGGTTAGGTATGGCTCTGGTAATGTCTCAGGTTATGTATGGTTCTGGTAATGTCTCAGGTTAGGCCTAGTTCTGGTAATGTCTCAGGTTAAGCCTAGTTCTGGTAATGTCTCAGGTTAGGTATGGTTCTGGTAATGTCTCAGGTTAGGTATGGTTCTGGTAATGTCTCAGGTTAGGTATGGTTCTGGTAATGTCTCAGGTTAGGTATGGTTCTGGTAATGTCTCAGGTTAGGTATGGTTCTGGTAATGTCTCAGGTTAGGCCTAGTTCTGGTAATGTCTCAGGTTAAGCCTAGTTCTGGTAATGTCTCAGGTTAGGCCTAGTTCTCGTAATGTCTCAGTTTAGGTATGGTTCTGATAAGGTCTCGGGTTAGGTCTAGTTCTGGTAATGTCTCAGGTTAGGCCTACTTCTGGTAATGTCTCAGGTTAGGCCTAGTTCTGGTAATGTCTCAGGTTAGGTATGGTTCTGGTAATGTCTCAGGTTAGGTATGGTTCTGGTAATGTCTCAGGTTAGGCCTACTTCTGGTAATGTCTCGGGTTAGGCCTAGTTCTGGTAATGTCTCAGGTTAGGTATGGTTCTGGTAATGCCTTGGGTTAGGTCTAGTTCTGGTAATGTCTCAGGTTAGGCCTAGTTCTCGTAATGTCTCAGGTTAGGTATGGTTCTGGTAATGCCTCGGGTTAGGTCTAGTTCTGGTAATGTCTCAGGTTAGGCGTAGTTCTGGTAATGTCTCAGGTTAGGTATGGTTCTGGTAATGCCCCGGGTTAGGTCTAGTTCTGGTAATGTCTCAGGTTAGGCCTAGTTCTGGTAATGTCTCAGGTTAGGTATGGTTCTGGTAATGCCTCAGGTTAGGTCTAGTTCTGGTAATGTCTCAGGTTAGGCCTAGTTCTGGTAATGTCTCAGGTTAGGCCTAGTTCTGGTAATGTCTCAGGTTAAGCCTAGTTCTGGTAATGTCTCAGGTTAGGCCTTGTTCTGGTAATGCCTCGGGTTAGGCCTAGTTCTGGTAAGGTCTTGGGTTAGGCCTAGGCTGGTAATGTCTCAGGTTAGGCCTAGTTCTGGTAAGGTCTTGGGTTAGGCCTAGGCTGGTAATGTCTCAGGTTAGGCCTAGTTCTGGTAATGCCTCGGGTTAGGCCTAGTTCTGGTAAGGTCTTGGGTTAGGCCTAGGTTGGTAATGTCTCAGGTTAGGCCTAGTTCTGGTAATGTCTCAGGTTAGGCCTAGTTCTGGTAATGTCTCAGGTTAGGTATGGTTCTGGTAATGTCTCAGGTTAGGTATGGTTCTGGTAATGTCTCAGGTTAGGCCTAGTTCTGGTAATGTCTCAGGTAAGGTATGGTTCTGGTAATGTCTCAGGTTAGGTATGGTTCTGGCAATGTCTCAGGTTAGGCCTAGTTCTGGTAATGTCTCAGGTTAGGCCTAGTTCTGGTAATGTCTCAGGTTAGGCCTAGTTCTGGTAATGTCTCAGGTTAGGTATGGTTCTGGTAATGCCTCGGGTTAGGTCTAGTTCTGGTAATGTCTCGGGTTAGGCTTGCCTGGTAATGTCTCAGGTTAGGCGTAGTTCTGGTAATGTCTCAGGTTAGGTATGGTTCTGGTAATGCCTCGGGTTAGGTCTAGTTCTGGTAATGTCTCGGGTTAGGCCTTGGCTGGTAATGTCTCAGGTTAGGCCTTAGATGGTAATGTCTCATGTTAGGCCTTAGATGGAAATGTCTCAGGTTAGGTCTTGGCTGGTCATGTATCAGGTTAGGTCTAGGTTGTTAATGTCTCAGGTTAGGCCTTGGCTGGTCATGTCTCATGTTAGGCCTTGGCTGGTCATGTCTCAGGTTAGGCCTTGGCTGGTCATGTCTCATGTTAGGCCTTGGCTGGTCATGTCTCATGTTAGGCCTAGACTGGTAATGTCTCAGATTAGGCCTTAAATGGTAATGTCTCAGGTTAGGCTTTGGTTGGTAATGTCTCAGGTAAGGCCTTAGATGGTAATGTCTCAGGTAAAGTCTTGGTTGGTAATGTCTCAGGTTAGGCCTTGGCTGGTAATGTCTCAGGTAAGGCCTTAGATCAATGGTTCTAAACTGGTGGAGAATTCCCCCTGGAATGGGGGGGGGGGGGATTTTAGGGTTTCCAGTAATTAAGAATATTTCAAGATTACGCTAATACAAGAACCCATTGCTTGATATTGTTTTTCCCTCCATACTTTACGACTCTGTACTTCTCGCTCATCTTGTTTATAACGTAATTAGACCCGCAAATCACGTTTTATATAGACGTCTAGACTTGTTCTAGTATGTGTTATGAAATTTAGCTTCCATTTTTACGTATACTTTGTAGGGGTGGGAGGGGGGATTTATTGGGAGAAAATATGAAAAAGGGGGGGGGGGTGACATTATGAACATATGGTGAAGGGGTGCATGGGCCAAAAAAAGGTTGAGAACCACTGCCTTAGATGATAATGTCTCAGGTTAAGCCTAGGCTGGTAATGTCTCAGGTTAGGCCTTGGCTAGTAATGTCTAAAGTAATTCCTTAGATGATAATGTCTCAGGTAAGGCCTAGGTTGGTAATATCTCATGTGAGCCTAAGATGGTAATGTCTCAGGTAAGGCCTTAGTTGGTAATGTCTCATGTAAGGCCTTAGATGGTAATGTCTCAGGTTAGGCCTTAGTTGGTAATGTCTCATGTAAGGCCTTAGATGGTAATGTCTCAGGTTAGGCCTTAATTGGTAATGTCTCAGATTAGGCCTAGGCTGGTAATGTCTCAGGTTAGGCGTTGGTTGGAATGTCTCAGATTAAGCCTACGCTGGTAATGTCTCAGGTTAGGCCTTGGCTGGTAGTATATCGGGTTAGACCTTGGCTGGTCATCTCCTTCACGGGGTTTGTGTATTTCATTGTCAGCAGACTGCAACCCAATGTCCCGAGGGAGCCCAGTCTTTCAAATGAGTGTCCGGGATTTCTCCAGGACGATATAGTAGCGAGGAAGGGAGCAGCCACGTCACTTCATTATATTTATATGCATGTGTGAAATCGTAGAACATGGTTTAAGATTAAAGTTACGATATCGTCCACACATATTGAGACCTGGGTTCGATTACCCGATAAGACAAAGAATTAATTGGTATCTATTGGAAGTGAACTAATTATCAGCTTGCATACTGCGTGGCGACCGATCTAGCCGATCCGACCTTATTTTCTCAGCACTTCAAACAAAACCCACTCCGGACATACATCGACATTAATTGCTGTTTCGACATTAGTTGCTGTTACAGTAGTTCAGTTAGTATATGCCACGTAACTTCTCCTGCCTGGTCATATCTATGGAACTGTGATAACATTAGTCACGCAGGTCGCCAAGATACCCATCAAGATACATTATATATTTACTGGCTCATTAAACTACAGATTTGAGGTACTGGTGAATATAACTGTAGTATTAATAAAATGATGGCTAAACATCTGCAAGGGTGTCCATCATACGCAGAACAGAGATAATGATATTGACCTGCACCCACTCCACTGGAGGACACTCTATGGGGATGCCAGAAATATATTCAGGTTGATATCTCAAGGAGTGGGAAGAAGAAGGGTAGAAGTTTTCGCATGTACTTTTGTAATTGAAGCTGTGCATGGGCTATTTGTTACATGTCTGCATATCGCGTTTAAACTTCCACCTAGGCCAGCAAAGAATTCCAGGTCGTTGTCCCTGACCTCATCTCGAATTAGCATCAGGCGGGTTACGTGTGCATATTTGTTTCCTTGGTACGCGCGTCCAAAAGTGAGGACTGTTGTTTCAGCACGGCTGGGACGTTGTGTGATATTGTAAGTGTTATTTTCATAGATACCACGGTATCTACCCAGACCATAGCGGTAGGTTTGATTATCTGGTATTATACGAGTTTGGCCGTGGTTATCATCATCATGTGCAGGCGATCATGTAACTGTATGTTTTCTTGTGTTGTTAAGTTCGACCCTGAACATTGAGCGTGTCACTCTGCCTTTCTGTCCAGTCCCCCTCCCCCTCTCTCTCTCTCATTAATATATCTGCCTGTCTGGGTTTCCTGCCTGTCTCCTGTCTCTCAACCTTCATCTTTCTCGACATTCATATCTTTATCTCTCTCTCTCTCTCTCTCTCTCTCTCTCTCTCTCTCTCTCTCTCTCTCTCTCTCTCTCTCTCTCTCTCTCTCTTTAATACCTCTGCCTGTCTGTCTGCCTACCTGCCTGTCTCTCAACATTAATCGTTCTCGACATTCATATCTTTATGTGTCTGTCTCTCAACCTCCATCTTTCTCTTGTTTCTCTCTCTCTCACTCTCTCTCTCTCTCTCTCTCTCTCTCTCTCTCTCTCTCTCTCTCTCTCTCTCTCTCTCTCTCTCTCTCTCTCTCTCTCGCACTAAAACATCTTGCAGCATCTAAAAATCAAATAAACACGAGTTTCAACGAGTTACGTGTCATCTGCTCACCTGGGATGTGCGGTACCTTGCGGTCTTGTTACGTTTTTGGCGCAATTACACAAACTCAGTCATGACTTTCCCCGCCATTCACATATCTTTAACTCAGGTCGGGGCTTTCTCTCTCTCTCTCTCTCTCTCTCTCTCTCTCTCTCTCTCTCTCTCTCTCTCTCGCTCTCGCTCTCTCTCTCTCTCTCTCAACCTCCATCTTTCTTGGCATTCATATCTCTGTGTGTCTATCTGTCTCTCTCAACCTCCATCTTTGTCTTGTTTCTCTCTGTCGGCTTCCTTTCTCTCTCTCCCCCTCCCTCCCTCCTCTCTCTTTCTCTCTCTCTCTCTCTCTCTCTCTCTCTCTCTCTCTCTCTCTCTCTCTCTCTCTCAACCCCCATCTTTCTTGGCATTCATATCTCTTTGTGTCTATCTGTTTCTCTCAACCTCCATCTTTGTCTTGTTTCTCTCTGTCGGCTTCCTTTCTCTCTCTCTCCCTCCCTCCCTCCCTCCCCCTCCTCTCTCTCTCTCTCTCTCTCTCTCTCTCTCTCTCTCTCTCTTCTCTTCTCTCGCACTAAAACATCTTGCAGCATCTAAAAATCAAATAAACACGGGTTTCAACGAGTTACGTGTCATCTGCTCACCTGGGGTGTGCGGTGCCTTGCAGTCTTGTTATGTTTTTGGCGCAATTACACAAACTCAGTCATGACTTTCCCCGCCATTCACATATATTTAACTCAGGTCGGGGCTCTCTCTCTCTCTATATATATATATGTTTGAAGATTCTCCAGTTCCTAGTGCTATAAAGTATCCTGACATTTGGAATCTCGGCATTGCTACAGAGTTAGTGCAATTTGTTGACAAACTCACCGTGTGATCTTTGGAAGGAGATTGGAGCACTTATGGAGATATCCGTGTGCTGTGAAAGGGATCCTTAACAAAAAACCGTTTCCCTCTCCCTGTTAGTTAGTATTCCTGGACATTCAAGAAGAAAAGCATCCGCATTTGAAGTGAAGACTTATGGTTTCAGCGGGTCGTTCATCTGCTTCAAAATCTCCGGGTTTACATCTGTTAAACAGCATTCCTTCCTTCCGGGCAATGTTGTTGTTGTTGTTGTTGTTGTTGTTGTTTGCATTCGCTCGATTTGAACCCAAGCGTAGTCCTTACATGTGCTACTACTTCTAGTGCACAGGACTAGTATCAGTGTCCCTTGCCATCACCCCGACTTCTGACGTACTTGTAATTTACGTCCCCAAGTCAAGAACGAGAAGTCGACATTTTAGTCCAACTGACCGGCGTAGGAGTTGAACCAGCTACGTCGGCTTCAGCATACCGGAAGTTTAAGAGCATGCGCTCTTATCCATTCCGCCATACTGACTTCCCGTCCAGGCAATGTGTTATAATCTGTTGACAGTCAAGTACCTACCACGTGTGCAGGAAGCAATACCAACCCAGGCCTGATCCCATCCTGTCTGTATGTACTGTGCTGTGTCACGACCTGGCCACATCCTCATGTGCTTCTCCGCAGATGTGAAGTTCTAGTACCGGACCTGCATACTCCGCTAGTTTCTAGACTTGGGGAGGAGAAAGTGGGTTCTGCGACAGTCAACGTGGAGATGGCACTTTAGTACCGGGTCGGCAGTAAGGTCTCTACACCAACATAATTCTGTTCTGATAACTGGACGTCGGACTTTCAACCCGGGAGTCTTCCACGGGATTCACAGCCAACCTAACAGCTTTCCCGCCTGTCTCAATTTGCCTGCTCGCCTTTAATCATTTTCTAGTTGTACATTTGTTCTCTATGTTCATCATATTTATTAAGTTGTACACTTTTCTCACCGGGTATACCGGGGTTTATTTCACATTATGTTAAGATGTTAGGGTGTGCATAATAGCTTTAGATTTTTCTGTTGTTTGCTGTGTGTCCTTTAATATCCGCTTTCGAATCGAGACTATTGTGTTCGTGAGCCACTTTGCTGTCACAGCTTCCGCGTTATGGATGACCAGTAGATTAAATTAAAAAAAGGGCAGCTGACAGAAGCTGAGTTTATAAAACAGGAGCCTGAGCAAGTAGCAGGAACGAACGTGGACTTGACAAATAACAAGAATAGAACTTGAGAGTGAACAAATAACAGGGAAAAACATGGGAGTGAACACATAACAGGTGTGAAACATGGGAGTGAACAAATTACAAGAGCGACGCATTGAGCGTGAGCCTATAACAAGTCAAAAGATGAGCGTAAACACAACGGCAGTGACGCATCGCTTGTGAGCATAAGACAAAACATAAGCATGAACACATAACAGAAACGACGCATAGAGCGTAGATCTTTAACAAGACAGGAATCACGTCAACAAATGAACGAAGCGAAACGTGCGAGAAAATCTAACAAGAGCGAAACACGAGCGTGCGCACACAACAGGAGGGAAACATGAGCGTGCCCACATAACAGGAGGGAAACATGAAAGTGCGCACATAACAGGAGCCAAACATGAAAGTGCGCACATAACAGGAGGGAAACATGAGCGTGCCCACATAACAGGAACCAAACATGAAAGTGCGCACATAACATGCGGGAAACATGAGCGTGCCCATATAACAGGAGCCAAACATGAAAGTGCCCACACAACAGGAGCCAAACATGAAAGTGCGCACATAACAGGAGGGAAACATGAGCGTGCCCACATAACAGGAGCTAAACATGAAAGTGCGCACATAACAGGATGGAAACATGAGAGCGTGCACATAACAGAAGCCAAACGTGAGACTGCACACATAACATGAGGGAAACATGAAAGTGCGCACATAACATGAGGGAAACATGAGAGAGTGCACATAACAGGAGCCAAACATGAAAGTGCGCACATAACAGGAGGGAAACATGAGCGTGCCCACATAACAGGAGCCAAACATGAAATTGCGCACATAACAGGAGGAAAACATGAGCGTGCCCACATAACAGGAGCTAAACATGAAAGTGCGCACATAACAGGAGGGAAACATGAGAGCAGGCACATAACAGGCGCCAAACATGAGAGTGCACACATAACAGGGGGGAAACATCAAAGTGCGCACATAACATGAGGGAAACATCAAAGTGCGCACATAACAGGAGGGAAACGTGAAAGTGAGCACATAACAGGAGGGAAACATGAGAGTGCACACATAACATGAGGGAAACATGTAAGTGCACACATAACATGAGGGAAACATGAAAGTGCGCACATAACAGGAGGGAAACATGAAAGTGCGCACATAACAGGAGGGAAACGTGAAAGTGCGCACATACCAGGAGGGAAACATGAAAGTGCGCACATAACATGAGCGAAACATGAGAATGTGCACATAACAGGAGGGAAACATGAGAATGTGCACATAACATGAGGGAAACATGAAAGTGCGCACATAACAGGAGCTAAACATGAAAGTGCGCACATAACATGAGGGAAACATGAAAGTGTGCACATAACAGGAGCGAAACATGAGAGTGTGCACATAACAGGAGCCAAACATGAGAGTGTGCACATAACAGGAGCCAAACATGAGAGTGCGCACATAACATGAGGGAAACATGAAAGTGTGCACATAACAGGAGCGAAACATGAGAGTGTGCACATAACAGGAGGGAAACATGAGAGTGTGCACATAACAGGAGCGAAACATGAAAGTGCGCACATAACAGGAGCGAAACATGAGAGTGTGGAAATAACATGAGGGAAACATGAAAGTGCGCACATAACAGGAGGGAAACATGAGAGTGTGCACATAACATGAGGGAAACATGAGCGTGCCCACATAACAGGAGCCAAACATGAAAGTGTGCACATAACAGGAGGAAAACATGAGCGTGCCCACATAACAGGAGCTAAACATGAAAGTGCGCACATAACAGGGGAAACATGACAGTGCACATAACAGGAGCCAAACATGAGAGTGCACACATAACAGGAGGGAAACATCAAAGTGCGCACATAACATGAGGGAACATGAAAGTGCGCACATAACAGGAGGGAAACATGAGAGTGCACACATAACATGAGGGAAACATGAAAGTGCGCACATAACAGGAGGGAAAAATGAAAGTGCGCTCATAACAGGAGGGAAACATGAAAGTGCGCACATAACAGGAGGGAAACGTGAAAGTGCGCACATACCAGGAGGGAAACATGAAAGTGCGCACATAACATGAGGGAACATGAGAGTGCACATAACAGGAGCCAAACATGAGAGTGTGCACATAACATAGGGGAAACATGAAAGTGCGCACATAACAGGAGGGAAACATGAAAGTGCACACATAGCAGGAGGGAAACATGAAAGTGCGCACATAACAGGAGGGAAACATGAGACTGTGCACATAACAGGAGGGAAACATGAGAGTGTGCACATAACAGGAGCGAAACATGAAAGTGCGCACATAATAGGAGCGAAACATGAGAGTGTGCAAATAACATGAGGGAAACATGAAAGTGCGCACATAACAGGAGGGAAACATGAGAGTGTGCACATAACATGAGGGAAACATGAAAGTGTGCACATAACAGGAGCGAAACATGAAAGTGTGCACATAGCATGAGGGAAACGTGAAAGTGCGCACATAACAGGAGGGAAACATGAGAGTGTGCACATAACAGGAGGGAAACATGAAAGTGCACACATAACATGAGGGAAACATGAAAGTGCGCACATAACAGGAGCATAACATGAGAGTGCACACATAACAGGAGGGAAACATGAAAGTGCGCACATAACAGGAGGGAAACATGAAAGTGCGCACATAATAAGAGGGAAACATAAAAGTGCGCACATAACAGGAGGGAAACATGAAAGTGCACACATAACAGGAGCGAAACATGAGAATGTGCACATAACAGTAGGGAAACATGAGAGTGTGCACATAACAAGAGGGAAACATGATAGTGCGCACATAACAGGAGGGAAACATGAGAGTGCGCACATAACATGAGCCAAACACAAGAGTGTACACATAACAGGAGGGATACATGAAAGTGCGCACACAACAGAAGGGAAACATGAGAGTGTGCACATAACAGGAGGGAAACATGAAAGTGCGCTCATAACAGGAGGGAAACATGAGAGTGCGCACATAACAGGAGGGAAACATGAAAGTGCGCACATAACAGGAGCCAAACATGAGAATGTACACATAACAGGCGGGAAACATGAAATTGCGCACATAACAGGAGCCAAACATGAGAGTGTACACATAACAGGAGGGAAACATGAAATTGCGCACATAACAGGAGCCAAACATGAGAGTGTACACATAACAGGAGGGAAACATGAAATTTCGCACATAACAGGAGGGAAACATGAGAGTGTGCACATAACAGGAGCCAAACATGAGAGTGTACACATAACAGGAGGGAAACATGAAAGTGTGCACATAACAGGAGGGAAACATAAAAGTGTGCACATAACATAAAAGTGCGCATGTAACAGGAGGGAAACATGAAGGTGTGCACATAACAGAAGGGAAACATAAAAGTGAGCACATAACAGGAGGGAAATATGAAAGTGCGCATATAACAGGAGGGAAACATGAAAGTGCGCACACAACAGAAGGGAAACATGAAAGTGCGCACATAACAGGAGGGAAACATGAAAGTGCGCACACAACAGAACGGAAACATGAAAGTGCGCACATAACAGAAGGGAAACATGAGAGTGTGCACATAACAGGAGGGAAACATGAGAGTGTGGACATAACAGAAGGGAAACATGAGAGTGTGCACATAACAGGAGGAAAACATGAGAGTGCGCACATAACAGGAGGAAAACATGAGAGTGCGCACATAACAGGAGAAAAACATGAGAGTTCGCACATAACAGGAGGGAAATATGAAAGTGCGCACATAACAGGCGGGAAACATGAGAGTGTGCACATAACAGGAGGGAAATGTGAAAGTGCGCACATAACAGGAGGGAAACATGAAAGTGCGCACATAACAGGATGGAAACATGAAAGTGCGCACACAACAGGATGGAAACATGAGAGTGCGCACATAACAGGAGGGAAACATGAAAGTGTGCACATAACAGGAGCGAAACATGAGAGTGCACACATAACAGGAGGGAAACATACACGTGAACTAGCATACACTTCATCAGTTTAATAATAACAGAAAAGAAACATGAGCGTGAGCATTCGCAGAATTCATGTATCTCTACATCTGGGAGCCGTGGTAGCGCCTTCGTTAGTGCAATGCCCTACAAATACAATGATCCAGGGTTCAGGGGGACTAGAAATACCACGTAGACCCGAGGATAAGTCTGGTGCAAATGACTTCATCTATTCTAGTTTACACAATGTCAGAACAGCCAGAAACAAATCTCGGTCATCATGATAATGTCAGGCATCGGCTAGGAGAACAAACTGCTCCATGTCTATCTAACAACAAACAAACAAAACTTTGAAGCAGTAGCCGAGAGGCGTCAGTGTAATGTAACAATTCGCAGACGACTGCGTGATATTCCACGTTTCCCTTGTTGAGTATGCTTGAAGTATATGTTTCTTGTTTATAGGAGAGATTGAGAGCTGAACTGTAGTGGTTTATTTGCTTTTAATGAAAGCAGATCGTCCAGGTCATCTGGCTTTCTTTTGTAGATATAAATACTTAACGTCATACCTATTCACTTCTGTTTCTACTTCTCGTCTTGTTAGGTCTTTCTCTATGTCTTTTGCCGTGCGGATTCCAGACAGAGACTTTTCCAGTTATACTATTCTCAGGATTTAAAAAAAATGCATATCATATCCAGCGCTAGCGTCTTTTCTTCACCTCTTTCTTTACTGGTCAACACACTCCCACTGGAAGCAACATGCAGACTTTGATAACAGACCTGGTTGAATCCAATAACGTTCCAGGCACACGGGAGAGGAGAATTAGAGATAGAGATGGATAGTATGGGGAGGACATGGAGGGGCTGCAGAAGGTTGGTGGGCTTCACGTTAGGTGGTTGAAACCTGAGTTTTATTAGGGGGTAACAGATAAAGTTAAACCTGTGCTTTATTAGGGGGTAACAGATAAAAGGCAGCAGAAGAAGAGGATATATGTTATATTAACCTCACCGACCCTAGTCGTCACTGTAAGCACTTGTGACCCAGTTTAGTTTAGTTTAGTTTAGTCGACGGATCATCATCATCACGGCGCACGGTGTAGCCCATAAGTGCTCCGCTATACTCCTAACTCACGCTTGAGTCCGGAGAATCTCAGCTCAGCGCACGAACTCCGTAGCACCGGCGAGGATCCTGAAATACTTTGGGTAGATTTTTAACTCGAAATTTTGCCCGGGCAGCGCCGTTAGGCTACTCTTTTTCGATTTCCAATTGCCAAGCGATTTTTTACGTGCGCAACAATACACACGGGCGCCCGATCTCACAACCCAGAGACCAGGGAAAAGTTTTGTTACAAGAAGTCCACGCGAAAACACCCCGGCTTGTGACCCAGACAGATGTTACGTTAGTCTCATCGATTCTGCAAGTCACTCTAAGTGCTCCTGCCCCAGGCATATGTTACTTCAGCTCCTCGATTCTAGTCGTCAGTGTTAGTGCACATGTCCCGGATTGATGTCACTTTAGCTTCATCGTCAATAGGCGTCACATTTAATGCTTTTGTGACAACATCATTTATCCATGTCATCACTTTTAGTATTCGCGCCCCAGATAGATGTTACTTTAAGTTAATCGTTTCTAGTCGTTGCTTTAAGAGCTTCTGAGAGATATAGCTGTTACGTTAACCTCGTTGATCCTTGCTGTCACTGTGAGTGCCTCTGTCGTAAACAGTTTTTACATTAGCCTAGGCGTCAATAGGCGTGACATTAAATGCTTCTGTGATAGATAAATGTTACTTTAACTCATCTATCCATGTCGTTACTTCTGATACTCATGTTCCAGACATATGTTAATTTAAGTTCATCGTTTCTACCTTGTTTCCCCAAAAATAAGACCATCGTCATCATTAAGTGCCCTGCCTGCTAGCGTAGGCGTTCATGGCTCTCCACAGATCTCGGTCTTTGGTTTTCTGGATCAACTCTGCTGCTGATATTCTTCCATGCCACCGCCTCAATCCATCCAGCATCATTTCTCTTTGTTTGCCTCTGTCTCTCTTCTCCTCGATCTTTCCAGTTGTCACGATGTTCTCCAATGCGTCTCTTCTCATCGCATGACCGAAGAAAGCTGTTTGTCTCTGTCTTATTGTTGTATATAATGTTCTAGTTTCATTAGCCTGTTTCAGGCAGTCGTCGTTAGTTACTCTGGCAGTCCAAGGAATTCGAACATTCGTCTCATGAACCACATCTCTGTTACTTCTAATTTCTTCTTAATTTGTTCATTTACAAGATTAACTGACATACAGCAAAACTTGTTCTACATAGCATTTCAGCACTCTCGTTCTTACATTCATTGATAGCGACTTATTGCATAAGATACTCTTCATTTTCCGGGTCTTATATTAATTTTAGCTTTAAAAAAAAGCACTTGGACTTATTTTCGGGGCATGTCTTATATATATATATATATATATATATATATATATATATATATATATATATATATATATATATATATATATATATATATATATATATATATATAAAGATAGAAAAATCTATATTTATTTCAGGGAAACACGGTAGTCGTTGCTATAAGTGCTTCTTCCCCAGTCGTGTCACTTAAACCACATCGGTTCTGGTCGTCACTTTAAGTGCTTGGACCCAAGACAGGTGTTAATTCTCTTTCTGATCTAGTTATGACTGTGAAGTGACAGCTGTGTGTCACGGAAATAATTCAGTTTAAATTGCCTATAACATACCGACTATGGTTTGTGGTAACCCATGGTAGGAGTTGACATCAGAATGACAAAGAGACAAACCACCGTAGAATCACGTTAGAGGACATGTTTTCCCATGACAAAAACCCAAACCCTCCACCGCCCCCTCCCAATTCCTTTGTTTTCTCTCCTTGTTTCAGTACTCTCTCTCTCTCTCTCTCTCTCTCTCTCTCTCTCTCTCTCTCTCTCTCTCTCTCTCTCTCTCTCTCTCGCACACAACGTGTGTTAATAAATATTTTAGAGAGCACCAGATGTACGTAAACCTCAACTTTATGTTTATTTTTCACAATGACGTTTTCAGCGGTTGTTCCCATGGTGGACAGTTACGTGTTCTTGAAAGTGAATGAGACAACGGAAAACGTCTTAATTGAGGAGGAAACAGTGGATGCAGGGTAAGTTGTCAGTGTCATGCATGTCTCTTGTGTTTGCTTGCTGTGGGCTGGTGGAGAACCCATTGGCAGTTGTATATCCCATGTCTGGCAATATAGTTTGTCTATTAGCCTTATGACCGTTTGATTTTTGTTTCGTTGTCTTTGCTTTAGTAACTTTAGATGTAAGAATGAACGACTTTTGCTGCAAAATTGTTAAGTTGTGTGCACACAGACCCTTTTTATATACTACTAGCTGACCCGGCCCGGCTTCGCCCAGGCCCTGGCGGGGATCTATCTGTCTGTCTGTCTGTCTGTCGGACCCGGCTTCGCCCAGCTCCTGGTGGGGAGCATCTCATTTAATTCATATAAGTAGTCATATAAGCTCCCGTTCCCGACTATCTATCTGTCTGTCTATCTGTCTGTCCGACCCGGCCCGACTTCACCCAGGTCCTGGTGGGGAGCATCTCATTTAATTCTTATAAGTAGTCATATAAGCTTCCGTTCCCGACTGTCTGTCTGTCTGACCCGGCTTCGCCCAGCCCCTGGTGGGGAGCATCTCATTTAATTCATATAAGTAGTCATATAAGCTCCCGTTCCCGACTATATGTATGTCTGTCTGTCTGTCTGTCTGTCTGTCTGTCTTTCTATCTATCTATCTATGTTCGGCCTGTTCCCGTTAAAAATATAGATAGAATAGAAGAATAGATAGATTGATAGTAGAAAATATGATTGGAAGAGATCTATCTAAAGTATACTTAACAAGATATCACAAACAGCCAATAAATGGTGGGCGGTGGGTTGACTGCAGAGTTCTGCAAACGATATGCAACTAACTTTCTCTCACAAAAAAATTACTTTTTTTTTTTAACGAACGAAAATCTTTCGCAGGCCCGTCCTACAGTCTGCCCTTCTTCTCTATTTCCTCTCAAATAAGCATTAAAATGCATGAAAAGTAACTCGTTGAGGAAATGTTTAACATGGGCATCATAAATACCCAACGTGGGTGTAACGTGCCTTACATGTGAGAATGTTTAAAAAAATTAATGTGCTGTTGAAGAAAAATAAAAAGATGAGTTAGAAAATTTTCACTATTTAAATAGATGCATTATTTTTATGAAAACTTTGAAAATGCCTTAAAGATTATATCATTATTTATTATAACTCATATGCCTGTAAATAACTGTAGATAAAGATTTTATAAATCTTTGAAAACAATGCAACAATATATATATATATATATAGCAATGCTATTAACAGTTATGCCCCTTGAAATAACTTTTCTTAAGTTAAGTCCCCTCGCTATATATAAATGATAATGTAAATTTAAATATTACATTTTAGTAAGTAAATAGCTGATTGTACACTAAAAAACTATGACAGTTGGCTGCACGGAAATGAAAAGAATGCATGTAGAAAATGTCATCTCAATCGGATGGACCATTATCGAACGCATCAAATACATCCCTATACACATACATACATCGTCTTTTATATATATAGACTATTTGTGTATGAACGTGAAAACTTAAAAATGACCATAGCAATTAAGAAAAATGAAAACAGAAAAATTCCATTCTGAAATGTAAACGCAACAATTACTGCAGTGTTGAAAAATTAGTCGCTTGTTTTTTATAGTACGTTACAATGAACCTCGGCATTTATTGGCTGTTTGTGGTTCACTATACAGTATTAGATCAACTTGAAAATTTAGTGACTGCTGGCACACTTGATGGGACAAGAGCATGTATTAGACAAAGAAAGAAATACGTGAATGGCTTGGCCACATGCCACATGGCATAATCGGTACCAGACCACAGACCGGATCCATCATCGTAGGAGAATCGAACCATGATCACCCATGCTTATCAAAATGGCACTTGATGATTACATAATGATACCGAGTGGCAGTGGTAAAGTGGCTAGCACGCTTGCTTGGTGATCATATGTTCACATCCTCCCTTCCTCTTATCCCTCCCCTCTCCCATTTCCACGAGGCGGGGATTGTGTTTTAGTATGGCCTGGGCAGCCCTGTCGACCCAGCCTAAACATGGATCCAGGATATTCTCTGGGCAGTAAAGGCAGCTGGCCTGATATTAACCACATGACCTGTCAAGTGCCGATCCGTCTATAAACATATGAGGCAAGCAAAATATACCAGATATGCCACAAAGTGTTTCAACGGATCCTACACGTTTACTTTCTCACATACACGATGGTCGGCTATTTGAGATCCTATACACCTTTGATCCCGATTGTACGGAGGTCGGCATGGCTGAGAGCTTTAACCTGATTAAACTGTCTCTTCTGTCTGCGGGGTAGTGGGTTCGTTCCACAGGCCGGTCGGCCAGTTGGGCTTAGATTTTGACTTCTCGCCCTTGAGGTGGGGTGATAAATTGCAAGTATCTTAGAAGTCGGAGTAGGTACGCCTGATAGCAGGGAACATTGGTAAGAGGGCAACTTAACCCTCACGCAAAATCAGTTCAGCCGCTAGACGTAGTAGTAGTAGTAGTAGTAGTAGTAGTAGTAGTAGTAGTAGTAGTAGTAGTAGTAGTAGTGGTGGTGGTGGTAGCAGCTGCGGCATTGGTAGTAGGAGGAGGGGGATCGGCAGCACGTATGTGGACAATGCTCGAGTTCATAGCGAGCGGGGAAAAAAAAACACACACACACCAACCAACCAACCAACCAACCAATCCAGATTGCCCGAAGTGGGCGGATATTTGGGATGCCCTATAGACATGGTGGACTACCGTGACATTATTGGAACTTGTACTGAATGTTCTGAAAAGGTTTTCTTACCTGTAGTAATTTAGTGACTAATTAATTCATGTTTGTTGAGTTAGTGCTGGCTTCCGGTGAATATTCTGGAACATCTATTCTGTGATGTACTCAATCTGCAATAACATGTACAATAATTTACATTTTTTTAAAAACTTGTTAAATACCGCCTTTGATTTTGTTTCTTTCATGTTTAATCGTTTTCTGTTGCTGCGAGCTAACTCATATAAACATGCCTCTCCCCCCTTTCTCTGTCTCCCTTTGTCTCTCTTTCCATCTCCCTCTCTCTCCCATCTATCCCTTTCCCCCTCTCTATCTCTCTCGCCCCCTCTTTCTTTCCCGTCTGTCTCTTCATCCTTTCTGTCTCCCCCCCCCCTCTCTCTCTCCTCTCTGTATCTCTCCCCCTTTTTCTCTCCCATCTGTCTCGTCCTCCCCCTCTGTCACACCCCCTCTCCCTTCCCATATCTCTCCCTCTCCCCTCTCTCTGTCTCTCTTTTCACCCCCCCCCCCCTCTGTCTCCCCCTCTCTGTCTCCCCCTCTCTGTCTTTCCTTTCTCTCGCTGTCTTCCTCCCTCTTTATTCTCTTTCCCCCTCTCTGTCTGTCTCTCCCTCTCCCTGCCTGTCTCTCCCACTCCCTCTCTGTCCTCTCTCTTCCTCTCACTCCCCCTCTCTTACTCTCACTCCCCCTCTCTCTGTCTCTCTCCCTTTCTGTCCTCTCTCTTCCTCTCCACCTCTCTGTCTCCCCCTCTCTGTCTCTCCCCTCTCTCCCTCTCTGTCTCTCTCTCCCTCTCTGTCTCTCTCCCTCTCCCCTCACTCCCTTTCTCCCTCTATCCCTCTGTCTCTTCCCCCTATCCCTCCCTCTCTCTCTCTCTCTCTCTCTCTCTCTCTCTCTCTCTATCTATCTACCTGCACCATCTCACCTATAAACAACCCAGAACCCCAATTCAGACAAATGATTTCGCTGCTGTTGCCTCCTGCTGCCAGGTGATTTGCCTGTGGGTGACATTATTACCTGCAGGACCACGTTTTCCTTATGGTTGTGATGAAGAATCGACGTAACTGCACTTCAGGCATGCCCTATAGTGCTTGATCTTCCCCATCGGAATCCGAGGGAATGAAGACTCTTCTTCTGCTTCCTCTTACGCCTGGGATCATAGGCTCTCAACCAATTTAAACGTTGTTCTGTATATTCATGTTCATGATGGGTTGGCTTGTGGAATTAAAGTGATTGCGGGATGAGGTAGCCAGTCCACACCAGCCGTCCACACCAACCGTCCTCCATCCTTACTGGCTTCTTGCCACATACACGGCAGGCTTCAGTGTTTCTGTACTTTGCTTTCCTGTTTGGCCCCGGTAACACTCGAGCGTGAAAGGTGCCAATTCCAATTCCAATTTTCTAAACAAAAATTCCAAATTCGGCCTCGTTCAACCTGCCTCTTCAGCTGTGGTTATTGTTGAGGTCCGTGGTTTTTGTGGGTTCATTCACCCTAATTCTTGTTTTGTGCTCTCTTACGAATGAGTCCTATCTCGGACTGGTTATGTTGATTTGTGTCTGCGACGTCAGCTGGGAGATCGGACGGCGGCTGTCCTTTGTTCCTGTCTCCTCTGGTGGTATATTTGGTTAGTGAAGGCTCCTGGCTTGACTGGATCAATCCTTATAAGGACTTTTTATTTGATCTTTTTGCCTCCTTTTTTTGTGTATTTTCTGTAGGAGCTTTTCGACATTTCCATTTTACTCCTTGCGCCTGTTTTCTTCTTCGAGTTTGAGCTTCTGTAGCCATTCAATTTTTTCCTCTGCGGTCATCCACGGGAGCATCTCTCCGTCTTCTATATAGTTTGCCGAGTCCGTCCTCAGGTTCATAGTATACCTCTGGGTAGTCTACCGGTCTCCTGAGTTTCTTGGGCTTCTTGTTTTCGTTTTCTTCCTAACGCCTTCTGAATTCCTGACGCCTGCGTTCCTCCAATCTTGCCGATTCTCGCAGCTCCTCCAAGGAAGGTCCCTGGTGCCTCTCCGTGCCGTCATCAGGGTGCTCATCTCGGTTTTCTTCGGATGTCTCGCGGGATACTGTCGTGGCTGGGCTGCTGGCTTTATCTTGCGGTTTCGGCTCGGTCTCTTGTTGGATTTCCTCTTGCGGTTTCTCTGTGTTCTTTTCCGTTTCTTGTGCTGGTTTGATTTGGGTTGGCTCCCTTTCAGTTGTTAGCATTTTTCTTACCGCTTTGATGTCTCGTAGAATCTCTTCATTTATCTTTGTCATCTGCCTCATATTCTCCACCTCTTGTTTGATGTCCCGCTGGATCTCCTTTATTTCAGCAAGAAGTTTCCCGTTGTCGCTGGTTGGTGCCGATGTTTGCAGTAGCTTGACTTGCTTCTTTAACTCATCAATCTGGCTTTGCAGTTGCTATTTCTCGGTTTGTGAACGAGCGAACAGACTTTATTTTCAAAGGGTAACAAATTAGGCACGCATGCCCATCTTACATTCGGCCCTTCCAATCACTCATCTTTCGTTCATCAATAGTGCATAGAAAAAACATTGTCAAATGAATTTTGTAAACATAAACAATGCATATTACCATGTTATGAGACACACTCACCACCCACCCACACATCCCCCATTCACCCACACATCCCCCACCCAACCACACACACACCCCAGGCACACATACATGCCCCCACCCATCCACCACATCCCCACACCTACACATCTCCCCACCCACACACACTCCCACCAACCACACATCCCATCCATTCACACACCAGGCATACATACATTTCCCAACCCACACATCCGCCACCCACACACATATTCCCACCCACTCAATATCCTCCACCCATCCCATTACCCACCAACAATCACCCACCCACATATTCTCCTCCACCCACATACATCCAACATGTGAGATGCAGGTTGCTGTCTCGAACCTCCGCATTGCGTCCTTATATGGTGTCTTTGTGGTGATGGCGATCTTTAAGACGTCTCTGTGTCTTTGGAGGTACGGACAGCCTAAGTATCTTGCTGCATGCTTGCCCAGGCAGTTAGCTCACTTCCTTTTGTTGTTGGGTCCTCGGAAGTCCGTGTCCAGCCTGGTCAGCGGACAATTCTTGAAGGCGTGGTAATCAGCACAGTACCGACAGATTTCCGTCTTACTACGACATGTTGCTCTGCTGTGGCCGGCCCTCTGACATCTTGAACATTGATTGACTCTTGGGATGAATCTCTCTGGCTGTTGTATTTTCTTGCTGATTGATATTGTGGTCGGCATTTCGCTGCTCTCTGACATCACCACTGCCAAAGTTGTAGGTATCTTGGAGTAGTTGAGGAGCCGCTCCGCCTTCAAGAGTCGGATGTGAGGATTCTCTTCTCGTAGCTGCTTCAGGATTTCTTCGTCTGTCAGCACCACTTGAATCCGCTTGACAACCCATCGGACTGTTTTTGAGTCTGTGTTCCCGGTTCTGGTGTCTTTCTCCTCCTTCTTCTCTGCTGTCTTGGGTCTTGTCTGTGGTGGGCTGTCGATCTTCTCCCTCGTGGTAGCTTCAGTAGTAGCTGTAGTTTCAGGTTCTTTGATGCAGCTAGCAGGCATGCTCTCCACGTTCATCTTCTTCACGGTCTTGTCTGCTCCCACGCTGCACATCTTGGATACCGTGAGTTTCTTGTAGTTGGACTTGCACCGTGACATTTCCCCCCGCATCAGGCTTCTTGACTTGTTAAGGCGACTTGTCTTGTTAGCGCTCGCAGTTGCGAATGTGATTTTGACGCGACAGAAAACGTGAAAGGTGGGGGTACGTATTGTAATTATAGGGCGATGTTTAGCTGCCCGTGACTATCTACTCATCGGGGCCAGCCTCATCTATGGTCACTGCCACCAGTTCCATACTCCATTCCCCACTCCAATACTTGATAAGTCTCATCAAGGGATGCACCATCATACATCTAGCTGTTGCATATTTCCCGCAGTGCGCCAGATATGTGTTGAATTGTACCGAAGTACTTGTATCTTAAATAAAATTTCTCCAGTCATCAGGACTTCTGTTGTCCCACCCGCATTACCGTATTCTTAACAGTGCCGGAGTATGTGTTCCTTCCACTACATTTTTCAGTGATAGTATTTTTTGAGAGAGGCTTGGTCGCAAAGACAACTTAACACATACATTAGAAAGAGGCAGTCTTCATTATTTGGCCACATAACGAGAGGACAAAAACTGGAACATGTTGTGACAACTGGTAAGATTTGTAGAAAGAGCGAAAGAGGAAGGCAGCGAGAGAAAAGTTCCATTGTGTTACAGGGATTCATACAGGAAGTAAAGAATAAGAACACATTATAATCTGCCATATAAGAGGGGAGAAGGGATTCTTGAAGGAAGTAAAGACAAAGAACACGTAATCTGCCATATATGAGGCGACAAAAGAAGTCTTTGACCATGTGTTACAGGGATTCTTACAGGAAGTAAAGAATAAGAACACACTATAATCTGCCATATATGTCGAAAGAGGCGACTAAGAAGGGTTGGGCTCTGTGTTTGCTTCTCCATTCTGTTGAAAACTTCAGCTGGAAAATCCAACCAACCACGATCAAAGTGCTAGTGGAGAAAAAAAATATACTCCTTGCACCGCAGGGGATTGAACCCGGAATACTGTGTGATCCAGCACACTAACCACTAGACCACTGAGGCTAAGTGAGATATGTTCACCAGAAAATATCTTGCTGTGAAAATAGAGGCTCTTACGTCAGCAGAGGAGTAGGTATCTGAGGATGTATTCGTGGGAAAATAGCGTGCTGGAACCACTCCAGACTTGTGGCACGGAAGTGATATTTTATTGTCTGAGTTGCGTGCTTGTACACTTTCTCTGTCTGATTTTCTCTCAGCTCAGAGTTCTTGGCCCCTTGTTGTTTACTATTATTTCTCCGCCGCTCTCCCTGTTTCTTCATTGTTTCCTGCAATTCCTCTTCACCCTCTCTCTCCTCTCTCTCTCTCTCTCTCTCTCTCTCTCTCTCTCTCTCTCTCTCTCTCTCTCTCTCTCTCTCTCTCTCTCTCTCTCTCTCTCTCTCAAAAGAATTTGGTTTACGCTTTTAAAGAAGATTAAAATATGTCATTACTGGCACTGCTCTGCTAATGAAATGAACAATATAGTGTATATGTGACACCATGTATCCAGTCCATATATATGCATGTTCCCGTCGATCTCAGCGGGAGCGTCGATGTAATTAAATGCACTCATGGATTTTGCCTTATTATGACACGGCGGCGGGTGGAGAGGTATGGAAAGCTGTGTTTCAGTTGTGCAATGCCACGATGCGTGGCATAGATTACATTTCAGTCTGTATATTTCTGTATACCTACTTACCCACCCACTCATCCATCAGTTTGTCTGTCCCGTCGGTTCATCCATCTGTCCATCCGTCCGCCTATCATATTATATCTATCTATCTATCTATCTATCTATCTATCTATCTATCTATCTATCTATCTATCTATCTATCTATCTATCTATCTATCTATCTGTCTGTCTGTCTGTCTGTCTGTCTGTCTGTCTGTCTGTCTGTCTGTCTGTCTGTCTGTCTGTCTGTCTGTCTGTCTGTCTGTCTGTCCGTCCGTCCGTCCGTCCGTCCGTCCATCCATCCATCCATCCATCTATCCGTCTATCTGTCTGTCTGTCTGCCTGTCTGTCTGTCTGCCTGTCTGTCTGTCTGCCTGCCTGCCTGCCTGCCTGCCATCTGCGCATTCCTCTATCTTTTACTGCGGTAGTTTTCTTTTATCCTCGTTATAATTGCAATTATGATAATTCAGTGAACACCAGTGCAATATTACATAAAAATACATGGACAATCATTAAAACAAGTTAGAGTTATCTGGACAATGTGTTTACAGAGGATGGAAGACCGGAAAGAGAAACGGAAACGAGAATATAGAAATCACAAAACTGAACTATCATATAGCACCTCTTAAAACATTCAAATATCAATCATTTTACATACCCCAAAAAATATAATATATTCTTTATTCGTCCCAATACTGTGCTACTAATGCCAGGCATGGACAGTTCTAGAAGCATTTAATATGACCAAAGTATTTCAGTTTCCGCACTGTTTATGCGCAAGTTTTCTTCTATGTTGGCATCTTGTAGAATGTTAGTATTGTACTTGTTCCTGATATTCCAAAATGTTTTCTGTACACTTAAGCTCAGAGGTTCCAATTGTGTTTATTGATTGCGAAGTTGTCAATGACTCACATCCACATTTTGCCACAGAAAAGATGCAGGTTTTCCCACAATTTACTTCAATTTGTATGCTGCTGTTATGCCATAGGTTCTGAGTACTGTATGACCTTTGCATTGATATTGCCAGCCCTTGTTTGCTTGTTGTGAACTGCCCCCGCTGTTGTTGATTACAGAGCCAAGATATCCACAGCTTGTGACATTTTCTATTTCTTTATTGTTGATTGTGATCTTTGGTTGGCATGTAGTCTTTGTCCGTGGAAATTTAAAGTTCCTGTAAATGATTTTGATTTTCACTGTGTTTCTTGACAGATAGCAGCAGCTATTGAAACCCTTTGGCACCATTTAGGAAGATGACCATGTCATCTGCATATCTACAAGTTCTAGACTTTAATGTCCCTTAGTTATGAATGAATCAGAATTGTCTCTGGTTTCACCCTGTTTGACGTTTCTCATAAAATTTTCTGCATATATGTTCAATATGTATGCACCCCAAGCCATTTTGTTTTACCGGCTGCTCTGGCAGTTCCTTGTTGTTCATTATATAATGAATCCCGTTAGGTGGATCAGATGGCTGAAAACTCCATATGTTTTGTGATATTCCATAATTTTTTATGTTAAACAAGTCAAAGGCCTTACTGCGGTCTGTGAAGCATGTATGAAGAGTTGAGTTGAGGTAAGAACTGACATCTCTGCACTCAGGATGTTCCCATACACGCTCTATCCTCTCAGTCGTTCACACCGCTATCTGATTGTATGGAGATCTACATTGTACCCTCCGCATTTATCAAAGATGTTTCTCACATTGAATATATAATATATGGTCGCTGGTTCATCTGCCTCGTCTAAAACCTTCCTGGTTTTCTAATTTGTCATATAGTAATTATATATGCATATTTCCGAGACGTTTCTTATATGCTTATAATGGATATGTAATCTTTGTTGCAGCTGAAACTTAACCTAACTAGCTATGTATTAATGATTATGTACGAAAGGAGAGAAATAAGAAGGGAAGAATGTGAAGGCCTGTGTGCCTAATTCTTAACTTTTGATAATAAAGTTCTCTGTCTGTCTGTCTGTCTGTCTGTCTGTCTGTCTGTCTGTCTGTCTGTCTGTCTCTGTCTGTCTGTGCATGCATGCGCGCACACCTGCCTTCCTGTCTGTATGTCTGTCTAATATCTGACTGCTTGCCATCACAAATCTTGAGTGTCATTCTGTCCACAAAAGCTATAAACATATACCCATGTTTCGCCAGTCCACCCTGTTTCTAACAACCCATACATGTTTCAGTTTATGTTCTGTATGCGGGTTTACTACTCACCCGAATAGATCAACGGTGTTGTGTGGCAACTGTGGGAACATTTGTTGAGATAAATTCATTATTAGACTTCTATAACTATATCTGTGTTGTGCTTTGTTATGGGTGCTTTTATGTGAATCCCCATGCAATGTTTTCCCGTGAGGCCTCTGCAAATATGTCAGCTTGTGTATCTATATCCATTTAGTGATTTGTTATAAGACCTATGTAACTATATTAGTTCAGTGCTATGTTGTGTGATTCCTGCATAATGTGTATATATCTCTATGCTGTTGGTTTAAATGGGTTATTTTTTTCCGTGGTTGTGGTAATAGTAGCATCAGCAGCAGCACAGTAGTAGCAACAGCAGCAGTAGTAGTAGTTGGAGTCGTGATGATAGTAGTAGTGGTGATGGTGGTGGTAGTAGTAGCAGTAGTATCAATAGCAGTAGTAACGGCAACTGTTGCAGCTAATTGGTTAATATTATAGTTATAGCTGCTTTGGTATGTATGCACTGTTTGCCAGCACATTTGAAAAGGGGAAATTAGGGCAATGACCGCAATGACACGGTCGATGTAACCCCCTGAAATCACTGGAGTTAACACATGAAGACATTACACCGCCCGCGCCTGCGTTTACCACTGCTTGACGAAGTCAACATATTCACATCACAACCAACCGCTGCTATAACCGTTGTAGTCAACATTTGCTATGTATTGTAGTTATGTCTGTATTTTTGTTTGTAACTTTCCCTAGAGCGCTGGCAGTGCTAACTTGAGTTAATTGTTTCTTCTTTTTTTTTTTAACAGAGAGGAAATAATGGATCTTGTCCAAGGCGACCAGCACATCATGCGATACAAGCCAGTTGCGGCTTTGGTGGAATCTGGAGCAGTGTCCTTAATTTAAGAGCCCACCACGGGGAACACTGAAACAAGGAAGATACATAACAATGTTATTTTGTTTCCATTTGTTCCTCTGTCTCATATTGTTGCGTACAGTAATGACACCAGTTTTGCTTTATCCCTGTAGACACTGAGAACATTGTTTATCTTAACTGGGGAAAAACATGTCTACTGCCTTTAGTACCTTGCGGTGTAGGACAGCGGGCCTGAGGGATTAAGGCCGCCTGGCTAGCGTAGTCGCCGTGAACTGCTTAGGTTAGGGTTTATCACATCTATGAAATCTTTGGTTTCCATGCCATTTTTATTGTCTTTGTAGACTTATTTAGAAATTAAAAGACATTAAACGCATGAGTTTATGAATATTTGTTATGGAGTATATTTCAGGGATACATCTGTGTATATGATCGTTCACTGCCAGTTTTTTTACAATGTGGTAAACAATTTGTAGACAACGTTTTTGCTCGTCTGGATTTACAAGCCACACGTGTTTTTTAAAAGGAAGATAGCTGATCGTCAATTTTTTTAAGCTTATCATGATTTATGTAAAACAAAACTTTCAAGATACGAACAGTCATGTGTGTCTATATATATATATATATATATATATATATATATATATATATATATATATATATATATATATATATATATATATATATGTTGAAATACATTTGCTCCATATAGCAGTACTGGCTGAGAGAGAGAGGTTTCTCTGAAGTATTTTTAGCTGGAACTAAATTGGAATGTTTCATTTCATTGCCCTAGTCTGCAGTTTGGGGTAATGGAAAGATGATTTTACATGCTACCTGTTGCAAAGCAGCAAGTGCTGTGTGCCAGGTTTTGAGTGTTGGGACTGCTAAATATGAAATATGCATTTTTGTAATATAACAATGGCACGATTCCATGTTTTCTCTTAGGAGCGGATGATCGTTTGAAAGATGAGTCATGGAGAAAATATGCGCGTTTGAAAGCTGAGAAATGAGTATGTTGTTGTAAGTGGATGAGGACATAAGTATCTAAAATAGAGAGAGGGTATATGTGAGGGATTGGGAGGAGATATTTGGTTGTTTGTATGTACAAAGAGAATGATAATTAAATTTGCTTGTTGTAAAAGTTAACAATCATGAAATAAACTGATGAATATGCTGACTTCTTGTTGTCATAGTTAACAGTCATGTAATAAACTGATGAAAATGCTGACTTCTTGTTGTAAAAGTTAAAAGTTAGTTGCATGTCATTTACAGGACGTCACAGTCAACCCCAGCGTGATTTGGCTGTTTGTGATTTCTTGGCAAGTTTACATTCAGTAGTTTTGCCACTGCTTTCTGAACGACCAGCACTCATACCTGTATGAAACCAATGCACGGCGGTCTGCTTCCAAATTTCCTGCGGCTGTGGTTCGAATGAGCAATTGCAAATTGTGCCCATAACCCCTTCGCCACAGCGCCGGCTGTAATAGTTAACAGTAATTAATTAAATTGGTGAAAATACTTACTTCTTGTAAAAGTTAACAGTGATGAATTAAAGTGATGAAAATACTGATTTCTATACTTTTAAAACACTATGAATGGGTCTATAAGTGATTTTGGTGTTCTGGTTTATTTCATGCAATTGTATAAATAATTTATTGTTCATCTCAGAATCTGCACAAGTAATGTGCAAGATGTAACTTGAGACTAGCATTTCCATGTTATGTCTGCCACACACCAAGAATAACAAATAGATGGTAACTGTTCCTTTCAAAAACTTCTCCAACGCCGGAAGGAATTAAAGTTTCTTAAAGTCACTGGTGCCGGCCTCTGTGGCAAAGACATTATGGAAGCAGTTCGTAATCCCTCTTACCCACGTTCAAAACACAGCTGCATGCAATTTGGTAGCAGACCGCGTTGTGCTGGGTTTGAATGAATTGGTATGGAAGCCGATCGTTCAGAAAGCAATAGCAAACTACTGAACCTAAACTTGGCAAGACATCAACAGCAGCGGTAAAATTCTGGTGCTGACAGCGATTTCCTGTAAACAGGATATGCAACAACAAAAAAACAGTCACTGGTAGAGTTCGACCATCATGTATGATGATGAAAATTCACTTCATCCAGTGGGGTTGAAAGTATGGAGCCGTGAGTTCTAAGATGGCTGATAAGGGCTAATTTTGCTCGAAATGTTCTTTGACAATGTGAACAAAGAATGCTTAACGTTCCAGGAGAAGGATCTCCTGCTGTGTTTTTTTTTTTTTTTTTCGTCCAGCCTTTTTTTTCACAGCTTTTGCAGTCCTGTTTGCTTCACAAGTGACTACACCGTTTCGTAATGATGTACGCCACGAATTTCCTTCTTTGGCAGCAGTCTCTCAAGTGTCGTGATACATTCCAAAAGCTTTTAGCAAGATCTGGTTGTGGTGACGGAAAGTTCCCCATAGCTGACAAACAAAGGTTAAGGCAGTCTCATGCCAAATACTGTTATTTGGAGTATTAGTCCTTTACATATTCTAGTCTGTGACATAATAATATGGGGTGGTCAGTTCACTTCCTTGCCATCTTTCCTTCCTAGATAATTTTTAGAACATTCTGTGAGGTTATGAATTTGCAGTAAATCATCATCATCAAGTGCCATGCCAGCTGGCATAGGCTTTCATGTCCCTCCACATATCTCATTCTTTGGTGTTATGGATCAACTCTGCTGCTAATATTCCTTCATGCCACCATCTCAATCCATCCATAATCTCAGCCCACCCAGCATATTTCTTCTGGTCGGCCTCTGCCTCTCTTCCCCTCAATCTTTCCAGTCGTCATGATGTTCTCCAACGATTCTCTTTTCATCACACGACCAAAAGAAGCTGTTAGTCTCTTTCTTATTGTTGTATATAATGTTCTAGTTTCATTAGCCTCTTTCAGGCAATCGTCGTTAGTTACTCTGGCAGTCCAAGGAATTTGCAACATTCGTCTTAGGAACCACATCTCTGTTGTTCCATTGCAGTAAATACAATACTAAAAATGATGGTTTTGCATGCATGTATATTTGTATGTATGAGGCTGTTTGGGTATGGCTTAGATGACTGCAGCCCAGAACAGTTTGTGGATACTGATTTAAAGGAACGATTAATAACCATGTGTTGTCTACATAGCAAGGCTGTACCCAGACGGATCAGCTGACTTTACATAAGAAGCTCATCAATATGATGTGTCCTGCCTAATAGCGTGGGCGCTCATGTATCTCTCCAGACCTCAGCCCCTGGGGCTCTGCTTCAGTTCTTTAGAATCAACATGTAGCAGGTCCTTTGCTGAACCTTACTATTACCATAGCCCGCTGCAGGGCAGCATGGTCGAGTGGATAAGAACACTTGTTCTTAAACATCTGGTGTGCTGATGCCGAGGTTAACGGTTCAAGCCCTACACCAAACAGCTTGACTAAAATGTTGACCTGTCGTCCTTGACTTGGGAACGTAAATTACAAGTACCTTTGAAGTCGGAGTGGGTTTGCCTGATGACAAGGGACACTATTAACAAAGAAAGCTATTCCACACGCAAAATTCAGTCCATCGCTACTATAAATAGTGTATATGGACTACGCTTGAGTTCAAATAGAGCGAGCGAAAAAAAAAAAAAAAACCATAGCCCACAGAAAAGTTCTAGATCGCTGGCCATTTCTTCTGCCTCTTGTACCATGATGCCGTGCCCAAGATGTCGGCAATGCCCTGTGTAAACTGTCGTGCTTGTCGATATCTCTACTTCCAGGAACCATGCTTTCCATGGCTGTGCTTTCTGAGCCACTGTCACTTTCAATATGGCCTAGGCATCGGAGACGGATGTTGTTTTCTACCATGTTCAGATCGTTTACGATGTCAGTAGTTTTCTTATTCATGGTCCACGATGTTCTAAAATCTTGTCTATAACATTCTACAGGGTCTATTTTTAATGACTGTGCAGTGTTTGAAAATATCGCCGGTCCAAGTTTTGTATTTACCTATTATATTGCATGAACTTTACAGAGGGTGAGTACAAAACTTGGACCGGCAATATTTTCAAACACTGCATGATCATTAAAAATACACCCTATATTTGTTTTCGCATATCCTATTACAGGACATCGCTGTCAACACCAGCATTTTACCGCTGTTGATTTCTTGGCAAGATAGTAGTTTGCCATTGCTTTCTGAGCGGCCCCCTCACATATCCCTAAAGAACGGGTGCGACGAGAATCGCTACCGATTCTCGCTCAGCTGCGTTTGCTCACTTGGCTAACGCTGAGGCCAGGGAGACGGCACACCCTCTATTAGGAAGATATAAATAAATGTATTATACAGTTCTCTCCCTTACATGCATTGTGCGTGTTTTTTTTTTTTTTAGCAGACTGGTTGACTCCGCCTTGAAAATCATTGTGTAATTGATGTGTTGAATTATTGAAATCTCGTGCGTTGTTGAACCCTCAAGGTCAAACAACGTTGTGTATACAGAAAACAAACGGGAGAAAGCGGGCTTGTTGCACACATCTCTTTGTTGGCAGGTGTTGACCTACATCAAGCAAGCATCTCCACATGTCTTACATTATCGAAATCCTTCGTGTAGTCAAGGAATCAAAGCAGTAGTAAGTCTTTGTTTACTTCTATCCAATGTTCTAATGGTGTTTGTCCTTCACAAATAATGATGACCATTCATTTCATCCAGTGGGGTTGAAGGAGTGGAGAGTGAGTTCTAAGATTGCTGATAAGGCCTATTCTGGCTCAAAATGTTTTCTGACAATGAGGGCAAAGAATGCTTTTTTTTTGTCCAGCCTTTTTTTTTTTTTCACAGCTCTTGCAGTCCTTGTTTTTTCTCCCCACAGCTCTTGCATACCTGTGTGCTTCATAAGTGACTAAACCCTTGCGTAATGATGTTCATTATGAATTTCGATATTTGGCAGCAGTCTCCCAAGTGTCATGATGAATTCCAAAAAAATTTAGTGAGATCTTCAGAGTGTCTTCAGCGTTTCCTCTGGCCGCCTTGGGAGCGTTTACCACAGCGCAGATAATTAAAAAGTCGTTTAGGGAACCTGTAACCTGGCATGCGAGTCAAGTGGCTAGCCCAGCAAATCTGATTCTTCATTTGTAGAGTGAACATTCTAATGTTCTTTGCAAATACACAGCACTTCTTGTACCCTTGTCTTCTATCTGCAAACTAACGTTGCTCTTCGCATATTTCTGGTTGTATTTTCTTTCTAACCCCTTGCATAATGAATCTCAACAGAATCTTTACGGTGTGATTCATTATGATAATTTTTCCATATTCGTCATATTCTAATGCTCCTGATTTTTTTTGGGGGGGATTGCAATAAACATAGATTTGCATGAATCAGGAGTTATATCTCCATTATCATATGCTAAGTTCATCGGCCTGGCGATCTAGTTTATTGGATATTTTTCTAAAACATTGATCACTTTAGTTGTGATGATGTTTAGACCCGGGGTATTTTGGATTTCATTTGGTTAACATTATGAACTTCCATCTTCACATTGGTGGTTATAATGAATATCACAATGTTCCTGTGCGTATTGTCGTAAAGCTCTGTCACGTACTCCGACCAGGCATCTGAACTCTGATTCTTGTCCATTAGGATTTTCATGTCAAGGCAACCCGTTGGTGCCGGTGTTCGTTTCTTTTAAATATTGAGCACAACTTACCACTGGCAACGCGGCTATTGAGCATAGCCTACATGGGTAACGTTATAATATTCAATTGTGATAATTTGTCGTGTGCCGCGTGGTTACACACCCGCTTCACACGCCAGTGATCTGGGGCTTGTTTCCGGATCCGGTCAGAGATATGCACTACTGATGAGCTCAAACGAGAGCGAAACTCGAGTATAGTGCTTCCATATTGACGTGGATAGGCCTTAGGT
>OY992877.1:169817316-169844816 GCA_963921405.1 Cepaea hortensis
AATCTTCGTGAAGAGGATTGAAAGTAGGCTGAAATATGAGTTACAAAAAGTACAGATAGGGCAAATGGATTAGGAATCATATCTTCAACATGAAAACTATAATTGAGAAATTCAGAGAGTGCAATGTATATTTTCATACTTGATTTGTAGACCACAGTAACGCAGTAACCCTTTTGACTGTTGAACATAAGAAATTGCGGGACATGATACGAGGTATTGGGTTTCCAGCACATATGATCCGCTATATGAATCCTTATGTCATAAACAACAAGCAGCTGACAGAATTAGCCGATGAAGCATCAAACTGGTTTGATGTACATAGGGGAGTAAGACACGGCATTTCCTCCCCATATCTGTTGTGTACTTATACAGAAAATGTAATGAGAAACATCAAAACTGTTGAGACCAGAGACAATTTTGACCCATTTGTTACTTGTGGAGATCCAATTCCAGAACTCAGATATGCAACTGCATAGTGCTAAGGGGTTAGAAATGCTACTAGTGTCTGTGAAAAGACAGTGAAGATCAAACAATGTTCTGAACAAACAAACAAACAAACAACAGAAAATGTCAATAGACCAAAACTCACAAGCAACAACGAAGACATTGCAAGTGTTTCGCAACATGAATATCCTGACTTCACAATCAACACAATGGGGACCGTTTCAAAGAAGTTAAACGTAGACCGGCCGTAGCAGTGCAGAAGTTTGACAATATTAAGAGCCTATAGTGCAACACCAGGAAACAAATTAACGTGAAAGGTTTCGCACACCGTCACACGTCTTTCCTGTGGCAAGATACGGATGCTAATAATGGACCATTTCGTAATCATTAAGAAAGAAAATATTGGCATTTGAACTTAAATATTACAAGAACATTTTTGAATATCTTCCTTCGACCAATAAGAATAAACATGTTGGCATGCTACAAGGTGTGAACATCAATTATAACTGGCTCTTAAACATCATCTGAAATATTTGGACGCTATTAAAAGACAGTGGTTCGGAAAGAGCGTTGATGGAAAGCATTGGAAGAAGACACCAGGTGACCAGCACGAAGATAGACACAGGACTTTGTAGACACCAGGTGACCAGCACGAAGATAGACACGGGCCATTGTAGACACCGGGTGACCAGCACGAAGATAGACACAGGACATTGTAGACATCGGGTAACCAGCACGAAGATAGACACGGGCCATTGTAGACACCGGGTGACCAGCACGAAGATAGACGCGGGACATTGTAGACACCGGGTGACCAGCACGAAGATAGACATAGGACATTGTAGACATCAGTTAACCAGCACGAAGATAGACATAGGACATTGTAGACATTCGGTAAACCAGCTCGAAGATAGACACAGGACATTGTAGGCACCGAGTGACCAGCTCGAAAATAGACACAGGACTTTGTAGACACCCGGGACCTGAAAACACACGAGGCTGAGGAACTGGCAAGGGATCGGCAGTCTTTTAGGCTGGCCGTGATTAGATGGACCTTCTGTAAAGGACGCGCACATGATGATGATGACGATGATGATGATGATGTCCAAGAGGGCCACACAAAACTACTTCGAGGGCCTCACACAGTACACAGACCATGGGTTGGGGACCTGTACTCTGGAGTAGTAGATTTAGACAGTATTTAAGAATCAATAATATTAAATGATACAGTATTGATTGCAGACAACAAACAGGATCTGCAACATTTAGTAAATGCGAATAATGTACATAGTGAACAACTAGGGTTAGAATTAAATTGTAAGGAGACAGAGATAATGGTCGTCTCTAAGAAAAAAGAAATACCACAATGCAATATACGGGTAAATGAAAATATTCTTCAACCAGTGAGTCAGTACAAGCATCTATGAACAATGGTAACAAGCGATGCAAGATACCTTACAGAGATTATAACAAACATGGACAAAGCTTGACTTTTGCAAGATCGAAAGCAAACCAACAAAAAGTTGTGTTAACTGCAGTGAGAAAAAGAGTGTAACGTGAACTCGGCCAATTCGGCTCAGCCTAAATGGGCACCATAAAGTTCCTGTAAAGGCGGACAGTGTGTTATTGACTACATGACTCGTCGAGTGCTAATTAGTCTATAAAATATGGGGCCACCACCACACACCCAATAAGTCTCAAGACATGAAATATGGCCCTTGACGTTTGTAAAATTGCGCCCAAACTTCTATGAGATCGAATCATATAGAGTGTTTTAGCTAGGGACACTGGATGTTGTCTAGTGCGTCCTCTAGTCTCTACTTTCTTCTTCTCCTTCTGTGAGCGCCAAACAATACTTTGTGCGATAACAGGGAAAGCTGATTCACTCGCAAAAGTCAGTCCAGCGCAATAGAGTAGTAGCACGTGTATGGATTATGCGTGAGTTCATAGCGAGCGAAACGTAATATATATATATATTAGAGAGAGAGAGAGAGAGAGAGAGAGAGAGAGAGAGAGAGAGAGAGAGAGAGAGAGAGAGAGAGAGAGAGAGAGAGAGAGAGAGAGAGAGAGTAGAAAAGTTGTAGTTATTGTTCATGAGGAAATGTGGTGCATCTAACTTATCCCCAGGGCGGTCTCAAGTGTCCAAATGGTCAGGGACCTATTAATATAATTCACATTGTTGTAAAGATTATCTGTGTATTTGAAATGACCATGTTTTTGTAGCTGGTTGGAGTCTGTTGACATGAAACCTGTGGAGAGAACATGACTGAACTAGGTCAACTCTCAGCCAGATCGCGTGTGCTGTGCTGCATCTCGACCTGATTACTTCCTAGTGCTTTTGTCCAAAGGTCAACAAGGTGTTCGACTGCGCCTGGTCCTGCAGCCGGTAGGGTCAGGATTGGCTAGCCTCTCCCAGGCGGGGTGCAATGTGAAAATTATGAGCCTGCCGATGACCCGCAGACTACTTAGTGGAGACTACTTTGGCACCAGGCCGAAAGGGAAGTCCCTACACCAACCACACTCCGAAAGAGGCAAGTCCTTTACGGAAACTCATGCGACCCGAACACCAATGCACTAAGAGTTAAAACCCGCTGTCTCCCAGAGGATTAACAACCAACAACAACATTCTGTCTGGTTCGTAGTTTCAGGTGCGTTGTTTTTTTTTTTCCTTGCGACAAATAAACAGATTAATCCTCTTATTCACCTACGTCATGTCTATGTGTCGCCTAGGTTTCGTCCAGTCTGCATTTCTGCACATATCGACCATGTAAACAATAGGCAGGAAATGCAGTTATTCGATCTCAGCTTAGCATGTGACAATATATTAACGACCGTGATAAATATATTCACATGTATTGATCAGCTCTGCAGGAGTATATGTTAATATATAAAAACAACGTCAACCGAATCAGAAAGTCATGTTATTTTATTTGTTGCAACCCTTACCGAAGTTCGTTTCCGATATGTCGTAAACGTAAACATTGATTGGCTGGATTTTTTCTCCTCCGTTTTCATCGTTCGCAAGCAGATCTCCACATCCGTGGTCAAGTAGTTAAGCAGTCCGCCTCGAGCACCGATGGTTTGAGTTTGTTTTCAGACTGCGTCGTTCAGATCCCTAGTGCGATTTCTCCGGAAACCCAAGGTGGTCATGGCTGAAGCTACTCAGCTCGTGCCTTGTGCCATGATCTCGGCAGGCGGCTTGCCTGAGAGAGATGGAGTAAAACCTGGAGCAATGAAGTCGATCTTTAACTTTAACTTTTAACTTTAATCTCAAAGTTAATGTCTCTAATAAAAGTAGTAGCTACTTTGAGGTTTATGAAATTGTGCTTTTCTGTGTGTGCCTTATCTCGTTTTGATTCCGGCTAACCCATACACACTACAAATTCTAGTGCAATAGACTTATCTTTGCGCTTCGATTAAGCCCCTCCCCCCTTCCCAACCATTACCAGTGTCCCTCGTTATCAAACGAATCCACTCCAACGTCTGAGTTACTTGTAATTTATGTCCCCAAGTCAAGGACGAGAAGTCAACATTTTAATTCATTTGCCCGGTGTAGGGGGTGAACCATCGGTCGGTAACTATAGCTTTCAATTATTATGTTGTCTAGTACGTCCTCTAGTCTCTACTTCCTTCTACTCCTTCTGTGAGCGCCAGACAATACTATGTGTCTTTATTGATGAACTGTCTTAGTGGCCTCAAGGAGTTCCCCAATTGATATTTCTGTGTAATAAACTAAAGTTAGAAGATACTGATGAATTAACCGTGGAACTGGTAATATAACAACTAAACATTTTTTGGAGGAGTGTTCAGCATATGCAGAACAGAGAAAACTACTGTGACGTACACTCGCTCCATGTGAGGACACACTCTATGGAAATGTCAACAAGCTCAAGTTGACTGCTGCTGGCTTTGGATTTATAGGTATTGGCATTTAAAGGTGTTATGATGATGATGACGATGATAAAGAAGAAGAAGAAGAAGAAGAAGAAGAAGAAGAAGAAGAAGAAGAAGAAGAAGAAGAAGAAGAAGGAGAAGAAGAAGAAGACGAAAGATTATATTCAAAACAATGTTTTCCCGTAGTGAATTTGAATAACAGACACAAACAATAGATTGCACGATTTATTGCCTGGCATATTTCGCTGCATCTCGTCAGGTACATACTGCAGAAATCACACAACTTACGTGAATTAGCTAGATAAATCCTTCAAGTTGAAATATACACAATTTCGCACAGTAATGTCACTTATCTACCACGGTAATTTTAAGCTGACTAACATGTCTTTCTGTTTACACAATTCTGGCTTGCGTTGATAGATCATAATTGCTTCTGCAAATTTTAACAAGCGAGTATTTTGTGTGGTAAACAACACGCGAAATGCAGTGTCTCTGTCCACGACATGGCCACTGTCGACAATGTGCCTACCGATTGAAGACGCCGGGAGCTTCCGGTGTGTCGGCCCTACGAGGCTAGCATTTCCTGTGTGTTGTATCTTGTTGACCCATTGAGGTATGTGTTCTGACACCCGTTTGTTAAGCTGTCTCTCTGTTCTACCAATGTAAACGGCCTGGCATCTACATGTGAATTGGTAAATACAATTGTTTGTGGCGTACAGAGGAACAGGCTCTTTGACTGCTGGTATAGGAATCGGTACGGTTTTATATCTAATGACTGGAGTTGACGCACAGCATGTTCGACCTACTGCTGTAGTAAGCCGGTTAAAAGTTAAAAGTTAAAATTTGAAGAAGCAATTATGATCTATCAACGCAAGCCAGAATTGTGTAAACAGAAAGACATGTTAGTCAGCTTAAAATTACCGAAAGATTATATATTTATTAAAATTATCATTCTGTCTCTCTTTGTCTCTCCTGATTTCCCTCTTCCTTTCTCTCTCTCTCTCTCTCTCTCTCTCTCTCTCTCTCTCTCTCTGTGTGTGTATGTCTGTGTGTATGTGTGTGTGTGTGTGTGTGTGGGGGTGGCTTAACGCGCGCATTTATACATTGGATGTTTTAAAGAAAAAAAAATATACATTGAACTTAGACACTGTCATGGATTATCCATTTAAATCATCTACAGCCTAGAAGAATAAGAAGCAGACAAATAAGAAGACTGGTACGACATTTCTAATATGTCATCTCTCCATTCTCGATTTGTGGCATGCCTATCCTAGCAATGCTTATGTTAACATTGAAGCGCAAATCCGTTCCGTGTACACCCATGTTCATTCATAACACGCGTTATCTGGGCTTTCGTTATCAGTTCTAAACTAGGCTTGGGTACGGCTTCTGTTTATATCCCTGTTTAATTTGTTGATGTCTTCATTGGCGCTGTTTATCAGAACACGACATCCACAGACAAGGCTGCCATTTCCATGCACAGTTCACAGCGATGCCAGCTTCCGGTTTTCCTGATATTCTGTGAATAGACAGAATACATTATTCTTAAATGTTATCTCATAATTTCCATATACAAGCCATGTTTTCATTTTGTAAACAAACAAGCGCAGACTGGTGGATATTATGCTCTAAATATGTCTGCCTCAATCTTTCACGCTATGTTAGATAACTAGTTATTTAGTTAGTTAGTTAGTTAGTTGGTTAGTTAGTTAGTTAGTTAGTTAGTTAGTTAGTTAGTAAATATACTGAGGAACATGTCGTATTTCATGGAAACAGAAACAATCAAATACAGAGGTTATTGAAAAACTGGAATGAAAAGAGAGTTGATGAAAGAAAGGCCACGTTAAAAGACATAGCACCCTTATAAAACCATAATGGAAGACAAGGTTGAAGGTAAATGAGCGAGAGGTAGAAAACGATACAAGTGGGAAGAGAACATCAAGAGATGGACGAACATTAGACTAACAGAGTTGAGTTGAGTTGAGTCAAGAACCGACATCACTGCACCCAGGACATTCCCATACGTTCTCAGTCCCCTCGTTCAACAGCCAGCGAAGAGTCATACTACTAATCGTTCCCACCGCTACCTGATTAAATGTTCTCCTGGTCTTCCCTCTCAGTTTTGAGATTCTTCCAGAACCCCTGCCGATCCCCCGCAATCTCATTCATTCCACATATGGGTTCTCAATCTGTTCCCCCGCCTTCTCCACCTGGTCCCACAAGCGCACGACCACCTCCCTCTTGTCCATAGGCAAGATGCCACCAAGAGGTGCATTCCCTGCTAGCCTATCAGCCTGTTCATTCCTCCGTACACCCGCATGGCCAGGGCAAAATATCCATACAATTCTCACAATCTGTGACCTCTAAAGCGACGAGAGCCATTCCACACGAAACATTCCTTTCTCCACCTTGCTAAGCATATAATTTGAATCCGTAATTAACACAACGTGTGTTGCAGTAGTCTCCTCTAGCCACCGGAATGCCGCTGTTACTGCCTCCACTTCCATTCTCATGCTGGAGGTCAGACTGACAGAACGTACAGTCAAGGCGAGAGACAAACAGTGTTGGAGATCCATTGCAGCCAACCTCCATTGTGGAGACGGCACCTGATTGATTGATTAGTTAATTACTAACTAGTCGACAGATCATACTCATTGCACATCGAACCATTCAGTAAATAAGTGCTCGGATCCCTTCCTTAGTAAATCCCGCAACGTGTAGCGGCCCACGACACCAGTTCTATGTTGATTTATTAATCTTCTTTGGCTTCCTACATACTGTTCTTGTTTGGCCACACCTCTTTTAACTTGCTGTTCTCGCAGTCTGACCATGGTTGTAAGTTCGCAGTCATCACTTGGTTCTCGCAAACGACTTACTTCACGTAGAGCATTCAGTATATCAGCCTGGTCCATGGCTCACCCGCCCTCCACAGTAGCCTAACTTGCAAGCCTGTCAGCCTGCTCATTTCCTAGTACACTTGCATGACCTGGCACTAAAATGAAACCAACCTTCGCCAGCCGTGTCCGCCTCAGTGACACCAACCACTGTCTTCACACCCAACCCATCTCTATCTTCATGAGTTTACTCATTGAGTCATTAAGGAAACATGCCCGAGTGAAGGTCAGTGTCCCGAGCTTTACTTATTGCCAGGACTTTCATAGTAAGACAACTTGTGGTCAAGGCAAAGGCGCCAGAATCTTCCTTCACAAGTGTCCCTCCAGCCTGAGCCTTAAAAGCCTATGAGTTTCTCACGCGTCGAACGACCGACCTACATGAGTAAACGACAGCATCACCGTCTAAAGAATTCTCGAAGGCGCTATGTTGAGTCCGGTGATCAACATAGATAGCCAAGCAATATAAAAGCAGGGGCTCCTTGCTTCTTGTACCTCTTCGGTGTCTGTAAATATAGTTCGGTGACCACTGGAAACAAATTCATATTTGTATCCACTATCATTTAACTGAAAACTGAAATTTATCTCAGTCATCGGTGTATCATTGTAGGCACGTTAAAGTCAGTTGCATGTCCGACACAGGATCTCGCAATCAACCGCTGCATGCTTTAGTTATTTGTGACAGTTCTTACGTTCAGTAGTTTGCCATTGCTGTGTGAACAACCGACACTCATACCATCGAAATCAACACAAGGCGAGCTACTTCCAAATCGTTTGCTGTTTATTTCGAACCTTCAACTCAGTATGTCGGGAAATTGTGGAACGTGTCCTTTTCCCCTAAGCCTCAGCGCTAGCAGTGTAGGCAAGAAGCCAGGTACATGTGTCGTGTCATGTCGGCAAGAAACCGGCTACATGTGTCGTGTCATGTCGGATTATGTCGTCCGTAGAAGGGTATGATCAGAAGAGGACTCTGCATTATCTGGGCATGTCAAGAAAAGAGGAAAGCTGGAGTACATCGTGACAACGGAAAAATTGCAGGTGAGGAGAGGCAGGGGAAGACCAAGGGAGAAGATACCGAACAGTTTGACATCATGGCATGGAGGACAATCAATATCAGAAATTACTGGCAATGTACGAGATAGAAGGTTGTGAACCGACATGATCACCAACGCTGCATGACATAGACTAGAAGAAGAAGAAGAAGAAGAAGAAGAAGAAGAAGAAGAAGAAGAAGAAGAAGAAGAAGAAGAAGAAGAAGAAACAGGAGGGGGAGGAGGAGGGGAGAAGAAGAAGAAGAAGAAGATGAAGAAGAAGAAGAAGAAGAAGAAGAAGAAGAAGAAGGAAAAGGAAAAGGAAAAGGACTAGGAAAAGAGGAACAAGAAGGAGAACAGGAAGAACAAGAACAAGAAGAACAAGAAGAACAAGAAAAAGAAGAAGACTGGTGTCATATGTCTAATATGTCGCCTCTCCTTTCACGATTTGTGACATTCCTATCACATTACTCTTGGGAAGGTGATGATTTATCCCTCCATCAACATGCTGAATATGAGGAAACAAGTCAGACTTCATTCTTTCAATTTCAGACAAATCAATTTAAGTGTAATGTTTATTCCTTTCTTAAAATTAGTTTGTTAATTCCTTTTGTTACATTTATTATTTTTTTTTTTAGCATATCCTTTTTACAGGACTTAGCTGTCAACACCAGCATCTTTCAGCTGTATGTTGATCTCTTGGCAAGATTACGCTCAGTAGTTTGCCATTGCTTTCTGAGCGGCCGGCTCACATACCCCGTAAGTTACCGATGCGATTCGAACCACTGCTGATTTGAACCGTCATCACGTCACCTGACGAGAGTATACGAGATTACGGAGAAAAGTCATAACCTCTAAGCCACGAAGCCGGCTTTGTTACATTAACCTACACTTATTCAAAATCTTTTTTTTTTTTTTTAGCATATCCTTTTACATACCCCGTAAGTTACCGATGCGATTCGAACCACTGCTGATTTGAACCGTCATCACGTTACCTGACGAGAGTATACGAGATTACGGAGAAAAGTCATAACCTCTAAGCCACGAAGCCGGCCTATTCAAAATCTGCTCAAGGTTATTGGGCCGTGTTGGACAGAGTTCTACTAGTTCAGTGGTTCTCAACCGGTGGGGAATTCCCCCCCCCCCTCCCCCTCCAGGGGGGAATTTTAGGGTTTCCAGGGGGGAATGAAGACCATTTCAAGATCACGTTAATACAAGAACCGATTACTTGATATTGTTTTTCCCTTCATACTTTACAGTTGCCGGCTTCGTGGCTTAGAGGTTATGACTTTTCTCCGTAACCTCGTATACTCTCGTCGGTAACGTGATGACGGTTAGAATCAGCAGTGGTTCGAATCGCATCGGTAACTACGGGGTATGTGAGCCGGCCGCCCAGAAAGCAATGGCAAACTACTGAGCGTAATCTTGCCAAGAAATCAACATACAGCTGAAAGATGCTGGTGTTGACAGCGATATCCTGTAAAGGATATGCAAAAAAAAAAAAAAAACAACAACAACAACAACAACTTTACAGTTATGTACGTCTCATCCTTCTAAAATTCATTTTATAAAGTAAGTAGACCCACAAATCATGTTTTATGTGGATGTCAAGACTTGTTTTAGTATATGCTATTACATTTACCTTCCATTTTTACGTATAATGTGTAGGGGTGGGGGAATCTTTAGATAGGAAATATGAAAAGGGGGGAATGACGTTCTGAAAATACGGTGAAGGGGGGCACGGGCCAAAATTTTGATAGGAAGGGGGGGGGGGGATGACGTTCTGAAAATATGGTGAAAGGGGGGGGGGACGGGCCAAAAAAGGTTGAGAACCACTGTACTAGTTAAATTAAGTGGCAGACCTTTTAGCATAAATATTATTCAAGTATATGCCCCAACAGGAGAATCCAGTGAAGATAGTGTCGAGGAATTTTATAATGACATAGAGTCTGCCTTAAAGAAATGTAAAAATTCAGAAATAAACATCATAATAGGAAACATCAATGCAAAAGTTGGAAATCAAGGTGATAGGAAGAATTCAATCAGTTTGGCTGCAAAAACAACTATTCCAAAATTAAAGAAGGTGGGTCGTAAGAAATGGATGACAGAAGAAATTTTACACCTAATGGAAACAAGAAGACTCAACAAAAATAATCCTGCCATATATGAAGAAATTCACAGACAAGTCAGAATATTATGTAAGGAGGTAAAAGAAGCATGGCTTGAGGAAAAGTGCTTAGACATTGAAAAACAACACAACAGTCAAAATACCAAATTAGTGCACAAAAGAATTCAGGAACTTACTAATAAAAGAACAAGTACATCAACAGGCTGTCTAAAAACTAAAGATGGCAAAATCATAATAGAGAAAGATCAGATTCTACATGAATGGACAGATTATCTGAAAAACCGTTATAATGATAACAGAGAGGAACAGTATGATATTAGATTTAATAATGAAGGGCCGCCAATTTTGAAGATGGAGGTTCGAAATGTTCTTAAGCATATGAAAGCTGGCAAGGCCCCCGGTGCAGATAACATCACAACAGAAATGATCAAAGCTTTAGAAGAATTTTGACTAGATCAAGTCACCAGACTGCTGAACACATTATATGATACCGGAGATATACCTTCTGAATTATGTAACTCTGTATTTATTGCAATCCCAAAGAAATCAGGAACCTTGGAATGTGATCAACATAGAACAATTAGTATAATGAGCCACATCACAAAGATTTTGCTACGAATTATCATGCAAAGAGTGAGGAAGAAAATACAACCTGAAATAGGGGAAGAACAATGTGGGTTTGTAGAAGGAAAGGGTACAGTAAATGCTGTGTATATGCTGCGAACAGTTATTGAACGTGCTATAGAAATAAACAAGGATGTACACCTTTGCTTTATTGACTACACAAAGGCGTTTGATAGAGTTAGACATGTCAACATGGTAGATATGCTTGCAGATCTACAAATTGATGGGAAAGACATTAGACTTATAAAAACATATATTGGAAACACCAAGCTGCCATAAAGATTGATAATGAAGTGGGGCAATATCAACCTATTAAGAGAGGTGTTAGGCAGGGATGTGTAATGTCTCCAGATCTTTTTTCCCTATACAATGAAAATATTTTCAGGAATGTAGAAGATATAAATGGAATCAGCATTGGAGGACGAAACATCAATAACATTAGATATGCAGATGATACAGTATTGATTGCAGACAATTCACAAGATCTACAACAATTAGTAGACGCAGTTGTTGTACACAGTGAGCAGCTGGGGTTGGAATTAAATTGTAAGAAGACACAGGTTATGGTTGTCACTGGGAAGAACAAAGTACCACAATGTAATATACAAGTAAATGGGAATTTTCAACAAGTGAATCGGTACAATTATCTCGGAACAGTCATAACATCTGATGGGAGATGCCTTGAAGAGATTAGAACAAAAATCGCCACGGCGAAAGTAGCCTTTAGCAAGATGAAAAACATTCTGACCAATAAAAAGATGTCAGTTGAAACGAGAAAAAGAGTGTTGAGGGGATACATAGAGCCTGTTCTTTTGTATGGATGTGAAACTTGGACAATGAGCAATCAAGCTGAAAAACATCTGATGGCTGCAGAAATGTGGTTTCTGAGGAAAATGCAAAGAATACTATGGACAGACAGAAAAACCAATGACCAAGTACTACAGGAGACAAATGAAAATCGGAAATTGATTAGAGAAATTAGACGTAGACAGTCGACATTTTGTGTACATGTTATGAGAAGAAATGGATTGGAGAACTTAGTGACAACTGGTAAGATCGAAGGGAACAGACCAAGAGGAAAACCGAGAGGAAAATACCTGGATGGCTCGGCCACATGGCATGGACGAGACAGGAACACTGAGCTGATCCACGACGCTGGTGATCGAGTGAAATGGCGAGTCATGACCGCCCACGCTTTCCGGCATGGCACATGACTGATTGATTGACACAATTCTTGCATTTACTTTGTGTGTTACACAGTGTTATTTTTGTCATGACTTTAGACGCAAGAGTGTATTACCTTAAGGTTACATTTACGTAGGATACAAAGAAATGAAAGCGACAACAAATTGTAACAAAAATAACGAGTTAAATCAACCATTTCTTGGAGTAGAACAATTTAAATTTACACCTGCTGGGAATATAAATTAAGAGTTCAATTAACAACTGCTTGGAATATAAATATAGAGTTAATTTAACAGATGTGAAGTATAGATATAAAGAGGTGGATTAACATCTGCTTCAGGTAGACAGATTAAATTTTTTTTTTTAAACCGTGGCATAGAGATAAAGGAGTCAACTGCTTCGGGTAGACATATTTAAATTTAAAACTCCACGGTATAGAGATAAAGGAGTCAACTGCTTCGGGTAGACATATTTAAATTTAAAACTCCACGGTATAGAGATAAAGGAGTCAACAACTGCTTCTGGTGGACAGGTTTAAATTTTTTTTTAAAACACACACACACAGTTGTATATAGACAAAGAAGTCAATTAACAACTGCTTATGGTAGTATGTACTAACAATAACCTAAGTTCTGAGGTACTTGAAATTTACGTCGTCAAGTCAAGGACGCAAACTCAACATTTGAGTCCAACTGACTGATATAGGGGTTGAACCCGCTACCCCTGCATCAGCACGCCGTAAACTACTTCGCCAAAACCAAAACTCCATGGCACACCACATATAATTAAATGTTGCATGACCTTTGCAGGACATTGGGATTAATCCTAGGTTAATTTTCGAGGCGATTTCACCTTCAGAAGTTTGCCATTGCTTTCTGAATGAGAAGCCAGCGTTGAAGTCCAACTGATCGGTGTAGAGGTTAATCCCACTATCCCGCTATCAGCGCACCGGAAGTTTAAGAACTAACCCGCTCCTGTCCCTTCGGCCAGATCGACTGCTACACTACAGCTGCTCCACCGTGTTTGCACATTTTACATATATGAATGGGCCGGGAAACAGCAATCAACTCGAAAGTTAACGTTATGAAGAAAGACAACAACAGATGCTAGAGAAACAAGTTCATTACTGATGTACGTATAGTTTTCAATGTGCCTCTTGTGTAGCGATTTTCTTGATGCCTTGCGTTGGGTTTTTTACGAAATAGTATGAGTGCCGGTCGTTCAGAAAGCAGTGGCAAACTACTGAACGTAAACTTGCCAAGAGATCACAAATGCAAAAGTAAAATGTTGGTGCTGACTGCGACGTCCTGTAAAGGATATGAAACTAACTTTAACAGAGTATTATTTATTTTGTTTCGTTGTATCTTCCGCAATTTCAATGCTCAGTGAACGGAAATTTACATTATAATACATGTTCATAGGATTTTGTACCATATTTGGTCTAAGTACTCTAAGCCTTGGTTTTATTTAGCAGTGAATCATTTAAGCCTATTTTGTTGAATATCATTTGTAGACTCTCGTGTGATCTGACTAGTCATCTATGTATAGGCTCACATGAGTCGTAACACGGGCGAAGTTTTCACGCACAAACTTGTTTAAGAATATATAAGTATACATTGATATTATTACCCAAGCAGTGTTGTCAACGTCAGAGAGTTTCCGCCATGTGTAAACAACATGGCACATATACGTTTCCGGTTGTTAGGAAGTTGTTTTCTGGCTGTCATTATGCTCTTTAGAGTAGCAAGTTTATAGTGCTTCGAGTGTCATAAGGACAGAGTTTTATTATACTCTGTAAAGTGCATTCAAATCATAGTTGTATATTGCTTTCTTAGTTTATAACCGTATCATATATTGTTACAAGGAAGAAGACTATATAGTCTTTACATAGAGAAAATGACGCAATTTCACCATAGTAACAGTGACACTTATATTGACGCAGGCGTCTGGTGGTACGTCAGACGATTAACAATGGTCAGATAACAGACATCTATTTTTATATCCACATCATATACCATTCATCAAGGCCGTTCTAGTGTGGGATGTCGCCTTGTAATTCACAGTCCTTGTATTAGCTGACTGTTTTTATTATGTGAATGGCACCTTACAATCTTGACAGACCAAAGTATGTGAGTTGGAATGTGGCCAAAATTATTCCATCACAATGCCTGGGCAAAGATTCAGAGAACATGTTCCCTCTCTCGGCCTTGCCTCGTGTATTCCAGAGGAATGGGTAACCAATACGTCTGGAACAAGGTAGGCTGCAGACGCTGGCGGCTCCGCGTCAAACCTCCGAGACCTCGCCTCCATGAGCAGGTGGCGAGTGGTGGCCAGACACTGGAACCCATGGAACCCGACTTATAGGCGTTCAGCCAAGTCCCACAGGTGAGGGCCTCGTACGCGCCTGGACCATACGACGCGTACATCTGTCAATCACAAGTGTCCGGACCTGTGTAAAACGTCTACTACCGTCAGACTCCCCGTCTGACTTGTGCGGATCCCGCGACCACCGGGAATAGGCCCGCCGGAGATATCGCCGGAGATATTGCTCGTCTGTTGCGAGCAAATCCCCCATCCTTCAACTGTGTGGATCTCGCGACCAGCGAGAATAGGCCCGCCGGAGATATTGCTCGTCTGTTGCGGGCCAATCTCCAACTGAATAAGTGAAGAAACGATAAAAGTAGTGGTATTTCAATTGCGTTTGAGCTCCCACCTTTGCTACACCCTTCATGTGTCTTCACAAAGTCGGACTAGAGTCAAGGCCAACAGGGTCTTCTTTCCCCGCTGATTCTACCAAAGCCCGTTCCCTTTCCCGTGATTTCTGCCCAGTGCTCTGAATGTCAAAATGAAGAAATTTAACCAAGCGCGGGTAAACGGCGGGAGTAACTATGACTCTCTTCAGGTAGCCAAATGCCTCGTCATCTAATTAGTGACGCGCATGAATGGATTAACGAGATTCCCACTGTCCCTATCTACTATCTAGCGAAACCACAGCCAAGGGAACGAGCGTTTATTATGTACATTAATGATATTTCAGGAGAAGACATTAATAAGAAGAAGAATATTTTCCTTCAGTTATTTTTGACTGTGGATTGATGCTCCCTTAAAATATGAAGTCTCCAGTGCCCATTTTGATAAATCTATTGCAAAAACAAATTGCTACCCATTCAGAATGTCCTCACTTCAGTATTATTGACAGATCCAAATTAATGACAATAGCTTATGCCAGTGGGTCTCAAACGGTGGGGGAATTCCCCCCAGGGGGGAATTTTAGGGTTTCCAAAAGAGAGGGAAGAGGGGGAGGGGGGGGGGATTTAAGATTATTTCAAGATCGCGTTAATACAAGTACCGATTATTTGGTATTGTTTTTCCCTCCATACTTTACGGTTTTGTACTTCTCGTCTTTCTGAAATTCGTTGTATAACGTAAGTAGATCCGCAAATCACGTTTTATGTAGACGTCTAGACTTGTTCTAGTATGTGTTATTAAATTTAGCTTCAATTTACGTATACAGTGTGTGTGTGTGTGTGTGTGTGTGTGTGTGTGTGTGTGTGTGTGTGTGTGTGTTGGAGGCGGGTGGGGGGGGGTTATAGGGAGGAAATACGAAAGGGGGAAATGACATTCTGAACATATGGTGAAAGGGTGCTTGGGCCAAAAAAGGTTGAGAACCACTGGATTATACGGTTTCGTACCAATAACATTGGAATGGGCAGTCAACAACTTGGAACGTACAATCGTTTTTAAACGATCTACGACGCCTTTAAGCCAGTTATACATTATGGGAAAATAAGTTACCCAGGAGAAGCTTCAGCGACTCACAGAAATAGCCAGATGCGCATTGGCCATAAAGCATACATACGACCATTCTGGTGATTGTTACATTGCATGCCCTTTTCAGGACGTCCCACTCACCGCTAGCCCCTATTGGCTGTTTGTGATTTATTAGACAGTTTTACGTCCAGTAGTTTGACATTGATATCTGAAAGGGAAATCAACGTTTCAGTCCAACTTACTTGTGCGTGGAAGCAGCCCATCGCCTTCAGCGCACACGCATTTAAGAGCTCTCTCTCTCTCTCTCTCTCTCTCTCTCTCTCTCTCTCTCTCTCTCTCTCTCTCTCTCTCTCTCTCTCACTCTCTCTCTCTCTCTCTTTCTCTCTCTCTCTGTCCTTGTGTGTGTCTCTCTCTCCGTGTCTCTCTCACACTGTCTGTCTGTCTGTCTGCCTGCCTGCATGTCTGTCTGTCTGTCTGACTGCCTGCCTGCCTGCCTGCCTGACTGCCTGCCTGCCTGCCTCCCTCTCCCTCTCTCCCCCCTCTCTCTCTCTCTCTCTCTCTCTCTCTCTCTATCTATCTATCTCTATCTCTCTCTCTCTCTATTTCAGTTTATGAAAACATCACACACACACACACACACACACACACACACACACACACACACACACACACACACACACACACACACACTGTGACTCACTCACACAAACTGGGTTCACTAGGAAAGTAATACAATAGTGGCCGCCCGTTTCCCCACTATTCTACAGTCATCAGTCCTACGGCTGCCCTAATGAACCATCCCCATATACTGCACGTATCATACAGTGACCCATAGATCACAGCTGTGTCACGGCCATCGACTCATTGCTGCCGAACTACGGTCAAGCGCACTTCATTGTACTATCACAATCAACAATACTTTATTGTACTATGACAATCAACTATACTGTCGGATGTTTTGGGAACATCTCAAAGTGATAAAGGAAAGCTGAAGTTACTCTCTCTCTCTCTCTCTCTCTCTCTCTCTCTCTCTCTCTCTCTCTCTCTCTCTCTCTCTCTCTCTCTCTCAATGTGATCCTGCCCGTTGTAATTATAACAACCTTCAGTGATTCAATTGTTTGCGTCAATAAATAGAGTCCAGGAGAGCCGAGAAAGTCCCCAAGGTGAATAAGGAAACGATTTCCTTGAACAATAATAATCTTGTGGAGTTTCCTTGCCCCTCTGCTATCAGCTACTTAATTAATATCTATGGTATATTAATTAATACAACGATGATATAAACACTCAATGAATTCTTATCACATTTTATTAATCAACAAGCTGGGTTTGAGGTTTGGCCATTTTATAATACAAATTATCATCCAGTCCAAAGGTATTATGTATACTCATTAATCTCACAATCATTCACTTGGTTGTGAAATAAACACAAACAAAAACCCCAATTCCCCAGATGAACAAATACTACACATCTACCAGTGGAGTTATAATAATCATGAGACTTGATCATGAACTCGATCTTCTCCACTCTAGGGTTTTTGGAACCCATTTGTGTAACGATTTATGTCAATTTAACTACAGTTGGTCCACCGCGTGAGTGTCATTCTGGATCAGGTATGTTGATGGTTGAGTTGTCTCTCCACTTCCAGGTACAAGCTAAAGTTCCCTTGATTTCCTCAAGGCGATACAAATTTACCTGGTCTTTGGTGGTTGGATGACTTCTTGCCTGTAAGTTCTTTCAAAAAAGAGGCTTCATCATCAACCCAGCCAGGAGCTCCCATCAAGAGTCAGACCTGGATCAGGATGGATATAACTACTATTTGAAATTCCAGCATCACACATATATCTACTGATATCATCAATACATCTTTATGATCATTAGAAATGGAAGAAGGTAAAACCCCAAAGAAAAGAAAAAAGGAAAATAAATAAAGGGAGTTTTGACCCCAGGGAAAAATAAACAAAGGGGGAGGAGGGTCTTAGTGTTCCCCAACAGTTATCAACTCCATAGCTGGTCCATCTCCAGCCAATCATCAATTAAAGGGCACTCAAGGTTTAAACTACCAGATAAGCAGTGTCATCTTCGCCCATGCCTGTCACTCATGGTATCCAGGTTGAGTAATGCCTTGATCGATTCGGAATTTGATAATCTTGTTCATCACTCCCCTCTGTACATAATTCTTTTCCCTAGTTATCTTTCCATTTAAAAGAAGAGGCCTCATACAGTAAGTGTCTTAATTCCTTCACTAAATGCAATGAGTATTTACTTATAAACAATATAAGTACATTATGGCATGTTCTCCTGTATAACATTCAGTGGGTTCTTCCCAATCAAGTGCTTTGAGGAGGGGCATTTTCTCCCCTCTTCAACATGTAGGTATATGCTTTTACATTTCCCATCTATAAGATTTATCATCATCATACATCAAACAGAAGTCAAATCCATATAATTGTAACATGAGTGATACGGAATACAGAGTGGCGTCATGCAGAGAAGCTCACTAAATTATCACTTAGTGCATGTGTACCTCTGATAGACGTAGGTAGCGGTATGCCTCAAATTGTCTACTATCAGGTGATTGATTGATTGATCATACTCATCCTCCGTATGTCTCTTCTCTTCACCAAATCTAGAATCATTTTTCATAAATCGTAAACGTACTTGCATGGATGATGAATAGGCATAATTATGTGACTCCCAATCAATAAGTTAAAAGATAAATTCATATATTTAACACCAATGAAGTCACAATTGTATCACCACATGAATACTTCAATAGAACACAGAGGATTTTATGATAACACATAGGGAACATTTAGCGTGCCCATGTACTAGTTCTAGGATGAATTACACCAATTCCTCCTAACTAGTGATTGCATATTTAAGATAGTTCTTTACTACTGGACTATGAATTCTAACCTTCTAATTCCTACTGACGTAGCTTAACTGTTTAAGGATTAAAATGCACAACGTAGGCATAATGCTCATGCTTTCATAGAAGCTGCATAACTAGAATAAAAAAACCTCACTATGGGTTAACCTAGTGCACAGATTTTAATGAACTACGATATCTGAATATAGGGCTTAGTCTCTCCTGAATTAAGTTTTTAAGGACTAATCACATTTTTACCACACCAACGTACCATTTTCTGGGAAAGGCGCATAACTAACTTAATATTACAGTGTACTTATCTTCAACATAGTTGAATGTCTTCTTCAAGCCTAACGCAATCAGGTTTCAGGCTCCAGACTTAGGCTTTGATTTTCTAAGTTCTCTGGCTGCTTAATAGGCCGGCACTTCTCTTTCTTTTCCTGTATTAAGTTGATTAAGTTGTTTAAACTTCAGATGGATTGTTACTTAGAGGATACCAGGCCGTCAGTTCCAGTGGACCGTCTCATGTTGAGTGGTTGCTGGAGGATTTAATTCTGCACACACTGAACTTCTGCCGGTCTTTCTCCATTTTTATTCCAGACCGTCCTAGCATGGGCTCTGACGTCATGCCGAGTCGTGACCAGTGGCAGAACTCCTTTTTTGGCTATAATTAGAATATTTTCGTTCTTTCTTTTTTTTCAAATCAGCGCTCTGTTTTCAAATTACGATGATACAAATTTCATCCTTCTTCTGAACTATCGGCGCCAATTTCATCATTCTTCAAATTTGAATTTGATTATGATGGTGGTGGTTGTTGGCGCTGTTGCTATCTGGAAGGTAATGCGGGGAGATTTAAACATCGATGTGGCGGTTTGCAAGATGTATACTACATACACTTTATTGTATACTGACAATCAACCACACTTTATTGTACTATGACAACACCTCACTTTATAGTATTATTACAATCAATTACACGTTACCGTGGTTTCGTAATGAACCACGAATTACCGCTGTACCATAATCACAGCCCTTTTAACGCTGTACCAGCATCACATTTTACCGTCGTACCAGTCACCCTCAGGTTACCTCTGTAGTATAGTTACCCATGTATTATCATGGTTTTAAAGAAAAACAAACATTTGGAGCCTCTTAGTTAATTACTACATATTTCATTTTCTTCTATTTATTTCACAAGGCCACAGAATAGTATACCTTAATATACTTACTTTAGTGTTGTTTTTCGAGTTGTGTGTGTCGCGTGTCTTGTTATTATATGCCGATGAAGGGTTGTCGCCGCACAGTTCCCTAAATTTTTGGAATTGTAAATTTTCAAAATTACCTACACTTTTTATTTTTCTGTTGTTTACATTTCTACAGCTGTATCATCATTATGTGCCCTGTCGTATGGCGTAGGCGTCCATGTATCAGCACATATATTCCTACACGCTACCATCTCAGCCCATCTAGCATAATTTCTCTTGGTCTGCCTCTGCCCTTTTCCCAACTGATCTTTCCAGTTTTTAATTACCGCAGCTGTACCGTAGGTAAATCCATCTCATATTGTACATACGTTATCATTAAATCATAATCTCCCACATGCTACAGCAGTATCAGTCGCTCACTTGTTACTACTCTATCAGTTACACACATGAACTAAGACATCTGAAAATAGGGCTTAATCTCCCCAAGTCTCGCCAAGTCTCGTCACCTACACCAAAATTATCCACATGCTACCGCTATAGCACAGTCACCCACATATTGCCACCCTTCCACCGTCACTCACATGTTACCGTGTACCACACTCACCCATGTGTTAGTGATCAGTAAGGATCATCATCGCGACACGATGGGCAGGCCTATAGGTGTTCCGAGCTCCTCCAGCGTAAATCGACCAGGTCGTACCCTTTTTTGTGTTGGTTAATCACATGTCTTGTGTTCTTGACAAAGTGGTCATATCGTGCGGCTTTCCGCTTCACTCCCACTTCCCTCACTGTGGACAAGGAAACAGATTCCCAGGTTACCGTAAAGTTATCTGTTCGTCCAGCGTCTCAAATAGTGCTGATGATGCTCTTCCCATTCCGATCATTGCCATGTTTGCGAACAATTAGCTGGCCTCTTGCCTTTCACGCCTGAGTGCCCCGGTACGTGGATTAAATCCCCCCCCCTCACCCCCGCATATCCCATTACAGGACATCGCTGTAAACACCAGCATTTTACCGCTGTTGTTGATGTCTTGGCAAGATTACGCTTAGTAGTTTGCCATTGATTTCTGAGCGGCCGGCTCACATATCCCGTAAGTAACGGGCGTGGCGAGAACCGCTACCGATTCTCGCGCAGCAGCGTTTGCTCACGTGGATAAACGGGATTACGGAGAAAGTAGATTAAAATTAGCCTGACTAAATGTAAGGCGTTAAGGACGTTGTTCGTAATCCCGTATACTCTCGTACGAAACACAGCTGTGTGAGATTCGGCAGCGGATCGCGTCGCGCTGGTTACTTTCGGAGGTATGTGAGCCGGTCGTTCAGAAAGTAATGGCAAACTACTGAACGTAAAACTTGCTAAGACATCAACAGCAGCTGAAAAATGCTGGTGTTGGCTGCAATGTCCTGTAAAGGATGTGCGGAGGAAAACATGTGAAGTGCTCAGTGTGTCGAGTCAGTCTGGACCTTCTTGAGCAGGTTCATTGAATCGCTTAGTATGCATGCATGTGAATACTGTTGCTTGCTGGGTCAAAACCAAAACATGGATTACAGCCATTGTAACGTAATGCTACTTGTTGCAGCGGCACAAGCACACCTTGCTTCCGTCACAGATTTGCAACTTGAGCTTGCTGAGAATGCCCATGCACTTCTCATGCCCCGGACTACCGAGCCATCCGTAAACATTACTGCATCACTCTCTCCAGTGTTTTCGTGTATTAGCGCTTTGACCAATGTCTCTACTGCGGCAGGATCCTGCTCTCTACAAATTTTGTCAAGAGGGATAAAACAGAGATGGTGGCATGAAAATCTTCTGGCATTGGTATCCACTCCCTTTCAAGATTGATGTCAGTGGGTCTGCATACTTTGTGGATTTCTTCTTCAGCACGTCCCATCCACTATCTGCTCCTCTTCAGTCGATTTCCTTTAGGTGTTGACCAGGCAGCGTGGAGTGGGTGCCGTACATCTGCCTTAACTTTAATGTAATCACCTGCTTTGACCAGTTATAGTCTGCTATTTATAGAGGGAAAGTCCAGAAGGTATCTCATGGCTCGACAAGATGTATCCCTATTGCAAACCGAGGACTACTCGCGTGGCTTCATTACCTATTGTTTCAAGTGTTCTTGTTTGCGTGGTGCTTATTGGTAGAATGGATAGCGAGTATTCAATGGTAGAAGGTATTACTTCCTAGTGGCTGTTGTTCAAGGTGGGTGGCAGTCATTATTTTCATTGCAGACAAACCTTTTCTGGCCTTTTTTATGAAGTTGTCTATGTAATCCTCGAATGTCCGACTTCGGTCGAATCTCATATCCAAATATTCAATGAACCCACATTTTAACGCTGACACATAAATTACCGCCCACTCACATATTACCGGTTTTCCCCAGTCACCCACACGTAACTGCTGTACCACAAACACCACATGCTGACGCTAGAGCACACCAATTACGTACAAGTTACCGCTGTATCAGTCACCCATCTGGTACTGTTGTAACACAGAACTCTACATGTTACCTCTGTACCTCAGCTACACACAGTTGACTGTTGTACCATAGCCACCTACATGATAATGCTGTACCAGTCACTCGCATGCTGCCATCGTACCTTAGTCATCCACTTGTGGCTGCTGTACCTCAGTTACCTACATGTGGTAGCTGTACCACAGTCACGTATAAGTTACCGTTATACCTCAGACACCCTCATGTTACCACTGTACCACAGTCACGTATAAGTTACCGTTATACCTTAGATACCCTCATGTTACCGCTGTACCACACTCACTAATAAGTTACCGCTATACCTTTTACACTTAATGGAAACAAGAAGACTCAACAAAAATAATCCTGCCAAATATGAAGAAATTCACAGACAAGTCAGAATATTATGTAGGAAGGCAAAAGAATCATGGCTTGAGGAAAAGTGCTTAGAAATTGAAAAACAACACAACAGTCAAAATACCAAATTAGTGCACAAAAGAATTCAGGAACTTACTAATAAAAGAACAAGTACATCAACAGGCTGTCTAAAAACTAAAGATGGCAAAGTCATAATAGAAAAAGATCAGATTCTACAGGTATGGACAGATTATGTGAAAGACCTGTATAATGATAACAGAGAGGAACAGTATGCTATTAGATTTAATAATGAAGGACCAGCAATTTTAAAGATGGAGGTTCAAAATGTTCTTAAGCATATGAAAGCTGGCAAGGCCCCCGGTGCAGATAACACCACAACAGAAATGATTAGAGCTCTAGAAGAATTTGGACTAGAGCAAGTCACTGGACTGCTGAACACATTATATGATACTGGAGATATACCTTCTGAATTATGTAATTCTGTATTTATTGCAATCCCAAAGAAATCAGGAGCCTTAGAATGTGATCAACATAGAACAATTAGTATAATGAGTCACATCACAAAGATTTTGTTACGAATTATCATGCAAAGAGTGAGGAAGAAAATACAACCTGAAATAGGGGAAGAACAATGTGGTTTTGTAGAAGGAAAGGGTACAGTAAATGCTGTGTATATGCTGCGAACAGTTATTGAACGTGCTTTAGAAGTAAACAAGGATATACATCTTTGCTTTATTGACTACACAAAGGCTTTTGATAGAGTTAGACATGTCAACATTGTGGATATGCTTGCAGATCTACAAATTGATGGGAAAGACATTAGACTTATAAAAAACATATATTGGAAACAACAAGCTGCCATAAGGATTGATAATGAAGTAGGACAATACCAACCTATTAAGAGAGGTGTTAGGCAGGGATGTGTAATGTCTCCAGATCTTTTTTCCCTATACAGTGAAAATATTTTCAGAAATGTAGAAGACCTAAATGGAATCAGCATTGGAGGACGAAACATAAATAACATTAGATATGCAGATGATACAGTATTGATTGCAGATAATGCACAGAATCTGAAACAATTAGTAGACGCTGTGGTTGTCCACAGTGAGCAGCTGGGGTTGGAATTAAATTGTAGGAAGACACAGGTTATGGTCGTCACTAGGAAGAACGAAGTAACACAATGTAATATACAAGTAAATGGGAATATTCTTCAACAAGTGAATCGGTTCAATTATCTCGGAACAGTCATAACATCTGATGGCAGATGCCTTGAAGAGATTAGAACAAGAATCGCCATTGCGAAAGTAGCCTTTAGCAAGATGAAAAACATTCTGACCAATAAAATGATGTCAATTGAAACGAGAAAAAGAGTGTTGAGGGGATACATAGAGCCTGTTCTTTTGTATGGATGTGAAACTTGGACAATGTGCAGTCAAGCAGAAAAACATCTGATGGCTGCAGAAATGTGGTTTCTGAGGAAAATGCAAAGAATACCATGGACAGATAGAAAAACCAATGACCAAGTACTACAAGAGACAAATGAAAATCGTAGATTGATTAGAGAAATTAGACGTAGACAGTCAAAATTTTTTGGACATGTTATGAGAAGAAATGGACTGGAGAACTTAGTGACAGCTGGCAAGATCGAAGGGAACAGACCAAGAGGAAGACCGAGAGGAAAATACCTGGATGGCTTGGCCACATGGCATGGACGAGACAGGAACACTGAGCTGATCCACGACTCTGGTGATCGAGTGAAATGGCGAATCATGACCGCCCACGCTTTCCGGCATGGCACATGATTGATTGATTGATACCTTAGATACCCTCATGGTACCGCTGTACCACAGTCACTAATAAGTTACCGTTATATCTTAGATATCCTCATGTTGCCGCTGTACCACAGTCACCGACAGGCTACAACTGTACTTCATTCCCCGAAGTCTAATACTGTACTTCATTCCCAGACAGGCTACAACTGTACTTAATTCCCCGACAGTCTACTACTGTACTTCATTCCCAGACAGGCTACAACTGTACTTCATTCCCAGACAGGCTACAACTGTACTTCATTCCCCGAAGTCTAATACTGTACTTCATTCCCAGACAGGCTACAACTGTACTTAATTCCCCGACAGTCTACTACTGTACTTCATTCCCGGACAGGCTACACCTGTACTTAATTCCCCGACAGTCTACTACTGTACTTCATTCCCAGACAGGCTACAACTGTACTTAATTCCCCGACAGTCTACTACTGTACTTCATTCCCGGACAGGCTACACCTGTACTTAATTCCCCGACAGTCTACTACTGTACTTCATTCCCAGACAGGCTACTACTCTACGTCATTCCCTGACAGTCTACAACTGTACTTCATTCCCCGACAGTCTACTACTGTAATTCATTCCCCGACAGGCTACTACTTACTGTACGACATTCTCCAACAGACGAGTACTGTACTTCATTCCCCGACAGTCTACTACTGTAATTCATTCCCCGACAGTATACTACTGTAATTCATTCCCCGACAGGCTACTACTTACTGTACGACATTCTCCAACAGACGAGTACTGTACTTCATTCCCCGACAGTCTACTAGTGTACTTCATTCCCTCACAGGCTACTACTTACTGTACTTCATTCTCCAACAGACGAGTACTGTACTTTATTCCCCGACAGTATACTACTGTAATTCATTCCCCCACAGGCTACTACTTACTGTACTTCATTCTCCAACAGACGAGTACTGTACTTCATTCCCCGACAGTCTACTAGTGTACTTCATTCCCCCACAGGCTACTACTTACTGTACTTCATTCTCCGACAGACGAGTACTGTACTTCATTCCCCGACAGGCTACTACTTACTGTACTTCATTCCCCGACAGTCTACTACTGTACTTCACTCCCCGACAGTCTACTACTGTACTTCACTCCCCGACAGTCTACTACTGTACTTCATTCCCCGAAAGTCTACTACTGTACTTCACTCCCCGACAGTCTACTACTGTACTTCATTCTCCGACAGGCTACTACTTACTGTACTTAATTCCCCGACAGTCTACTACTGTACTTCACTCCCCGACAGTCTACTACTGTACTTCACTCCCCGACAGTCTACTACTGTACTTCATTCCCCGACAGTCTACTACTGTACTTCACTCCCCGACAGTCTACTACTGTACTTCATTCCCCGACAGTCTACTACTGTACTTCACTCTCCGACAGTCTACTACTGTACTTCATTCCCCGGCAGGCTACTACTTACTGTACTTCATTCCTCGACAGACGAGTACTGTACTTCATTCCCAACGGTGGCAGAATTTGTGCTCACATTATTGAAGCGCCAGGATTGACCCAGACTTGTAAACTGGGCAGACAATTACGTTCATATACTTCTGGAAATTGCATTGGACGGAAAAGCGGCGAGGAAGGTAGCCAGTCATCTCATTTTGCGTAAACGTATCATACTCGGACGTGAAACACTTAACACACCTGAGACATTATCATCTGTCGCAGGATTGTCTTGTTTATACTGTTGTATCTGATGACACTCCCTCGATGTGTCTCCACCTTGCCGTGGTGGGGGAGCTTGAGTGTCCCACTGACCTCAAGCGCTATGCCGATGGATATTAACTACATATTGGACAGCTCTTGGGATAGGGACCAGACTAAGAGAGACACAACCTGCTACTCTGCAGGTAGACTGAGGATAGCAGTCTAAATCAGGCGAACGATGCCAATGATCTGTCTGGACACAACCTCTAAGGCTCTCAGCCGAGGGGTATGGCTGAACGTCTCTAAGCCATACACCCTCGGATGTGAGAGCTTGGCCGACACATACCTACATCAAAATTGAGGTGAGGTGCTGAGCACGCTACATGCTTAGTGCAGATACTTGTTCGATGGCTCTTAGCTGGGGGATATGAGGGATCCCCGGATGAGAGGGCCTGGCCGTTTCTCGCCCACAGACGCACGGAGGTAAGGTGCTGAGCCGGCAGCACATGTAGCCTACCTCGTGAGCGAGTACTCAAGGTGGAAAAAGACCTCGGTCGCACGTTCCGATGAAAATCTGTAACCGTACTCATGGAATGTGTAGTCAAAGGTGAAAAATTGTCTCGTTGACACTAAATGGAACGCTTGGCTTGCGAATCTATTACGTGGCAGCCCGAAGCATAAGCTTGCTGTGTGGAAGTCGAAATAAGAGTCTAACTTGTCTCGAAACCCGAGGAAGGCTAACCTCATTAAAAATGCCCGCTGAAGTCGGAAGTGCCAGCCTACGGGCGGCAAAATAAAAATGGCACTACGCAATTACGTCCGAGAGAAATGTCTTTCGTGACCGAAAAAGCTCTAACTAGTCTTCCCTCGTGCTAGGAAAATCTACCTAGTTTCCGAATGCCGCTCTTGTTCGGAACAGCTCTGACTAGGTAGTTTTCCGAATGTCCGTCGTGCCTGGAACAGCTCTGATGGGCACAACGACAAAGCACATGTCCGAAACGAAAACTCGCTGAGTGGATACTGTCTGCAGACCGGTCTGGTTTGTGCGGGAACGGCCCGGGGCGAACGAAATGCCCAATATATTGAAGTGAGGATTTAAAGCAGC
>OY992877.1:169849816-169942316 GCA_963921405.1 Cepaea hortensis
CTCCGCTTCTTTCATCTTGGTTGGCTGGCTTATTTTTCTTTCTTTTTCTTTTGACTTGTTCATGGTTAGTTGGATTTTGTTGCTAAACTTCTCCACGGGGTTGGGATTGCCAATCCCACTCCATCCCTCCGTAGTCGTCTAATATGATATGCATGGCAGGTTACATTACTATTCTTTGCTCCCCTTTAGGGCCCTGATAACAATATGGGCCTTACACCGTTTAGGCAAACATTTTTGTTTATTTCACTTGCGATAGATACAATCTTGTTGATTTAGAACACTGTCGTTCTGGTTGAGAGACTTTGCCTAATCGCCCCCCCCCCCCTTTCCACCCTTTCCCGACCAGTCTATATATTAGTCTATATGTAACATTAACTTTTTTGTTTCACTATCAATAACTTCTCCGTGGCGAAGGCGTTACGGACGCAGTTCGTAATCTCGAATACCGCATTCGAAAAACATCTGCGGACGATTTGGCAGCAGAACGCCTTAACGTTGGGTTTTTCATAACATGGTATGGGTGCCGGTCGTTGAGAAAGCAATGGCAAATTATTGAACGTAAGCTTACCAAGAGATCACTAGCAGCCAAAAATGCTGGGGTTGACTGCGACATCATGTAAAGGATATACAACTAACTTTAAATAGATTCGTTAGTTATGTAACTAGCTATGTACCGCTGTTAGCAAGCTTGCAAAATTCAAGTTATAGATAACAGCAAATAAAGTCGTTCTGACATCGTGTGAAACTTGAGGCCCAAATCTTTAGGTTTATGCTTAAAATCAATGAAGCTCTGACTAAAGAATTAGAGGAAATGACGCCTAAATGTCTAATGCATTTTGTTTTCATATCCCTTTCAGGACGTTGCAGTCAACATCAAAACTTTTCAGCTGCTGTTGATGTACTAGGCAAGATTACGCTCAGTAGTTTGCCAGTGCGATAGGGTCCAACAAATGCAGAACAGAGAAAATTTCTTTCCTATTCTTATGTTTTGTAGGTTATTCAAAGGCACTTGACTGTGAACAACATCAGAAACTTTTGGAAATCATGAGGAAAATGGTCTTTCCATAACATGTAGTACAATTCATAAAAATGCTCTATCTAGACCAACAAGCAGCTGTTAGAATAGTTGGCGAGACATCAGATTGGTTTGACATCAAGCAAGGAGTCCGTCAGGGTTGTGTGCTGTCCCCCTATTTGGTAAACCTGTGCGCAGAAAATATAATGAGAAATGTCAGAGATGATATAACCAAGGAGCACTCTAACTCGGCATGTGAGATTGCGATTTCCTTTCGGTGGACATTTGAAACCGTCATCTAGTAGGAATCGAATTTGATGTAATTCGGCTTAGGCCAGTGAAGGCCATTTATCCGTGATAGACATATGGCATAAGTTTTGCAAGGGGATCCGTAAAACCAGCACACAGTTCACTGACGCCCAATGTGAGGTGCAGGGTGTGTGTCCCTTTATACGCATATCAACGGCCTCAACTTTCCCTCAAACCTGTAATCGAAGTCACCACACCACTATCACACATATCGTTCTACATGGTCTGAGCATTCCAGATACAAACATCTTGCTATTCACCATCTCACGCGACCATGGGTGGGACATAATAACCTATATCACGCAATAGTTAAACGGGTGTGTATTTTAAGTAACGCGTTATCAGCAAGTTGACACCAGAACTCTGGTATGATAATTCCCACAGGACAATCACCGGCAGCCTTGTCCCCAATAACTTTGTATAGAGCAGATGCTTGAGTGGTCTGTTATCGTCATATAATAACCTTGTGTTGACAGCCTGCTGGCCACGCTCCTTCTTGCAGCTGTTGACATATATTGTAATGACCTAGTATTCATGATCTTGTCGATACGTATGTCGTAGTCGATGCATGTGCAAGCATTATAGACACACATTTCAGAAACTAAGGAAGAGACTCGCACAAGGTTGTGTTCTTCCACCTGATCTGCTATAGTTATATATACATTGGCACCTTGCCGTCTTGACAGACGATAGTTTGTGCTTTAAAAAGGCATAATAACTCTTAACTATGGCGGTAGCGAGTGTGACTGATAAGGCCAATTTGCGCTGTAAATGTCCGTTCACAGTGGGTGCATGTGAACACGTGGTCATTTCCACCATCATGCACCATCTTACGTCTCAAACGCTTGGTGTGTGACTTTTCTGCAATAATTTTCTCCTTTGACTTTATTCCATTTCTGATATTTGCCCTCCATGCAACACGTTCAGCGGCGACTTGCTCCCAATGTGCATTATCAATGCCTGTATCAATCATGTCCCGCTTACACACATCTTTGTATCGTAGTAGAGGCCGACCCTGAGATCTCTTACCCATCTGTAATTCACCAAAAAAGATATCCTTTGGTATTCTACCATCATCCATCCGCCTAAGATGTCCTATCCATCTAAGTCTACGAAGACTGAGCATGGAATAAACTGTCACACAACCTGATCTTTCCAATACTTCAGTATTTGTGATTTTGTCTTGCCACTTAATACCAAGAATTCTTCGCAGACACCGCATATGAAAGCTGTTTAAATTGTTCTCTTGGTGTGAGTAAGTTGTCCAGGTTTCACTGCCATAGAGAAGAGTACTAAGGACACAGGCTTGGTAGACAAGGACTTTTGTTTTGGCAGTAAGCTTCCTGTTCTCCCAGACTCTTTTTCTTAACCTGTTCATTGTTGTTGCTGCCTTACCAATCCGGATGTTGATTTCCTGATCTAGGGATAATTTGCTATTTACCACCGATCCTAGATATGTAAAATGGTCTACTATCTCTAGTTCGGCGTCGTCAATAAAGATTGATGGTACCCCATGTGCACCTTGTGACATAATCTGTGTCTTCTTTTTGCTAATTGTTAAACCAAATTCAGAACAAGAATTGGAGAATGCAGATAGTAGACATTGCAATTCTTCCTCAGAGTGGGTCGTAACTGCAGCATCATCTGCAAAAAGCAACTCTCTGATCAGTACCCTCCTAATTTTGGTCTTAGCCTTCAATCTCTGAGCATTGTAGAGGCCGCCATCTGAGCGTGAGTGAATGTATATACCACCATCCTGATCACGAAATGCATATTTCAGTAGAAGTGAAAAGTATATTCCAAAGAGGGTGGGAGCTAGTACACAACCTTGCTTAACTCCACTCTTGATTTCAAATTCTTCAGAAGTTGCACCATCAAACTTGATTATACCCTTCATGCCTGTGTGGAACGATTCCACAATAGACAGAAGAGTTGGTGGGCAGCCAATCTTCTTTAGTGCCTTGAACAGACCCTCACGACTGACCAAATCAAATGCCTTTGTGAGGTCGATGAAGGCAATAAACAGTGGTTGATTCTGTTCACGGCATTTTTCTTGCATTTGTCGCAATGAGAATATCATATCAGTGGTAGACCGGTTCTGTCGAAAGCCACACTGTGATTCGGGGTAGACTTGATCTCCTAGGACTTGAAGTCTGCGCAGAACAATTCTGGCAAATACTTTTCCAACAATACACAGAAGTGAGATACCCCTATAGTTGTTGCAGTCGCTCCGATCGCCCTTGTTCTTGTACAGTGTTATGATGCTTGAATCTTTGAAATCCTGTGGGACTTGTCCTTCACGCCAGCATAGCTCTATTAGCTGGTGGATCTGTATAGTGAGTGTGTCTTGCCCACTCCTGATAACCTCTATTGGAATCCCATCCTTACCTGGAGCCTTGCCAGATGCAAGTTCATTTATAGCACACTTAACTTCTGTTATGGTGGGAAGTGTGTCCAGGTGGTCTCTCCATAGCACAAAGCCTGGGCTAAAATATAGAGATCATGTGTTGCCCATGCAGCATGATCCCTCTCTCGGCCTGCCTAGTTCACTCCAGAGGAAAGGTAACACCCCTACATCTGGAACAAGACAAGCTGCAGAAGCTGCCGGATCAGCAAAGCAATGCTCTAACTGTCCGCCTCTCGGAGCTTCGATCCTAGACCAGTCGCCAACCAAGGCTTAGGGCCTGGTCTGCCCTGCCATGACAATTTTGTCTTTAGCTTGCATTTCCTCGCACCAGGGTAAGGCTTGTACCCTCCCAATTGCGCTCTTCCGCCCGAAGCCGTTGGCACAATGTGGGGTGTCGGGTTTGGTAAGCGCCGCCCAACGTTCGGCGCTAACAGAAACCAGGTAGTACCGTCTACTGTTATACGGTAGCTCAGTCATATCTGACTAAGACCTGACTGCAATATAGTTATATATAGTGAGCATATAATGAGATCTATAGAAGATATGCCAGGCATTGCAATCGTTTGTCGTAGTATAACAACCTTAAGAGGTCTACGTGGCTAGGGGATATATAGGCTTGCACTTAAACTTCCGCTGGGTTTTAACCCCCATACCGGTCAGTGTAGAACCAGTTTTGCTGTATGGCAGTGAATCTTGGAATGTAAATGAACAAATTAAGAAGAAATTAGAAGCAACAGAGATGTGGTTCCTGAGACGAATGTTGAGAATTCCTTGGACTGCCAGAGTAACTAACGACGACTGCCTGAAACAGGCTAATGAAACTAGAAAACTGTATACAACAATAAGAAAGAGACATACAGCTTTCTTTGGTCATGTAATGAGAAGAGAGGCATTGGAGAACATCGTGACAACTGGAAAGATCGAGAGGAATAGAGGCAGAGGCAGACAAAGAGAAATGATGCTGGATGGATTGAGACGGTGGCACGGAGGAATATCAGCAGCAGAGTTGATCCAGAAAACCAAAGACCGAGATCTGTGGAGAGCCATGAACGCCTACACCAGCTGGCAGGGCACTTGATTATGATGACCGGTCAGTAGGACTTCAACGTTGACTTCTCAAACAGAAAACAATGGCAACCTTTCTTGTTTACAGAACGTAGCATTCAACCCCAGCATTTTTTGGCTGTTTATGATTCCTGTGCAATTTTAATGTTGCTTTCTGAACCACGGGCACCCATACCATTAAAAAAAAACAACGCTAGGCGGTCTGCTGCCAAATCGCCCGCAGCTGTGTTTCGAACGCGGTATGTGGGATAACGAACGGCGTTCCTAACACCTTCGCCACGGAGCCGACAATGGGAAACGACAGAACCTAAATTTGCTTAGAAAACCAACCTGGATTTAGGGTTGGTCGCTACGTCCTATGAATTACAAACAACATGTTATTTATTTAAACAACGTTACAGATACCACAGTTCTGATAGCTGTAAGTCAGAAGAACTGTAGGCAATGATAGATTAGACTGATTGTAGCGATGTGGAGAAAAGGGTCGCTGCTGGACAAACAAGAGGATGGAGTACCTGTAATATGCAAAAGCAAAACACAAAGGCGATGGTTGAGGGTCTATGTACCAATGAGGGATAAGGGACAAAGCAAGAAGTAGAGAGTAATTGATCTTAAACATGCTGACATGCTTTGTATGGGATGAATTCCTATCTTATTTTACAAGCTGATGTTATTTGTACAAGATCTTCTTTGATGAATCGAAGCTTTACGTGAGGGCATTTGCTTTGTAAATAAACTAGCGAGAATGTGAAGATGTGAGTGATGTGGAGATGTGAGTGATGTGGAGATGTGACTGATGTGGAGATGTGACTGATGTGGAGATGTGAGTGATGTGGGGATACGCTTTGTGTGAAGATGGGATTGATGTGGAGATGTGAGTGATGTGGAGATGTGAGTGATGTGGAGATGTGAGTGATGTGGAGATGTGAGTGATGTGGAGATGTGAGTGATGTGGAGATGTGAGTGATGTGGGGATACGCTTTGTGTGAAGATGGGATTGATGTGGGGATGTATGTGATGTGATGTGAGTGATGTGGAGATGTGAGTGATGTGGAGATGTGAGTGATGTGGAGATGTGAGTGATGTGATGTGAGTGATGTGATGTGATGTGAGTGATGTGATGTGAGTGATGTGGAGATGTGAGTTATGTGATGTGAGTGATGTGGGGATACGCTTTGTGTGAAGATGGGATTGACGTGGGGATGTATGTGATGTGTAGATGTGAGTGATGTGGAGATGTGAGTGATGTGGAGATGTGAGTGATGTGCATGTGTGATTGATGTGATGTATGATATGATTGATGTGGACACATGTTTGGTGTGGAGAAGAACGTGATGTGGAGAAGTAAAGGGTGTTGACACGTGCCTGATGCGGTAATGTGGTAGATATGTGATAAATGATCCTATTTGTGAAGGTCAACGTCGCTAACGGAATAAATTATGTAACTGTCCCATGGCTGTTTACACGACTTCAGCGAAAACAAAGGTGTTATGCAACTCAATCATTGTTTACATTCGTGGTGACCTACTTACCCGGGTGATGATCTGACGTTGCCAGGCAGGTTCGGTTTTGCTCGCCGAGTGTGATAACCTTATGTAAGGTTATGTGCCTGCGTGCGATCTCAGGTTAAACATTCACATGGGCGTATCTAGGTTGACCCAGACAGCCTCATTATTAAGGTCATAAATTAATAAATGAGCGGAGAAAGTCGGGTCTCTTTTTATGCTTTGTTTGAATCTCAGTAGATTATGTCATTAGTTTGGCGGGAGGTGTATGCAGCCATGTCGCTTCATAATACAGCGTCCGTATCTTCTCAATAAGCCTCACATCATACGGTTGATCGCACCATACGACCATCTCAGTTAGCCTCTTCTTGAGGTGCCTAAGTCCGGAAAAGCCACTGTCGATAAGGCCTTTCCAATCCTTTCCGTCATATTGTATTTAAGCATATTTTGCTTATCTTCTGCGCATTACCTGGACCATTAAGAAAAGCAAAGAATAGTGACAGTATAACCTTCTATCATGTCGTAGGGTTGGCTTTAGAGATGATTCCCCATTCTGTAGAAAAGTAACCACGAAATCCAGCTAACCATGAAGAAAACTAAGTTAAATAAAGAATATTATATGATTATGCGAATCAAGGTGGAACAATGGCGGCAGAAAGCTTCTAAACACGAGTGAAACAGTGCTGTTCTCAGGTCATGCAGATGAAATCCCCCCCCCCCCTCCCTTTCAACCCCTTTTCTTCCGGCTTCACTAGTAAAGGACTGGCTCTAATGCTATCTGAACAAGGGAACTACAGGGACTAATATGGGAAGGACGTGGACGCAGCTGCACGAGACAGCAAACGATAGGACGGCTTGGAGTATTGGTTGAGGGTAGGGTTGCTAGACGTCCGGCAAAAAGAGGACATGTCCTACTTTATACCCTAATATTCTCTGTCCGGCAGGCAAAGCTAAAAACCTTTAAAATGTCCGACTTTTCTTATATTTTATGTTATAATTTTTTATGTATTGTTGTTACAACTTACAATGTATCTACACTCTACCGTATGTTTACTTTTTTAAAATATACAAAGTCTTTATTAAAATCCATTGCTTAATAATATTTATTTAATTTTCCTATTTATACCAAATGTGAAACACCAAAGTTACAGACTCTTATTCGACTCTGTAAAGGGCATCATTCTCACAAAGTACAATTTGAAGAATCTTACCTGTGAACAGTTTTATGCATATGTGATTGCTAACGAGATCTTCTACTAAAAGTTGGCTACTCCGAGAAATATGTTGTGTAATTAATAACAGGTATATGACCGGTATGGTATTGTAATAAAATTGTACTGATTGTGGGTTTAATATGGAACGATTCAAATGAAACATTCAATATGTCGTCCTTTGTCCTCTTTTTTGTCTTATTATGCACCTCATTTTGGCGCCCACGTATCTGGCAACCCAAGTTGAGGGCCTATGTTCTAAAGGGCGGTCATAGACAGAAGACGACATTGCTTATACATTATTTTTTGCCTAGCTCTTTACGCTTTACAAACAAATCTCTCTCTCTCTCTCTCTCTCTCTCTCTCTCTCTCTCTCTCTCTCTCTCTCTCTCTCTCTCTCTCTCTCTCTCTCTCTCGCCCTCTCTCTAATCCTCTCTCTACCTCCTCTCTCTCTCTCTTTCTCTCTCTCTCTCTCTCTCTCTCTCTCTCTCTCTCTCTCTCTCTCTCTCTCTCTCTCTCTCTAATTGTTTCCCATCTTTGTTTGTTTATTTCGTCGTCTTCTGTATCAAACATTGTCAACCTTCCCGATTGTCACAATGTTCTCCCAGTCGTGTTTGTCAGCGCCTGTCTGTTTCTTAGGAACCAGGTCTTCCATTATTGTTCTTTCTAAGCCACTTTCGTTGAATATGGCCAGTGATTCAGATTCCGAGAAATGATACTGTGTATATGCCACTCTTCGCAATTCACTGGAAAAGAAAGGCGGCGAGAAAGCGAATGTAGACCTTATCATGCTGTGACCTAGTATATATGTGTACTACCACATCATACACCTACGGTTACTGCCGTGTGTTGCCGGGGCCCATAAGGGAAGCAAAGAATAGCAACACTGTAGCCTACCATGCATGTCGTAAGAGGCGACTAAGGAGGCTATGGTTCCGTCGCCTTGCTACTGAGTGAGTGCGTGGCGCGACACTGTGAGCTGTGAGTTTCGAATGAAATGCTTTTGAATCTGCCCAAGGTTTTTTGGAACGTGACTGCATGTTCGGAGCGATGGCAGCTGGCTATGTCCCAGAGTTGACCGGTTTTTGCCTTATGCAGAAATGCGTGGCTGCTGGGCTTCTGGTTGACTGCCACTGCCATCGACGATGAACTGTATTTTGTGGACTGTGTGGGTGAACATCTAGGAAACATCCAGATGGGAAAATGACTGCCGATTCCATCAGAGATAAACTGGATGTTTCGTGGAGGACTATTGTGTTGACATTCTGGCGGCGACATTATGCACAGTGTATCTGTGCGGGCTGTTGTTTGTCGAGACTCCTGTCTTTTCCACTTTTCACATTGGGCAGTGGGGAGCGTTTTATGTGATATTCACTGGCACAGGAACGGAGCATAATGGGGACGACCCGTTGCTGTGAAGTTGGAACCGTGACTAACTAACTAACTAACTAACTAACTAACTAACTAACTAACTAACTAACACCTACGGCAGCGGCTGACTTGGGAATTACCTATATATTTACTTGTTTTTACCTGAATTAGTAGAACAACTGTTGTAGCATTGCAATGTGTGCAATCGTCAGATCTTCTATCAGCTTGCATTTTCAGTCAGACAGTAGACCATTTACAACCAGTTGTATATTCAGCCTTAAACAAGAGGTTTGTGGTATATTCAGCTTCAGTCCTACACACTGACAGTTTTCTAAAGACCTGTGTATGCAACTATATAAAATAGAGGTAAAGTGCCATTTTCTAAAGACCTGTGTATGCAACTATGTAAAATAGAGGTAAAGTGCCAATTTCTAAAGACTCGTGTATTCAGCAATATAAAATAGAGGTAAAGTGCCATTTTCTAAACACCTGTGTATTCAGCAATATAAAATAGAGGTAAAGTGCCATTTTCTTAATACCTGTGTATTCAGCAATATAAAATAGAGGTAAAGTGCCATTTTCTAAATACCTGTGTATTCAGCAATATAAAATAGAGGTAAAGTGGCATTTTCTAAACACCTATGTATTCAGCAATATAAAATAGAGGTAAAGTGCCATTTTCTAAATACCTGTGTATTCAGCAATATAAAATAGAGGTAAAGTGCCATTTTCTAAATACCTGTGTATTCAGCAATATAAAATAGAGGTAAAGTGGCATTTTCTAAACACCTATGTATTCCGCAATATAGAACCATATCGCACGCCTTAAATTGGATCCAGTATATGGCAAGTAAGTTGGTAAGTACATAATGGCCCCTATTACACACCTTCTGGTGTACTGGATACGTCGTGCTAGCGCTATACTTTTATAGTGCCAATGGAAACACACCAGGCATTGTTGTCAATAGCATGCCGGTCGCCTTTTGTTGCCTTGTTACCGAACTTATTTTTGTCATCGCTGGAAATGTTTTATTTATTGCCTTTACTTGCCTATTTCCAGGTACTCATTTTAGGCTGGGTCGACCTGGGAACTCAAATACATTTTGAACAAATCTGTCTCGATGGGGATTTGAACATCTAAGCACGGGAGGGCTGGCAAGCGCACTGGCCACTGCGGTTGCCCTGCGACAATGATTGGCCTCTTCAATGTCAGCGATCAACATTTGGTGTGTGTCTACTCCGGCATGGGTCCCGAATATTCGGTTTTCAGCTGTCCGAAACAGTTTGTTTTATAGGATTGAAGTCGCAACTGAGATGACCCTACGTTTTCACACGAATGCAACATGTGCAGTTACCAAAATATTTTCTATTACGAAATTGAGTCAGGCAAAATAAACTATAGTAGTTTTAAAAGGAGCTACAAATTCACTTGAAATATCTCACCGAAGAAGTGCGGTATAAACTTAGCAGATTCAATGCCGAAGGATAATATATTGCCACATGTGACCTCCCATTTGGACAGAAGGACAATTTATCGCCGTACTAAGATCATCATCGGCATATTTGTTTTGTTTCGTTGGGTCTTCCGCAATTGCAATGCGCAATGAACGGAAATTTACATTATAATACTTGTTAATTTGATTATGTACTATATTTGGTGCAAACTTACTTTTTGTTTGGCACTGAATCAGTTGCTTGCTTGCTTGCTTGTGTTCGTTGGCTTGAGCTCCAACGCGAAGTCCTGTATGTCGGATGAAGGCATCCTGTTGTCCAACATCAGTCTGATGTCATACAGGACCTGAGGTTTGCGTGAGTATCAGTTGTCACATGTCTGGCTTATTGGTGTGCAGACTGGTGGTTCCTCGCTGTACAGGCTGACACTCTCCGACTTCGGGGGAATCGGCGATCCTACTGACTTTAGCCAGGACCCTGAAGGGACCTGTTGCCCAGGACGCTCGACGAGGACGCGTCAATATGTCTTGGCCAGTATATAACCCGGCCCTGGTGCCTTGGAAACACCTCTGCGTCCCACTGAAACAGTTAAAATTGGACATAGTTTGCTCCCGATAGCTCTGCCTAGCGTAGTGAGATGTCTGCTGGCATGGCGACCTCTGAGCATTTACGATTTCTGAAATCAATACAGAGTGGCGTAGCCGCAAACTTAAATGCTTTTGACCGTGTAAAAGGTCTCTGGTTTGGAAATAACAGTCAAGGAAGATATTTATTCCTGGAAGACGATTCAGGGTTATTCCAGCACAGGACATTGTTGACACTTTTGGCATGCATATCCATGTGGCAGGAGAACCTTTTCAGCAATAAAAGAAAGCGACGTTCTGCAAAGGTTCTGCTTCATGATGATACAGAGTCGTGCAGTACGAACATAAAAAGTAGTTATTTAGGCTGATCAACACTGAATAGACACTGCTGTTTTCTTACTATAATAATTTCCGAGCTTAGCTAGACATAGCCGCCGCTTCTGAGCCCATTGATAGACAACAGCGTGATTCTTTTCATCAGCGACGAACATCTCAGATTTTGAGGATTGTGGTGTTTTTTCTTCCCATGATTTTGGCCCCATTTTTCTATATCTACACCTCAACGGAATGGATTCTTTCTTACAACAGTCATTGATAATTCATTTTCAGCCCTTGGGGTCATATATTGGGATATGTAATGTGAACATTTCTTTTTTGGGGGTAACAAAACATTTGTATTCTTTTATTGACTTGTCCGAGCCATTCAAACATGTTACTTCTCCACCTTCATCATGGGGTTGTGTTGTTTTATACTTTAAATTATTTCATAATGTGTTAGTTGCATGTTCTGTTTTACAAGACGTTGCTATCAAGGCCAACATTTATTGGCTGTTCGTGATTTACTAGGCCATTGTTTCTAAACTGCTGACTCTCATACCATCGAAATCAACGCATAGCGATCTGCTCCCAAATCGACCGTAGCGATTTCGAACCCTCGACCCGGTATGTCGGGGAATTATGAAACTGCTATCACTAACCCTTGCGCCCAGATGTAGACATGCTGTTTTATACCTTCACTATTTCATACTGTGTAGGTTACACAATCCTGATGTCTCTGCTTTCAGATTGACAGATTAACTAACCTGAAGGTGTAGAATTCTACTTTAAGATTGACAGATTAACTAACCTGAAGTTGTAGGATTCTACTTTAACATTGACAGATTAACTAACCTGAATTTGTAGGATTCTACATTACGAGAGCGAATCCCTATGTTGACATTGAAGTCCATGTCTCTACAACATATAGACAATACCATCGTCAGTAAAGGTCGCTTTCACACGCATCAGGCGCCCTGAGCACATGGTGCTAGATCCATATTTTGTACAGATCAAACGGCACTCGGTGGGTGATGTCATCGGTATCACAACGGCCGCCTTTACTTCCCAAGACATTTCCTGGTACCCATGTTAAGCTGAGTTGACCTGAAAGCCCAGGTCAAATTGTAAAAATTCTAAACCGCTCAGTTGAGAATCGAACTTAAGACCACCGGTACGGTAAACGCCTCACCCACACAATATCATCCAGTTACTTAAAGAATCGTGCACGATTATCATCCATCGTATGTCTTTCAGTACCGCATGTTTAGATGTTTAGACGTCTGCTATCAATGTCAAAAATATTTACGTTGTAAACCGAATGTACGACTGTAAACATCCTATACCGTTGATAAATTGCCAGCCCTCCCTGGCCCTCACTTGTTTCCTTACACCGCTGGCTTTTGTTTCCTTTTTACCGAACTTATTTTTGTCATCGCTGGAAATGTGTTCTTTATTGCCCTGACCTACTCCGGCTGTCTAAATTCCAACTACCTTGACCTGGGGGTGAATCCCTTCTAACTGGGTCATCCTGTCAACGTTACTAGATATTTCTAGCAGTTTGGTTCCTGATGTGTTAAACAATGCACGTGTAAACAAATACAAATAAATACAGTTCTACTGAAGTTGGGAATGAAAAGAGCGATGTAAAATATATTAAACTACTGAACGTAATAATTTGCCTATTAAATCACAAACAGCAAAGAATGCAGGGGTTGATTGCGACGTCATGTAAAGAACATGCAACTAATTTGGATAAATAGAACATTCGTAAAAAGACCAAGTGAAGAAAAACGTCGAGGCAGGCGATGAAGAGGTAGGTAAAGATACAAGTGGAAAGGCAGCATCGAGATATGGACGAACAGAAGCAGTCTGTCAGAGTAGAACCAAAACAAGAGATGGAAAATGTTGGAGATCCAACAGCAGTATTATAATATAACTGGAACAAGAGTTAGAAAATGTTGGGGATACAGTATCAGAGTGAGACAGATCACAACCAGAGTGAGAGAGAGAAAGTTTTAGCAGCAATCAATTAGTGTTCACCCAGAACCAGAAAAAAAAGCGTTGGACATCCAACAACCGTCTATCATAGTATAACAAGAACGAGAGATGTAAAGTGTTGGAGATCCAACAACGATCTCTTAAAGTACAACAAGAAGGAGAGATGGAAAGTGTCGGACATCCCAGAATATGTCAGAGTACAACCAGAGTGAACATAAAGTAATGGGCATCCAATAGCCGTCTGTCGGGGTACAACCGTAATGAGCGATGCAAAGTGTTGGAGACTCAAAAGCGGTCTGTCAGAACGAAAATAGTAAGTATTGGACATTAAATGGTAGTCTCCTAAAGTACAACCCTAACGATAAATGGAAACTGCAACAAACCTTGACCGTGAGAACATCACGCGAGTGATTGACTGGTCAGTTGCTGCCAGAACACAGAAGTAGAACAGGGCCATTGTCTGAAATTAGTGGCGATTAGTAGAAATTAGTTTCCTGACCTACCAACATGCGGAGACTTTTCTTAATTGATTGAACGAGTGAATGATTGATTGATTGATTGAACAGTTTCTGACAGAATGAAGATGTAGAAGATAAACCAGTGCCATTGTCTGAAATTAGTGGCGATTAGTGGAGATTAGTTTCCTGACCTACCAACATGCGGAGACTACTCTTAATTGATTGAATGAGTGAATGATTGATTGATTGATTGAACAGTTTCTGATAGAATGAAGATGTAGAAGATAAAACAGTGCCATTGTCTGAAATTAGTGGTGATTAGTGGAAATTAGTTTCCTGACCTACCAACATGCGGAGACTACTCTTAATTGATTGAACGAGTGAATGATTTATTGATTGAACAGTTTCTGACAGAATGAAGATGTAGAAGATAAACCAGTGCCATTGTCTGAAATTAGTGGCGATTAGTGGAAATTAGTTTCCTGACCTACCAACTTGCGGAGACTACTCTTAATTGATTGAACGATGGAATGATTTATTGATTGAACAGTTTCTGCCAGAATCAGTTATCAGTTGTCAGTTATCAGTTGGGGTATCTTCATTGCACTCCGGACATGTCCATAGGTGCTCAGATCCTTCCCCCAGCATATTCATCAGCGTCCGGTGGCTAATAGTGCCAGTTCTGTGTTGGTTGACGAGGCGCTTTGTTTTCCCGATGTACCTCTCGCGTCTGGCTGTGCCGATTCTTACTCCCAGGTCTTTCATCCTGGACAGGGATGTGGAATCACTGACGTCAAAGTCCTCTGTTCTCGCCATATCTTTAAGGACGGTAATAACATCGGCACGATCCATGGGCTGGCCATCTACAGGGGGTACAGAGCCAGCCAGTTTGTCAGCTCGTTCATTTCCCTCGACTCCCGCATGTCCCGGGACGAAGATGAAGGTGACTTTACGGACAACAGACTTCCGCAGCGATTCAGTCCACTGTCTACGTACAGATCCAGCTTCGACCTTCTGAATCATGCTCATTGAATCACTTAGTACACACACGTTGGTATAAAGCTGTGATTCCAGCCATATGAAAGCTTGTGTAACTGCCATCACCTCCATCGTCATGCTGCTCGTGGTCATAGAGTGGGCACCACTGGATTCTTGAACGGTTCGGCCCGCTGAACGGGCTGTAAATCCCCATGAACTTCTCTGCTGCTTTACAACAGATCCATCTGTATAGATGAGCACTTCGGGGCTATCTGAGTGTTCATAGATGAGCGCGTTAACCTCTGCATTGACAGCGGCAGGGTTCTGCTCTCTGCACCGTCTGTCGAGTGTGATAATGCAGGAGAAAGTGCACTTAAAAGCTGGAGGCACCGGCACCCATTCCTTGCCGGGGTTGATACTGGTAAGACTGCAGACCTGTCTGACGACATCTTCCGCCCTACCCATCCATGATTTGCCCCTCTTTAGCCTGTCACCATTTTCTCTGAATATAGCGTCATGCAGAGGATGCTGTTCATCTGCACTTATTTTTAAGTATGCACGAGCTCTCCAGATCTTGATCCTGTGTTTCATTGTCGCGAAGTCAAGGAGGTATCTCATTGCTACACAGCTGGTGTCTCTCGTGCAGCCCAAAATGATGCGCATAGCTTCGTTTTGTACCTTTTCAAGTCTTCAAATCTTTGTAGGGCTGACAGTGAGGATGGCCAGGGCATACTCGATGCGTGAAAGCACAAGTCCTTGGAACAGAAGTATTAGCAGTCTTTGCTCGATATTGGCAGTCGCCATGACTCTCATTGCTGACACGCCTTTTCGAGCCTTCGTTATGACATAATCGACATGATCTCTGAAGGACAGGCTACGATCAAGCCTCACGCCAAGATATGTCATTGACTGGGTTCTACTCAAACTGCTCCCATCCATTCTTACTGCCGGCAGGTCTGTTTTCACAATATGGTTGTTTAGTGAGAACCATGTAACCGTTGCCTTTGCAGGGTTGACAAGGGCATCGGCATCAGCACATCATGAGGAAATTCAATCTAGTTCGCCCTGCATATCATTGGCAACCGCCTGTCTATCTCGACCCTGTCGATACACGAGGATGTCGTCAACGAATGACAGAGTTTCTGCCAGAATGAAGATGTAGAAGATTGTCAGCGACTTGTTCGCTGCAGATTCTCAGGACTCCCCTACTTTCGCACCGCACGAAATAACAACTCGTGACATTTGCGAAAGGAATGCAATTTATTTAGAGCCGACATTTCAATGGCTCTGCGAGCGTAATACTTCATCATCGTTATACAACATGAATGCAATGAAGTGGTGAGAAATGATGCTCGAAATCACAATCTAAATGAATAGCCTAATGTTTGCCTATTGCCTAGAAACTATAGCATTGGTTAAGGATACGTCTGCTCTCTACCGTCTCCAGTCGGGTCTGTCCACACGCTACACATTGCGTGGACAAGCACGGACACTGTCCCCTCCGTGCAGTAGCTATTATTGCGTGCATGGTCTCGCAAGCACGCTGGCTTGTGAGCTCGAGTAACCGGGCACTTCACGGTTACTCGCAAGGACAAGCTTGCCAATGGCTTGGGGAAAGCCCTAGCTCAGTTGTACGCATTGGCCCCTGGTCTGACACAAAGGTGTCTCCTTGTGAGGCTATTTATAGTGCTTGGTGTCTCTCCTGTCTGGTGTCTCCCTACTAGACTTATGTTTACTCTCCTTAACTCTGTAAGGTCTTATTGGAGATCTTGACAGGCACCCCTCCTCGCTGTGAAGTGTTACTTCCCTTTTACTCCTGTTTGTAACACTTCTGGTCACAAAGAAAAATTGGTTGCTCCAATTTTGTCAGATATCCAATAAGTTAAACTCTATAGTTTGGGGATAGAACAACTCTCTTCTTCCTTTACTCACACTGCTTTACCTTTTCACTTGGCTAATTAAGTAGCCCATGTATCAGTATAGTTGGCTCTATAGATATCTTTGGGAATTGTTTTGGACCGGAACCATTGTCTTATGACTTATGTCCTGGCTTCTGTCGTTTGACCCTATGTCTTTTGACTTTCACCTATTGACTTCTGTCTTGACCTGTCCTCAAATTGCCCGAAATGACAACACACATACAAGTTGACTCTATTTTGAGTACAACACATGAGCACAAAGTGTTCATTTTCCCATTAATATCCCCTCCAACTCTTATACACATAGTTCTACGTTTCACCTTCTCGCTTCCGCTTGTGAAAAGCTATATTCACTGTTACATTAAAGTTTTAAGAAGTTATTGTGTCCCCTGAATTTAAAGTTATTGTTCTTTAAACTGAATAGTGTGTGCATCGTTTATCTGTTTATTTTCCTGTTTGTTTGCGTGTTTTCTAATAAACTACAATGTACTTAACTCTCTAACACGTGTATGCGTTAGTGTACTAAATGTGTGTGTTCCTTCGAGCGCCGCAAATCGGTTTATTGTGGTCACAAACGTTCATTATTCTTATTTGTGACCACAACTCCGTTTTCTGAAGCTCAAAGTACGTTCTCTATATCATCTATTAAAGTATGGCAGTAACCCACATAAAAACTCGACAACACATTGCTACACATATGACACAGACAAGTCAAAATAAGACGTTTACAGCGGTGGAAAAAATTTCCGCTAACTTTCTCTCTCGCTCTCTTCATTTCAATATTTACTAATTTTCGCATTCTCTCTTCGCATTTATTCTTGCATACATCTTTCATTCACTTTCATACCTTTCTTTCACTCAAACATTCTCTCGTCATTAAAATATGTTTCATAGCATCAAATACATGAATATTACATATGACACAGACAAGTCAAAATAAGACGTTTACAGCGGTGGAAAAAATTTCCGCTAACTTTCTCTCTCGCTCTCTTCATTTCAATATTTACTAATTTTCGCATTCTCTCTTCGCATTTATTCTTGCATACATCTTTCATTCACTTTCATACCTTTCTTTCACTCAAACATTCTCTCGTCATTAAAATATGTTTCATAGCATCAAATACATGAATATTACATATATACAATAAACGATTGGCTGAATTATAACAGTCATCACGCCAAATGACTGTGCTTTTTGTTTGCACGTGTCATGTCTATACATAATATACAAACTTATGAGGATGGTTTGTTACCGATTCTGTAGTAGTAACTCACATAGTTTTGGTGTGCTGACCTAAATTACCCTCAAGGGAAATAATCTAATAAATACTTTCATTTAGGTGAATTGGGTTAATTACCTTAAAATGTTATTTGTGAAAAAGATGATGTTAATTCCTAAATGGTTGGGTTAGTTTGGAAATGATATTTTAGATAAATGAATTTATAAATGATTATGATTATATGGTAATAAAGTAATATAATATCTAACAATCGTATTTCTATAATTGGTGTTCTATTAAATGGGTTATTAACTAAATAATGGTGATTTCTAACTATCAAATAACAAAATAAAGTTATATATGCATTTGAAAAATTTGCAATTCAATAATTAATAGAAAAATGAAGTTATAGGTACTGTTAATAAAAATAATAATATACATATATCACAGTTACATTTCTATATTTAATTACACTAAATCGACGTCCTCCTTTGCGTTGTGACGATGGAGCAATACTCTTTGTAGACTATTATAACATAGTTCATTTCCGCAAAGTCTTCTATGCTCTCCTTCGTGGATAGTGTATAAATATAGTTTCCTACTAAGTTATGTAGGTTCATAGCTAACACTTTAATGTTCCTCTAGCTTACGTGTGTGTCAGCGCATGTTACTTCTGCGTCTGTTCGTTACACTTCTCATAGCACTGTTACTTTCACACAGGTTACATATTTGGCGATGGTAACGCACTTACACTGTATCATAATGACCACATACGGCACTGAGTTATCTAACATTACAGTGTCACTGTTTCTGCTGGTCTGTGGTCGATCCCTTCCTGTAAATCAGATATTTCTATGGATGATGGTCGACTCAAAATGTCCGCAACAGTGTTCAATCTTCCTTTTAAGTGCTGGATGGTAAACGTGTAATTTTGGAGTATCAAAGCCCACCTGTAAATTCTGTTATTGCTAGGAAGTCCAGACTGCATCAAAGACAACGGAGAGTTATCGGATTGGATCACAAACTGTGCTCCTGCCAAAAATCTATGAAATTTCTTGACGCAATAGATCAAACTGAGGCCCTCCAATTCCGATGCTGAGTATTTTGATTCAGCAGGGGTAATCTTGCGACTTACGTACATTACGGGGTGGAACGTCCCGTCGTAGACCTGTCCTAGTATCCCAGATATGGATATGGCACTCGCATCTGTGCGTAAGAAATAAGTGAGTTTTGGATTAGGCATACGAAGGATAGGTGGAACGCTGAAAAGATATTTCAATTTTGATAACGCAATAATTAATCCTGCATCTTGTACCGATAACTTAGCCGAAGCTTTTAAGATGTTAGAAAAAACACTGGTGATTTCCGCCAGATTTGGAATGAATTTACTATAGTAGTTTACCAGACCCAGTAAACTTCGGACCTGTTTCTTGGTCGTTGGCATTGTCAAATTCAGAATCTTGGTGACGATTCTGTCATCAGTTTTTAATTGGCCCCTGCAGATGGTATGACACAGGAAGTCAATTTGTTCCATGCCCAACTCTACTTTGGTTGGCTTCGCTGTGAGCCCAAATAATCGCAACCTGTCGAAGACTTGTCGAAGTTTCAGTAGGTGTGTTGTCCAGTCTTCCGTATGGATGCATATGTCATCTATATAAGTTGAAATATTGGTCATCCCATGGAGAAGATCCCTAGTTAGACGGACGAAAGTCGCTGGAGCGTTACGAAGGCCGAAAGGAAGAAAGCGCCACTCATAAAGTCCTAAAGGAGTGGAGAAAGCTGTTAGATGAATAGAATTTACTTCCATCGGGACTTCCCAATAACCTTTCGTGAGGTCAATCTTGCTAAATATGCGAGATGTAGACATGTCCAAGATTAGATCCTCGCATGATGGAATCGGTTCAGCGTCAATTTTGGTTATTTTGTTTAAGCGGCGATAATCGACGCAGAGTCGAATAGTAGAGTCCTTTTTGGCGACAATGACAATAGGGAAAGAATACTCTGACTGAGATTTCTGAATAATTCCGCTCGACTCGAGAGATAGAATTTCTTTGTCGAGGTTCGACCTATAGTTTAAAGGGATAGAATAAGGTCGACACTTGATTGGTGTGGTGTCAGTCAGAATGATAGAATGTTCTATTCTATCTGTCTTTCCTGGGATGTCGGAGAAAATGTCTCTGTACTCTGTCACTAGCTCTATGATTTGTCGTCGTTGGTTATCTGTCAGTTTCGTTTCTATCTTTATGCTGTCAATGGTCGCCGTCGTGTCTACCGTAGGAACTGGTAATTCCATCTCGTCTTCGTCTGTCTCGTTCAATACTGTTGTGGTGCTAGCTGTGTGTGCTCTTACCTGGCTAAGTGTGTTTGCGTTGTCGCTGTCGTGTGTCGCCCTATCTAGTGAAGTTGTGTTGTGTACGTCTGTCGTCTCATTGCTTGGTGTTGGTGCAATTTGTTCGTCTGTCTGTTGTTCTTGTCGTGAAATATATGGTTTCAGCATGTTGATATGAAATATCTTTAAGTGTCCTTTTATCGATATTTCATAATCTACATCTGATATTTTACGTTCAACGGTGAAAGGCCCTTGCCAAGATGTTAGTAACAAATTACGTTTGTCGGGTAGTAGAAGCAAAACCTTCTGGTTTGGTTCGAGGTGAATAGTTTTCGCACCCTTATTTGCATAATCGCGGTACATCTGACCTTTCCTCTCCAAAGATGCTTTGGCTATTACACACACTTTCATTATTCTATCGCGTGTTTCGGTTACCATCTCATACGGAGTTACTGCTGTTGGATTGTCTGGTAAGCTAGTGATTAGCTGATGGTAGATGGTTAAGGGTCCTCGAGGGTTCCCCCCATAACTAACTCAAAAGGTGAGAAACCCGTACTCGAGTGCGGAATTTCTCTATGGGCAAATAGCACTGCTGGCAATAGTGTGTCCCAATCAGCTGGGTTCTCCGCTGTTACTTTAGCCAGCATGTGTTTGAGATCCCCGTTAATTTTTTCTATGATCCCGTTGCTCATTGGGTGATACGGGGTACAGAAATGCTGCTCTACTCCTAACAATTTAGTTAAGGCTTGCGTAGCAGCCGAAATAAACTGCGTTCCCCGATCTGATAAGATAGATCGTGGGAAGCCAAAGCGAGAAAATATGTGCAAAAATACATTTTCCACATCTTTGGAGGTGATGTATTTGAGTGGAATTGCTTCGATCCACCTGGTGCATAGGTCCACGAGAGTAAGTATATAACGGTTTCCTTTGCTTGACACCTGATTCAGGGGTCCAACAATATCGACCGCTACACACTCAAATGGTCTGGATGCTAATAATGACCGTTAACTTCGGCCGTCACATGCTTTCCCTTTCGTACAAGATGTTGACAAATAGTACAAGAACGACAGACAGATTTTATGTCCGAACAGAATTTCGGCCAGTAAAAGTGTGACAGAACTCTGGCTCGCGTTTTATCATAAGCCAAATGTCCAGCAAACGGTGACTCATGTGCGATTTTAAGCACATTTTGTCGGTATGTTACAAGTAACACCGTCTGCTGAATTTCATGGTTATTATTTGTGTAATAACGCATGAGAATTCCGTTAAATTTTCTAAAGTATCAAGATGCATTCTTAGTCACTTTCGCTCTCTCACCCAAAAATTTAAAATACGGTGTAATTGTTTGGTCGGTGCTTTGTGCCTCGATAAATTTCTGTCGAGTAGTATTGGTATCTGCACCACTTGGTGTTAATAGCTGTAGCATTTCATTTTGTAAGTCAGTATAGTTTGTCTCAGTATCTGACCTTGTTACAGCGTTAGCCATATGTGTATGTTTCCAGGCTTTTATGTCGTTTTATGTACATTCTTTCAATGCATCTAGGCATCCTAAAATAAGATCAGTGCATGGATCTTGCAGGATAGCGCACGTAAATGTGCCGGTAAGGAACGGGGTATTGATATGCGCTTTTGCCAATGGATATTTCTCGATGGTTCCAGAGAAAATACGGCATTTGACAAATTCACCCGTATAATCTTCTGGTCTAGCAAGCTCTCTCCTTAGACCCAGTAGAGTGCTTCCGCTATCAACTAAACATTGGCATGGTTGCCCATTGACCAGTGCATCGTAGAACTTAAGTTTACCTCTGGAGGCACACGCTGCGTTAGCATCTTCATTTGAACATGGTATTATGTGCCCACATTCCAATTTCCCACCCGCATGAAACTGATGGCATACTTTACATTTCTTAAAGTCTAAAATATCTGTTACTGATGCTACACCCTGACATTCATTCGTTGGCAACACATTCACAAGTTACGGATCAATGTCACTCTCATCGTCTGATGATGTATCGATGAGTGCTGCATTATTTGCCTTCATTCTCTGTCTCCCCATACATTTATTGCTATAATGGCCATAACTTGAACAAAAATAACATTTAACAGCACGTTTAAAGGATGATCTTCTGCTTTCTTGCTTCTTCAACACTGTTTCTAAGTGTGACGGATATGCGGGGTTCTTATCACACATCGAGTAAGTCGGATGAAAAAGATTGCAATAGTTACATCGAGGTGGTTTCTGATATGGTTTGTCCTTCTTACGGTAATCTTTCTGGTTGTAAGATCTATCAGGAACTTTGTTTGCAAAAGCTGTAATTTCTGTGTCATGTGATGTAGTTTTAAAAATGTCCCGATTAGATGAAAAATAAGTGACCCCAGTTTCTCTAATTGCTGAATGGACTCAATATCTGACTGTTGTAAAAACTTTGCAAAAGGGGTAGGAACGGTAGAAATCACTTTGTTCATTACCATCAGCTCTTCTAGTTTTTCATAGTTGTTATCTACTTTAGCTGCTCTAGTCCACTTTTTAAATGTGCTCTGCACGTTAGAGATGTAGTCTAAGAAGGTTTCAGTTGCTTTTGGCTTAATCTGTGAAAATTGAATTTGGTACCCAGTAGCGTCTAAAAGAAAATGTTGCATTATCCTATCGTGTATGTACTGATAATTGTTTCTAAGCTCTGTAAGTATGGATTCTATTACTTTTAAAGGCTCCCCACTTAGGTTCCTCATGTAAATCATTGCCCAATCATCTAAAGGTATTTTCTGTGTCTTTAGTTGGAATTCTACGTTCTCAGTCCATGCGCTAATTGAATCACCTACACTGTATGGTTTGATAAGGCCTTTGTACTTACTAAATTTGTTCTGTTCTTCTTGGCTCTTTTGTTTGCTAGAGGCTATTTGTATGTTAGAATATACCTCCATTTCCTTCATCTTTAGTTTAGTCTCTGAGTCTACTTGTATCTGCTGTTGTTTGGTGGCATGATCTAAGTCTAACTGTTTCTGTTTGATAGCTTGATCTAACTCTAATTGTTTCTGTTTGGTAACTTCCTCGATCTTTTCATTTCTTTTTGATGTTGTCTTTCTAATGCTCTTTCATCTCTGTCAAGAGCAGCTTTTCTTTCTGTTTCTTCTCTCTGTAGAGCAATTTTCCTTTCTGTTTCTTCTCTATGTCGAGCTATTTCTTCTTTATACTTTTGATCCGCCCATTTCTCTAACTTTTCACCAGTATGGCCCATTTCCTTGCCTGCCTGGATACAGTCATTTAGCGACGCCATTTTTGCGTAATGTTAGTTCAAAATGATATCACAATAATATTCATACAATAGTTTGCAATAATGTGTTAGTAAATATACATCTTTACTGGAAAAGAAGATGCATGATTAATTTAGAGCATACCAAAATATTCTGAAAATATACTCATCTAATTCTTTGGAAGGTACGGTTCTTGGGATGTTCCACCGCTGTCTTTCACACTTACAAAATGATTTGACTTGATAACACAATGGCTGCTTCTGTTTAGTAGAGCAGCAAAAATTAGACACACGCTTATGTTGTCAAAACAAGCTTATATTTCATGCGAATGATGAATGGAAAAATGTGATAGATAGTGATAAATGGTGTTAATGGATGATTGATATGATCGTCTGAATGATTGTTAGATGATATGTGAGATGATTCGTCGTATGACAGTCGATGTCGTCTTGTCTTCACTTTCTGACTATGGCGTATCTTTGATCTAGGCTTCAGTTCGTCGCTAATCTATTTACTGACTTCGTAGAATGGTGACATTGATGGCTGTATCACACGCAATGAAATGTACACGGTGGTTACGATGGTAATGTTGACTGATCATTGTATACATTTCTATTGATTTTTGTATAATAACACACTTTCAAATTAATATTTGTAGAATTTCACACTTTAGCGATGTAATTTGGCTCAATTGTGGTTCACACTCCACAACTGGTATGATCGTATAATTCACACAAAAAAAAATTCTTTATGCCTTGTATGGAAACAAATTTACATTACTTTGAAATATATCACACAGTAATGATGTTGAATCGTGCAATGAACTGATGCTGTTTCAGAACATTCTAATACCAATCGATAGCTGGCGTTGGTTTAGTGGTTTATAACACCACTTGCCTGCTGGCGTAAACTGTTCGTTGAATATTACAACAAATGCCTGCTATGACTGCTTTGCTAGCGTTGGTTCACTGTATTCTGACAGCAATTACTTTGCTGGCGTTGGTTCACTGTGTTCTGACACCAATTGGGGTCCTGCCTGTCAGCGACTTGTTCGCTGCAGATTCTCAGGACTCCCCTACTTTCGCACCGCACAAAATAACAACTCGTGACATTTGCGAAAGGAATGCAATTTATTTAGAGCCGACATTTCCATGGCTCTGCGAGCGTAATACTTCATCATCGTTATACAACATGAATGCAATGAAGTGGTGAGAAATGATGCTCGAAATCACAATCTAAATGAATAGCCTAATGTTTGCCTATTGCCTAGAAACTATAGCATTGGTTAAGGATACGTCTGCTCTCTACCGTCTCCAGTCGGGTCTGTCCACACGCTACACATTGCGTGGACAAGCACGGACACTGTCCCCTCCGTGCAGTAGCTATTATTGCGTGCATGGTCTCGCAAGCACGCTGGCTTGTGAGCTCGAGTAACCGGGCACTTCACGGTTACTCGCAAGGACAAGCTTGCCAATGGCTTGGGGAAAGCCCTCGCTCAGTTGTACGCATTGGCCTCTGGTCTGACACAAAGGTGTCTCCTTGTGAGGCTATTTATAGTGCTTGGTGTCTCTCCTGTCTGGTGTCTCCCTACTAGACTTATGTTTACTCTCCTTAACTCTGTAAGGTCTTATTGGAGATCTTGACAAAGATAAACCAGTGCCATTGTCTGAAATTAGTGGTGATTAGTGGAAATTAGTTTCCTGACCTACCAACATGCGGAGACTACTCTTAATTGATTGAACGAGTGAATGATTAATTGATTGAACAGTTTCTGCCAGAATGAAGATGTAGAAGATAAACCAATGCCATTGTCTGAAATTAGTGGCGATTAGTGGAAATTAGTTTCCTGACCTACCAACATGCGGAGACTACTCTTAATTGATTGAGCGAGTGAATGATTAATTGATTGAACAGTTTCTGCCAGAATGAAGATGTAGAAGATAAAACAGTGCCATTGTCTGAAATTATTGACTCGCTCCCTGGCTTGTTGTTGTTGTTGTTGTTGTTGTTGTTGTTGTTGTTGTTGTTGTTGTTGTTGTTGTTGTTGCTGTTGTTGTTGTTGTTGCTGCTGCATATCCTTTACAGGACGTTGCAGTCAACATCTGCATTTTTCAGCTGCTGTTGATGTACTAGGCAATATTACGCTCAGTAGTTTGCCATTGCTTTCTTAGCGGCCGGATCACATAACCTGCAAGTCACCAACGCGGCGAGAACCGGAACCAATTCTCGCGCACTGCGTTACCCTACGTGGATAAACGGGATTACGGAGAAAGTCGTTTAAACTCTAGGCCAGGGAGACGGCTCACTGGCTTACGAACATATTAAGACAACACCAGTTTGATTGAACGAATGAACAATTGACTCAAAGAATGATATATTGATTGATTGACTTGGCTGTTTACGGCACAATGCATATGTAGCCAATTAATGCCATACTATGAAAGTATTCAATTCAATTCAACTTTATGTTAAAAGGGTTACAAATTGGGCACGCAGGCCCGTCTTACATTCGGCCCTTCCAATCACTCATCTTTCATTCATCAATAGTGCATAATACATTCAAACAGGGAAATACATTGTCAAATGCATGTTGCAAACATAAACAATGCATATTACAATGTTATGAGATACATCCCTCACGCACCCACACATCCCCCTCACACTCACATACATCCAACACCCATCGGCACACATCCCCATCCACCCACACACAACCCCCACCCACCCACACAAACCTCACCAACCCAAACATATCACCCACCCATACACACCCTCAATCTACCCACACACTTCCCCCACCCACACCCCACCCACCCCACACTCCCACATACCCACCCCACCCATCCACACACAGCCTCACCTAGCCATACACATCCACCACCCACCCACACACATCCCCCCACACACCCCACCCACACACTCCACCCACCCACCCACACAATCCCCACCCAAACACCCACCAACCCACCCTTCCCTATTAACACACATCCCCCACACACATCTCCCCACAAACACACCCATCCCTCAGCCCACACACAATCACCCACCCACCCATATCCACACACCTCCGACCACCCAGCCAAACCCTCATCCCCCAACCACACATCCCCGCACCTACACACACACACCCCACTAATCAACACACCCCGCACCCACCCACCCACATACTCATTCCCCACCCACCAGCCCACACAACCACATACCCATCAACACCCACACACATCCTACCATCCACCCAAACACCCCCACCCACACACATCCATCGCCCACACACATTCCCCACCCACCCACACATGCCCCACACATCTCCCCACCCACCCATACATCCCCCACCTACTCGCACATCCCTCACTCACACCCGCATCCCTACCCACACATACACATCCTCCACCCACACACATCTCCCTACCCACACATACATCCTCCACCCTTATACACATCCCCACCCACCCATACTCCAACCCCCGCACACATCCCCCTACACACACTCCCTCCACACATACATCTCCTACACACACATCCCCGGCACACATACGTCCCCCACACACATTTCCTCACATCTAGACACATATATAATGCCTCATATAATCACTTGAACTAGTATGAACAAACTCCCACACTTTACACACACATGCATTCTAACAAAAATTGTAAAAGGTGGAGAAAAAATTGTACATATACATTGTGTAACGTAAAAAAAAATAGTGATGCAATTCAACTCTCTCTCTCTTTTTTCTCTCTCTCTCTCTCTCTCTCTCTCTCTCTCTCTCTCTCTCTCTCTCTCTCTCTCCCTATCTCTCTCTCTCTCTCTCTCTCTCTCTCTCTCTCTCAAGTAGAAAAAATTAGCTACAAACTCCAGCCAATCATGAACAAAGGGCTTCACATGATTTGGGTGAAGGCTTATGCTCCATAGTAAGAAGAGCACATAGAAGAGGAGGAGTAAGAAGTAGAAGCATACATGTTAACTATAATGAATTCCCATAAACAACAAATATTACATAAACTGAAATTGAGACTCATCATGTGCTGTGTGTATTCAAATTGGCTCTACGAAGCGAAACGAGTAATGGCTAAGAAAAATGCAGTACACAACTGAGGCTTGAATTGTCGGTTTTGCGAAGACTAAGGCGAGTTTCTTGGATGGAAAAATGATCAAATAAGAAAGTTCTGGAACAGTCCAACATCACAAGGGCGCTGCTGTGGGAAATAAACAAGCGAACGACGAGGAACTTATGACACATCAATGGATATAATCTGCTACTAAACGAGTAATGGAGGGGATCTCGTGTGAAAACAATGCACGTTATATCATCCACGGCAGTAGGAAATATCAAAGAGTAGGCTATAACACCACAGCCCTGGCAACATTGCTAGTAAACAAGAACCTACCCACAGACAGACGTTATAAAACCTACGCCCATTGGAAATAGAAGCAAACAAACAAAAAACCTTTAAAAACAAACAAACAAACAAAAACAGGCTATAAATTCGCCGCCCTGGCAAAATTGTTAGTTAAAAAAAAACAACTTCTTACCAACGGGTAGCAAGTACGCTGGATGGAATCAGTCTAGATTAGTGGTTCTTAAGATTTTTTGGCCCGTGCACCCCGTCACCATAATTTCAGAACGTCATCCACCCCTTTTCGTACATCTACCTCTTCCTCCCTTCTCCTTCTCCATTACACCTTCTCCCTCCTCCTCCTCCTCTCTCCTCCTCCTCCCTCCTCCTCCCTCCTCCTCCTCCCTCCTTCTCCCTCCTCACTCCTCCTCCTCCCCCTCCTCCTCCTGCGTTCTCCTCCTCCCTCCTCCTCCTTCTCCATCCTTCTCCCTCTTCCTCCTCCCTCCTCCTCCCTCTCCTCCTTCTCCCTCCTCCTTCTCCCTCCTCCTCTCTCCTCCTCCTCATCTCTCCTCCTCCTTCCTCTTCCTCCCTCCTCCTCCCTCTTCCTCCTCCCTCCTCCTCCCTCCTCCTCCCTCCTCCTCCTTCTCCTCTTTCCTCCCTCCTCCTCCTAATCCCTCCTCCTCCCTCCTATTCCTCCCTACTCCTCTTCCTCCCCCCTCCTCCTCTCTCCGCCTATCTCTTCCTCCTCCCTCCTCCTCCCTCTTCCTCCTACCTCCTCCCTCCTCCTCCTCTCTCCTCCTCCCTCCTCCCTTTTCTTCCCTCCTCCTCCTCCCTCTACCTCCTCCCTCCTCCTCCCTCCTCCTCCCTCCTCCTCCTTCCTCCACATCCCTCCTCCTCCCTCTTCCTCCTCCTCCCTCCTCATCATTCTTCCTCTTCCTCCTTCTCCCCCTCCTCCCTCCTCCCTCCTCCTTCTTCCTCCTCCTTCTACCTCTTCCTCCCTCTTCCTTCTCCCTCCACCTCCTCCCTCCTCCTCCTCTCTCCTCCTCCCTCCTCCCTCCTTCTCCTCCCTCCTCCTCCCTCTCCCTCCTCCCTCTCCCTCCTCCCTCCTCCTCCTCCCCCTCCTCCTCCCCCTCCTCCTCCTGCGTTCTCCTCATCCCTCCTTCTCCTCCTCCTTCTCCCTCCTTCTCCATCTTCCTCCTCCCTCTTCCTCCTCCCTCCTCCTCCCCTCTCCTCTTCCTCCTCCTCCTCCTTCTCCCTCCTCCTCCCTCCTCCTCCTCTCTCCTCCTCCTTCCTCCTCCTCCTTCCTTCTTCTCCCTCTTCCTCCTCCCCCCTCCTCCTCTCTCCTCCTCCTTCTCCTCTTTCCCCCCTCCTCCTCCTAATCCCTTCTCCTCCCTTCTCCTCCCTCCTATTCCTCCCTCCTCCTCCCTCCTCCTCTCTCCACCTATCTCTTCCTCCCTCCTCCTCCCTCCTCCACCCTCTTCCTCCTCCTTCCTCCTCCTTCCTCCTACTCCTCCTTTTTCTTCTTCTTCTGCTGCTGCTGCCGCTGTTCCATTTACCCAAGTTAATTGTTGGGGGAATATGTAAAGATCTTTCAACTGCTCTTTCTAATGCTTTTTGTAAGTTGGTCTTCGTTTATCTAAGGTTGTTCTAACCGCAACCAATAAATGATTAGACAGACAGACAGACAGACAGACAGACAGACAGACAGGCAGACAGACAGACAGACAGACAGACAGACAGACAGATAGTCGGGAACGGGAACTTATATGAATTAAATGAGATGCTCCCCATCAGGGGCTGGGCGAAGCCGGGCCGGGTCAGACAGACAGACAGACAGATAGACAGACAGACAGATAGATAGTCAGGAATGGGAACGGGAGCTTATATGACTACTTATATGAATTAAATGAGATGCTCCACACCAGGAGCCAGGCGATGCCGGGCAGGGTCAGACAGACAGACAGACAGACAGACAGGAACGGGAGCTTATAAGACTACTTATATGAATTAAATGAGATGCTCCCCACCAGGGACTGGGCGAAGCCGGGCCGGGTCTGCTAGTTCTCCTTATAAATTCCCCATGCCGCCCCTACACAGTATACGTAAAAATGGAAGCTACATTTAATGACACATAATAGAAAAAGTCTAGGCGTCTACACAAAACGTGATTTACGGGTTTACATACGTCATAAAATGAATTTCAGAACGGCGAGTAGTACAGAACCGTTAAGTATGGAGGGAAAAACAATATCAAGTAATCAGTTCTTGTACTAAAGTGGATGCCTCAACTGCTTCGTCCACATTAAGCACGTTGCGCAATTGATCTTATTTATGCCCAAACTGCTTCTTCTAGAGTGAGCACGTTGCGCAACTGATCTTATTTATGCGAGATTTATTTATATTTATTTTGAGAGAGAGAGAGAGAGAGAGAGAGAGAGAGTGAGAGAGAGAGAGAGAGAGAGAGAGAGAGAGAGAGAGAGAGAGAGAGAGAAAGAGAGAGAGTTGAGCAGACGCATGTCATGGAACACGCATGTTATGTAACACGCGAATCCATATGTTTGTGTATTCTCATCTGTCATATTATCAGTTGAATACCATTTGATTTTATCATGTATAACATAAACTTATGTACATTACTGTAGTTTTAGTGAGCGTGAGAGTGAATGTGTGTGTGTGTGTGTTTGTGTGTTTGTGTGTGTGTGTGTGTGTGTGTGTGTGTGTGTGTGTGTGCCTTCTCTGTGTGTATCTCTGTGTGTGGGAGCATCACTATTTTTTACGTCACACACTGTATGTGTACACATCTTTCTGCATGTTTAACATTTTTATGAGACTCCTCACGACAATTGTCAGTGTATGTGTTTGAGTAAAGTGTGGGAGTTTGTTCATACTAGTTTCAATGCTCAAGTGAGGCATTTTGTATGTGTCTAGATGTGAGGATGTGTGAGTGTGTGTGGAGGATGTGTGAGAGTGTGGGGATATGTGTGTGTGGGGGATGTGTGAGTGTTTGGGTGGGGGTATGCGTTTGGATGGGTTTGGGTGTGTGAGTGTTGTTGGGTAGTGATATGTGTGGGCGTTGGTGGGATATGTGGATGGATGTGATGGGGTGAAAGTAGGGGTGTTGGAATGGGTGTGGGGGATGTGTGTATGGGTGGAGGATGTGTGTATAGGACGGGTGCGGGGGATGTGTGTTTGGGTGGGAGATATGTGTGGGTGGGTGGAAATGTGTGGATGGTTTGGGGAAGTATGTGGGGGTTGTGGGGTTGTGTGGGTAGGGGATGTATGTGGGTGGATTGGGGATGTAAGGGCGGGTGAGGAGAAGTTATGGTGTGTGGGTTTGGGATATGTGTGTGGTGTGTTGGTGGGGGATGTGTGCATGGTGTGGGTGGGGGTATGTTTATGGTGGTGTGGGTGAGGGTATGTGTGTGGGTGGGGGATAGTGTGTGGTGTGGGGGATGTGTGTGATGGGTGCAGAAAATGTACGTATGGGTAGGGGATGTGTGGTGGTTGGGGGAAGTATGTGTGGGTGGTGGGGGTGGGGGGATGTGTGCGTGAATGGGGAATGTATGGGTGGGGGTTCTGTGAGTGCTTAGGGATGTGTAGGTGGGTGAAGGATGTGTATGTGTAGGGGGGGGGGTGCGTTTGTGGGTGGAGGATGTGTGTGGGTAGGGGTAATGTGATTGAGAAATATTTGGTTGGGGGTGGGTGGGTGGGTGGGGGTGTGGATGCGTAGTGGAGGATGTGTGGGTGAGTGAGTGTGTGTTGGTGGATGGGTGGGAATGTGTGTGGGTGGGAAGAGGTGTGTGGTGTGTTGGTTGGGGATATTGTGTGGCGTGTGGGTGGGGGTATTTGGGTTGGGTGTGTGAGGGTATCTGTGTGGGTGGGAATATTGTGTGGTATGTGGATGGGGATTTGTGTGTGGTGTGTAAGTGGGGATGTGTGGTGGTATGTGGGTGTGGGATGTGTGGATGAGGGATATGTGTGTGTGGTGCGTGGGTTGGGAATGTTGCGTTGTACGGGATGTATGTGATGTGCGGGTCGGGGATGTGTGTTAGGTAGAGGATTGGGTTAGGGCATGTGTGGGTGGTTGGAGGATGTATGTGTGTGTGGTGGGGTTGTGTGAGTGGATTGGGGACATCTAGTTGGTTAGGGCGATGTGTGTGTGTGTTTGTGTGTGGGTAGGGAGATGTCAGTTGGTGGGGATGTGTTTGTATGGTTTGGGGGTGTGTGAGTGGATGTGCGATGTGTGGGTTGGTGGGGGATGTGTGTGTGTTGGTGGGGAATATGTGGTCAATGAAGGTCTTGCTGAGGGATGGGTAGTTGGAGGTGTGGGTGGGTAGAGGATGTGTGGGTGGGTAGAGGATGTGTGGGTTAGGATGTGTATGTGGGTGCGCGCGGGATGTTTGGATTGGTGGGGGATGTTTGTGGGTGGCGAGTGTGTTTGGGTTGGGGGAACAGGTGAGGGTATTGTGTATGGGTGGGGGATGTGCGGGAGAGGGATGGGTCGGTTGGTGGGGTATGTATGTGTCCCTGGGTGTGTGTGTGTGTGTTTGTGGGTAGGTGGGTGTGTGTGTGGGTGGGGTGATATGTGGGTAGGTTGGAGATTGGCCTCATAACATGGTAATTTGCCTTGTTTATGTTTACAACATTCATTTCACTATGTTTATTTTTCTTCCTATGTGAATGTATAATGTCTTGATGAACGAAAGATGAGTGATTGGAAGGGCCGAATGTAAGACGGGCCTGCGTGCCCAATTTGTGATCCTTTTAAAATAATGTTGATTTGATTTGATTTATGCAAGAACTGCTTTTTCTAGAGTGATCACGTTGCGCAACTGATCTTATTTATGCCTTAACTGCTTCTTTTAGATTGAGCACATTGCGCAACTGATCTTATTTATGCCTCAACGACTTCTTCTACAACGAGCACATTGCACAACCGATCTTATTTATGCCTCAACTTTTTCTTCTAGAGTGAGCACGTTGCGCAACTGGTTTTATTTATGCCTCAACTCCTTTTTCTAGAGGGAGCGTTGCTCAACTGATCTTATTTAAGCCTCAACTGCTCCTTCTAGAGTGAGCACGTTGCGCAAATGATCTTATTTATGCCCCAAGGACTTCTTATAGAGTGAGAACGTTGCGGAACTGATCTTATTTATACCTGAACGGCTATTTCTACAGCGAGCACGTTGCGCAACATATCTAATTTATGCCTTAACTGTTACTTCTAGAGTGAGCACGTTGAGCAACTGATCTAATTTATGCCTCAAATGCTTCTTCTAGATTGAGCACGTTGCGTAACTGATCTTATTTATGCAAGAACTGCTTATTCTAGAATGAGCACGTTGCGCAACTGATCTTATTTATGCCCCAACTCCTTTTTCCAGAGAGAGCACGTTGCGCAACTTATCTATTTGTTTTTGCCTCAACGGCTTCTTTTAGAGTGAGCACTGAGTTAAGACACATACAGAACGTTGCGGCGATTAGCCTTCATGAGCAAACAAACACATTCACAAACACAACATACAGTCAAGGAGATCTCATGTGACTACATCAGAAGGTGACGACAGGACGAGAAGTGCAAAAGCATGGAAAAATGGAAGCAATAAAGAGAAAATGAGAATTGAAAGAAATGTTAATTGAAAAGAATGTTAGTTGAAGAAAATGTTTAATTGAAAAAATGTTAATAGGGAAAAATCTTCATACTCACCTCACCGTTCGGATCTGTAAGTAACCAAGAAAATCTCGGGTGTGTTGTTATATCCGGTGCTGGGTGTTACGGTTCAGTGAGCCCATAGAAAGAAGGGGGTGGGGTAGGAGGCGTGTACAATTGAAGGTGGTACTAACCAAAACTCCATTGTGTTATTATAGGGGCGAGTCTTAAAGTCTGGGTGGACTGATATGCGTGAACACGCGTACATACATAGACACGCCTCAACAGACAAAATGCTAGTGTATGTGGACATGTGCAAAGTTTATGCAAGAAGAGAGAGAGAGAGAGATAGGGAGAGAGAGAGCGAGAGATAGAGAGGGAGAGAGAGAGAGGGAGAGAGCGAGAGAGGGGGAGAGCGAGAGAGAGAGAGCGAGAGAGAGGGGGAGAGCGAGAGAGAGAGAGAGAGCGAGAGAGAGAGAGGGAGAGGGAGAGCGAGAGAGTGAGCGAGAGATGGGGAGAGCGAGAGAGAGAGGGGGAGAGCGAGAGAGGGAGAGAGAGAGGGAGAGAGATGGAGAGAGCGAGAGAGCCAGAGAGGGAGAGAGAGGGAGAGAGAGGGAGAGAGAGAGGGAGAGAGAGAGGGAGAGAGAGCGAGAGAGAGAGAGGGAGGAGGAGAGAGAGAGAAGAGAGGGAGAGAGGGAGGGAGAGAGGGAGGGAGAGAGAGAGCGAGAGAGAGCGAGAGAGGGGGAGAGCGAGAGAGAGCGAGAGAGGGGGAGAGAGGGAGAGAGAGGGGGAGAGCGAGAGAGAGAATGGGGGGGAGAGAGCGAGAGAGAGAGCGAGAGAGAGAGGGAGAGAGAGAGGGAGAGAGCGAGAGAGAGAAGAAGAGAGCGAGAGAGAGAGCGAGAGAGAGAGGGAGAGAGCGAGAGAGAGAGAGGAAAAGTGCCTGTGATATACCACATGAGGCATGCGGAGCGCATCGGTCTACACGTACGACGTTTCACTCATGCTTTACCCTATGAAATAGTCAGTATGGTTGATTATTACACAGCACACTACAGGAGCCACTCACCCAGTGCTCGAGTTATTGGGGCTGTGCAAGATCCAACCACTGGTAATACACGTGAAGTAGGTAGGCACAGAGAAGCAAGATGTAAGGAGAGAGAGAGAGAGAGAGAGAGAGAGAGAGAGAGAGAGAGAGAGAGGGGGAAAAACTGCCTGCGACATACCGCATGAGGAATGCGGAGTGGGTAGGTCTACAAATACGAGGCTTCCCTCCTACTGTTCTCTATGAAATAGAGGCAGTAAGGTTGATTGTTATACAACGTATTTGAGGATCAAATCACCCAGTGGTTGTGTTAAAATCAGACCACCGGCAATATAGTTGGAATATGTAGGCACAGAGAGGCAAGATGGAAGAGCGAGAGAGAGAGAGAGAGAGAGAGAGAGAGAGAGAGATTGGGAAAGTGCCTGTTAGCACGTTGCGCAATTGATCTTAGTTATGCTTCATCTGCTTCTTCTAGTGGAAGCAAGTTGCGCAACTGATCTTATATATGTCTCTAATTCTTCTTCTAGAGTGAGCACGTTGAGCAATTGATCTTATTTATGCCTCAACTGTTTCTTCTGGATTGAGCACGTTGCACAACTATTTATGCCTCAACAGCTTCATCTAGAGGGAACACGTTGCGCAACTGTTCTTATTTATGCGTCAATTGCTTCTTCTAGAGTGAGCACATTGTGGCATGATGGATCCGTCATCCACATTCCCAGTCCACCACATCCTTAATAATACTTTTAATCGCGCCCGTGTGTTGCCGGGGCCCATACGGGGAAGCAAAGAATAGTATTACTGTTGCCTACCATGCACGTCGTAAGAGGCGACTAAGGAGGCTATGGTTCCATCGCCCTGCTATTGAGTGAGTGCGTGGTGCGACACTGTGAGCTGTGAATTTCACGTGGAATGCTTTTACATCTGTCCGCGGTTGTTTTAGCATGAACTGCATGTTTGAAACGATGACGGCCAGCTGTTGCTGGATTGGCTGGTTTGCCTTTTCGGCTCACGAATGCATTTTTCAGGAGACTCCTGGGAGTCATCGCTGTAGCTACAGAGTTCGTGCTTTGTGCAGCGCTTTCGGTGGGTCGCTCTCCGGAAAGAGACCGAGCCATATGGGATAAAACCCGGATCAATGAATTCTTTCTGGTGACTGCCGTTTCCATCGATGATGAACTGTATTTTTCGTGGAGGACGTTTGTGTTGGCATTCTGGCGGCTGCATTATGCACAGTGTACCTGTGCGGACTTTTGGCTTGCCGACACTCCTGTCTATTCCATTGTTCACATGGCGCAGTGAGGATCATTTTGTGTGATATTCACTGGCACAGGAATGGAGCAATATTGGGACAACCCGTTGCCGTGAAGTTGGAACCGCCACTAACTAACTAACTAACTTTTAATCGTGAACGGAGACCATCCGGATAGCAGAGATATTAATAACTTCGAACATTCTAGAACGATGCAGGGAAGAGAAAAGGCGCATACCCGTATTTTGATTGGCTAATAATTGGGTAGTAACGCCATCCACTAGACCAAATTCAAAATCTGGTAGTTTGAGCTCGGATTCCATCAAGGAATAATGCATTTCGATGTGGTGATCATAACACCCTAAATATTCTATTTAATATTGTTCTCTGGATAACAGCTACCACTTTAAAACACATTTAAATGTGTGGTTATGCCTAGTGAGCGAAAGAAAAGAATATAAGAGTATTTTTATGAGGAAAATGTGAAAGTGAAAACATAACTGCATTGTGAAGGTATTCTGAATACTGTTTCTTCAACCTGTCGGGTCTTCCACGCTGTATACTCCAATTGCCTATCATTCCCCTGTTGTGACTGGTTGCGTGTGCTTGATGATTGTAAATCACGCTCAAAGCATATTCGTAAACCTTTGTGCATTCTAGATTCTAATATGAATACCTATCATCGCCCACTCTTGATCAAACGGTAGTAATGCTCTTGTGAATCTACGCCTATAATTAGAATGCGTGGTGTAACATGTACAATTTCCTTTGTAAATGCTGAGAATGTTGTGTGAGTGAGAGGGTAATTTTATAAGTACCCCTCATATTTGTAAAAGGAAAGACGCTTATTATATCAATATGTATGCAGGACTGTATTGCACGCCTGAATTACAAAGTTTCTGTGATGCCTGGTGGCTAGATTACGCTCAGGAGAATTAATACAATTTCTCTCTGACGTATTACACTGGTACCTCTACTGTTGGTGGGTTCATATGAACTAGTTTCCAAAAGGGACAATGTGTGTTCGAACCCGTGTCTTAGTTGGCTGAATATATTGTATGGCTCATGCAAATTTACAGGGGAAAACATGTTTTTCCATATGTGCTTTGTTACATATGTGAACAATTGCTTATGCAATTTGGCTTCTTTTACCTACTGTGGTGGATATGGCCATTACTCAGTGGGGAAAGAGCGCATAATGATGGTAATGATATGATGTACTTGTGAGCCGAGTCTATTCTGAAAGGGGTGAGGTCTGGCATTGCTGTGTGAGTGTGTATGGAATAGGACATCCATGTAACAAAAGTACCACCCATTGGTTTGGTCACTGTTTATTTGCAGTTTGTAAAATTGTGTTGCATATTACATATTGCAGTTGTAAATGATGCCTATCTTCCTTCTGCCTCACAATGCCTGTCTCATGTTGCTATTTCACAATCCTTGCTCATGATGCTTGTCTTACAATGCCTGCTTCATAATGCCTGCTTTACTGTGCCTGTTTCTCATTGTGCCCAGGTCTACTGTGGTTTACTTATTGTGAGAACCTAGACATATAAAATGCTTGTGATTGTGTTAAGCTACCCCTGTCTCAGCATATGGGCCTGTGACTAACACAGATAAGATAAGGGTGAATAATGAAAACATATCACCCACAGTCCATCAGAGTGGAATACACTCCATCACCAACAAGGAGAGGTGTGTTTGGTCAACACCCTCCCCTCTACTCCCCATTTCCATCTGTGTATGTTGATGTTTGATATAACATTGTCTTTGAACCTATGTAAAGGAAATGGTGTACCCTTTTATATATCAACAGAGAACAGGGATGGTGGAGAGGCCCTCTTATTTTATCTGGGACAATCAATCAAGAGTCCCAGACTCAGAACTACTCCCTATAGGTGAAATCCAGGGATAACCACAGAAGACCACAGGCTGATTTGCCAGCCTTTATCTTCATGGCATGACATGCCTTGGTCCAAGTCAACTGAGAATCACTGTTTATAAACAGGAACCAGGATTGGTCTACATTTGTTTACACTGTCTTGGAGTGCAGGAAAACAATGCTTTATTATAAAGATGACCCCTGTCTACAGTTTGTCTCGGTCAGGCTCATGAAGAGTTAATCCTGTGCCCCATGGAACACCCACCTTTCTCCTAGAATCCGAAATGCCGGAATTTCTCAGGTAGTTTTTACCTCAGCTCCTTAACAGCTGAAAGTCAATGGGAGAAAATAGTTCTATGTGATTCAATTCCATCATCTGGATTATTGTGATTATTATTATTATCATTATCATCTGAGAGCTGAAACAAGTCTCTTGTTGTTATCCCCATTCAAAGAAACCTGGTGAAACAATCTTGCAGTGGTTTGTTCATCTAAGACTTTAACTTCAGGAGCACCCAGCTTAGTGCTCACACAGTGATTGTTTGGTGATACTTGAAACGTGGATGAAGTCGGACTCGCTAGGTGAGATGCTGCAGTATATTGGATATTGTTCCTACCCCTGGGTGTCTTCAGCACGTCATGAATAACCTGCACCGAGAATACATCTCCCATTGTCAGGAGAGTGATATCCTCAACCATTTGAAGTACCCCAGTTGTCAGCTTCGCAGGCAGTCTGGTCAACATTGGGATTCAGTACAATATCATCACCTCAAATTCTGTTCTCAGGAGGGAATGATCTTGCATGGGACTTATTACAAGGAGGCTGCTACCTGGAGATTTCCCAACATCAATTGCTGATGCTAACAGGATGCTAATGATCCAGAACAGTAGTTCTTTCCTTGGGTTTGTCCATAACAAGGATTCTATAATTTTTCCCCAGGGACAGTGAAGGGATGAAAGTACAATGAATCAATTGGGTAGAAGGAGTTTAGAGATGTGATGGAGAAGAGTGATTTTGTTGTAGATTGGTGGTATGGTGGCGGGTTTCTCTCTCTCTCTCTCTCTCTCTCTCTCTCTCTCTCTCTCTCTCTCTCTCTCTCTCTCTCTCTATTTATTTATTTTTCTTTCACGCGCACTGGCACACTAACTCTCTCATTGTCTCATTCTCTTCCTCTCTCCCACTCACTATTTCTCTATCTCATGCTTATACGCACTCGCTCTCACACTCGCCATCACTTACACACACACATACTCACATATTCCCTCTCACTCAACCTCTCACTCACCCTCCCACTTACACCCATCTCTCTCTCTCTCTCTCTCTCTCTCTCTCTCTCTCTCTCTCTCTCTCTCTCACTCGTTCGCTATCTAAATCACACTAAATCACTCTCTTATTCGCACACACAGACAAGCAAAGAGACACACACTAACTCACTCTCACTCATTCACTTTCTCATGCACTCTCTCACTCACCCACTCTCTCTCTCTCTTACACACTCACTCGCTCTCACACTCACTCATTCGCGCACATATACGCATACTCACAAATTCTCTCTCACTCACTCACGCTCCCTCACTCACTCACTCACTCACTCACTCACTCACTCACTCACTCACTCACTCACTCACTCACTCACTGACTCTCTAACTCACACTCACTCATTCACTTTCTCACTCTATCACACAGACAGGCAGACACACAACACACCCAATCTATCAGATTCACTCATTCTCTCACTCAATCTCTCACACATACGTCCACACACACTCACTCACTTTTACACTCACTCAGGCACACGCGCATGCATACTCTCTCACTCTCTGTCTCATACTAATTCTTCCACCCACACTCTTTCTCACTCTCTCTCTCTCTCTCTCACCCACTCTCTCGCTCACACACATACAGTGAAGAATGGTAGTGACAGACAGACAGATAGACAGACAGAGAAAACATGTGAAAGCAATTCTCTTGATTGGATGCAGCAATTCCAAACCAAACATTGATGATATTTTAAAAGCCAAATATCAGTTGTACACATTTCACTAACCTTATCTGCTGCTTTGTTTGTGAGATTCGGATATGTGCACACTAGGTCTGATGTAACTATCTTTTTGCTAACGTCGCCTTCTTTAATAACTTTATTTTTCAGTGAATAAATATCTTGGTTGTGTGTGTGTGTGTGTGTGTGTGTGTGTGTGTGTGTGTGTGCGTGCGTGCGTGCGTGCGTGCGTGCGTGCGTGTGTGCGTGTATGTGTATGTGTGTGCATTGCACGCCGCTCACCCATGATTAACTTACATTTTCGTCTTTTCCCCCAGAGATTTCGTTCTGGCTTGCAAGTATTGTTAATATTAGTTGCATATCCTATACAGGACGTTTGCAGTCAACACCAGCATTGTTTGCTGTTGTTGATGTCTTGGCAAGTTTACGTTCAGTAGTTAGTCATTGCTTTCTGAACGACCGGCACCCAAACAACAAGCGCAACGAAGTCTGCTGCCAAATCGCGCGCAGCTGTGTTTCAAACGCGGGTATACGGGATTACGAAGCGCGTCCGTAATACCTTCGCCACGGAGACCGGTGCAAGTATTGTACAGAATGAGTATCCGGCCCGCGCACGTCATTTTTGTCAGTTATCCGGCCCGCCGTGAAAAAATTTTGGTGACCCCTGATCTAGAACAAGAAAGATCTCTAAAATAAGCAAGTGTAGTGCTAAATGATAAGACAATAAGTAGATTGTTGCTTACATACAACAATACGGATGATGGGTCTTAAAATAAGTATGTGCAGAAAAAAATAGATAAGAATAAAAATAAATTGTTGTTAAGTGAATTGATACTGAATATTAAATGGCCAATAGGACTAAGTAAAGCTAAATGAAATAGAACAGTTTACAAAAATCTTATATATAAAATAGAATCTCCGTCTGTATGTCCGTATGTCCTTTATGCGCTCGCGAACGGCCCATCCGATTGAGATGAAATTTTCTACACGTCTTCCTTTCATTCCAGCGCAGCCAACTGTCATATTTTTTAGTGTGAAATCGGCTGCTTACTGAATATTATTTAATTTTCCATTTTTCATTATAATTTATATACAGCGAGGGGACCTAACTCTGTAAAAGTTATTTCAAGGGGCATAACTTATAATAACTTTTCTGTATAACTTATAGTCACATTGTTGCATCGTTTTCAAAGATTTATAAACTCTTTGTCCATAGTTATGTACCGGCATATGAGTTATAATAAATAATGATACAATCTTTAAGGCATTTTCAAAGTTTTCATAAAAATAATGCACAATGCATAACATTGTAACTCATCTTTTTATGCTTAAGAAGTTATTGTAGTCATGCAGGTGATTAGAAAGAGTTTTCATTAAAAATAATGGATGGTGTGTGGAAGGACATTCTTTTAAGTTACTTTTTTTGTTGTATGAATTTAATGAGACGCTACCCGCCTGGAGCTGGGCGAAGCCACGCCGGGTCAGATAGATAGACAGACCCACCTTTTCGCTGCAGTTATGTACAGGCATATGCGTTAAAATCCCCTCCTCCTCCTCTCCCCTCCTCCTCCTTCTACCCTCTTCCCCTCCCCCTCCTCCCTCTCCCTCCTCCTCCCTCCTCCTCCTCCTCCCTCTTTCTCCTCCTCCTCCTTCCTCGTCCTCCTCCCTCCTCCTCCCTCTTCCTCCTACCTCCTCGCCCTCCTCCTAATCACTCCTCTTCCTTCCTCCTCCCTTCTCCTCCTCTCTCCTCCCACTCCCTCCTCCTCCCTCCTTCTAATTCTACGTCCTCCCCCTCATCCCTCCTCCTCCCTCCTCCCCTTCCTCCCTCCTCCTCCTCCCTCCTTCTCCCTCTCCTCCTCCCTCCTCCTCATCCCTCCTCCTCCCTTCTCCTCCTCCCTCCTCATCCTCTCTCCTCCTCCCTCCTCCTCCCTCTACCTCCTCCCTCCTCCTCCCTCCACATCCTTCCTCCTCCTCCCTCTTCCTCCCTCCTCCTCCTCCCTCCTCCTCCCCCTCCTCCTCCTGCGTTCTTCTCCTCCCTCCTTCCTCCTCCTTCCTCCTCCTCCTCCCTCTTCCTCCTCCTACCTCCTCGCCCTCCTCCCTCCTCCTAATCACTCCGCTTCCTTCCTCCTCCCTTCTCCTCCTCCTCCCTCCACCTCATCCTACGTCCTCCCCCTCATCCCTCCTCCTCCCTCCTCCTCCTTCTCCTCCCTTTGTCTCCCTTCTCCACCTACCTCCTCCTCCTCCTCTTACTCCTCCCTCCTCTCTCTCCTCCTCCCTCCTCATCCCTCTCCTCCTCCCTCCTCCTCCCTTCTCCTCCTCCCTCCTCATCCTCTCTCCTCCTCCCTCCTCCTCCTCCCTCTACCTCCTCCCTCCTCTTCCCTCCTCCTCCTCCCTCCACATCCCTCTTCCTCCTCCCTCTTCCTCCTCCTCCCTCCTCATCCTCCCTCCTCCTCCCCCTCCTTCTCCTCCCTCCTCCCTCCTCCTCCCTCCTCCTCCGTCTACCTCCTCCCTCCTCCTCCCTCCTCCTCCTACCTCCGCCTCCTCCCTCCTCCTCCTCTCTCCTCCTCCTCCTCCCTCCTCCTCCCTCCTCCTCTATCTCCCTCCTTCTCCCTCTCCTCCTCCCTCCTCCTCCTCCCCCTCATCCTGCGTTCTTCTCCTCCCTCATGCTCCCTCCTCCTCCTTCCTCCTCCCTCTTCCTCCTCCCTCCTCCTACCTCCTCCTCCCTCTTCATCCCTCTTCCTCCTCCTCCCTACTCCTCCTCCCCTCCTCCCTCCTCCTTCCTTCCTCCTCCTCCCTCCTCCTCCCTTCTACTCCTCTCTTCTTCCTCCTCCTCCCTCCTCCATCCTCCTCCTCTTACTCCTCCAATACCTTGGCCACAAACGACAATACAACACAAAGAACAAATCAACAAAAGGAACACGACAGCAAAACCCAACCCAAATCCAAATCACCTACCACCCCATATACGCACCCATCCCCAACCCCGACCAAGGAGAAAAATTCAGATGAACGGGAGTGCATTAAAAATGACAAAGAGGTAGACAAAGATGGCTTCATTAAAGTGGTTCATAACAAGAAGCGCAATAAAATGCGGAAAAACGCAGAAAACAGCGATAGCGAAGACGACGATTCTCCAATTGGCACACCAAAAAAAAGTGAACAAACCGGACATCCCCACAGTAAGGACATATGATCAACGACAGAACACAGAGGAAAAGGACAACATATCCTTAAGACATTTATTTATCGCCACTGACACTGAAGAAGAAGAGAACTCGGGAATGTCCAAAACGCACTGAACAGCTATATGCAACATATTTGTTTACTATCTTTAGTAATGTCAATTGTCAAGTTGCACGCAATATAATTTCTTTTTTTAAAAATATACTTGTGATTGGTGACGACATAAAAATAATATGTTTAAATATATCTGGTATACGCACAAAACAACAACACATTTGCACACTCACACACAAATACAAACCAGATTTCATCCTGCTACAAGAGACAAATATTCGATATACATGGCGCCCAAATCACAACACAATTAGGACTGAGACATGCACACTTCAGTTTGGCAGCCCAAAACATAGGTTCTGGGACAGCCATACTACAAACATCAGATAGGTTTAAAAACAAATCGGGATAGCCAGGGTAGAATTAGCATAACACAGATAAGTAACACCTCACACACATATACCATTGTCAAAATACATGCACCACCAAATTACAACTACCAGCCACAATGTTATGAAGAACTAGACACACTACTCACACATACATACAGAGGACAGAACATCATACTTTGTGGAGATTTCAACTGCGTCTTACAGGAATTGGATATAATAGGCGGAGAAATGAAGACGCAGGTGAGGAGAATGGAAGGAGAAAGCATAACACAGTTAGAAACACTGCAAAACATTTGAGACACACACAATTTAATAGACACATTCAGACACAAACATCCAAATAATCGAGAAACAACTCACACAAATAAAACAAAACCACACAAGAAGATTAGATAGGATATATATACCTGCAACACACCACATAGTAAACACTCGGCACCTACAAGAGACATTACAGTACACAGACCACAAAGCCATATTAGTACACATCAGTACAAGCAACATAAACACACAGATAAACAAACGTTCACCACATTGGAAATTTAACAACACACTTCTAAAGAATACAGAATAGGAAAAATAATTGGCACAACTTTTACACACATATACCGACCACATACCGACTGATAACATCGGACAATATTGGGACCTACTGAAAAATACAATACGAAGCAGAACACAGCACCTAGCATCCACCATACACAAAGACAGATTAATACAGGAACAAATTACACAAACAGCCATACAACTGACAAAACAGATGGACAACAAAGCACCACATTTAAACACACTAGAAGAACAATTAGAGCAGCACCAACAAGATAGATACCTAGGCGCCCTCCTTAGAACAAAACTAACCACAATCACACAAGAGTCCCCCAGTAAACAATATTTAGCAATTGAACAGAACGTACAACACAACAGACAAATAGGAAAAATAATAGACATGCAAGGCAACACACAAACAGAACCAGCGCAAATAACAGAAGCATTCAATCAATATCACACACACCTATTTACAGCAGAGACAGTAGACACACAGAAACAAGACAATTTTCTAAAATACAGTAAACAGCTGTCAGATGCAGACAAAAACACACTAGACACAGAACTAACACTAGCAGACATAACACACGCACTCAGCAAAATGAACAAAGACAAGACACCAGGATCGGACGGCTTGACTGTAGAATTCTACCAACATTTCTTTCCTATCTTAGGTGGCCTTCTTCTTAAAGTATATCAAGACGCCTTTGACAAAGAACAACTACCAGACAGTTGCAATATGTCATGCATAATACTTATACCTAAAAATAACACAGACAAGACACAGATGAAAAATTACAGACCCATATCTCTGCTCAACACAGACTATAAAATACTAACTAAAGCACTGACCCACAAACTGAGACCCTTTATGTCAACATTCATACACCCAGACCAACAATGCGGTGTACCACATAGAAACATTCACCAGCATACACATTTTATTAGAGACATCATCACATACACACAGGAGAAAGACTGTCAGGCCTCTCTTTTGTCCCTAGACCAGGAGAAGGCCTTTGACATAATTTCTCACTCCTATCTACACAAGATATTAACACAATGCAATTTAGGCCAGTACTTTGGGAGGTGGATAGCGATCTTGTACCGGAATCCTGAGAGTAAGGTGCTGGTTAACCACACTCACTGCGGGGTTCCGGCTCACAAGATCGGTGAGACAAGGATGTCCTCTGTCGCCCCTCTTATATGTGCTGGTTTTAGAACCACTACTAGGGGCAATTAGGCAAGACACCAACATCACAGGCACATTAATACCAGACGGAGGAGAGCGGAAGTTGCTTTCATAAGCAGACGACACAGCTTTCTTTCCCGCCAACAACACATCCGTTACAAATATACTCCAGACTTTTACGCAGTTTGGTAAGGGGAGTGGGGCAAAATTAAACATACAAAAATCACACATAATGGGTCTCGGTAAGTGACGAAACAAAACAGACTTTCCTCCCGATTTAACAGCCACACACAACATCAAACTATATGGGATAACATTTCCTAACAACTCCCGACAGTTACACGCACAGACATGGAAAAACCTGACACAACAAATTATAGAAACGCTACACAGATACAAATATAAGAACTCCACAATATTTGGTATTAGGATCATAGTTAACACATTCATCATTCCCAAAATCATATATGTAGTCACAGTGGTAGATCCTCCTAAACAGACAATCACAGACATCAACAAACACATCAGACATTTCGTCTTCGGCAGCACAATTCATTGTATACAACACAAGACACTCATACAGGACAAGAAACAAGGAGGGATAGCACTGCAAGACATTCACACAAAAATACAAGCATTTAGAATTCACCACATAGGACACATACTCAGTCAACCAGAACAGCACCCTCTAGCACTCTATTACAAAGCACTCGGACTGCAACACCTTAGGAGAATACAACACAATACACCACACCACTTTGGAACACTACCCGCATTCTACAAAACATGCATACAAGCACTTCAAGTAAACGAACAATTAATACATCAAACAACACACCAGGTTTACAAATACGTGATTAAACAACAAGCACCTCCACTACAACTCAGAATAAAAAGAGGACAAAAATATTACATACAGGACTACACACGCACTTTCACTAATCTTCACAATTCACACATAAAAACCAAAGCCAGAGAAATTATGTACCGATTGACTTTTAGTATGACGCCCACTTCGGAACGACAAGCACACAGGTCAAACTCTGCAGACACAACATACAGGAAACTGAAGATCACATTTATTACACATGTCCAACAGTCCATGCCACACCAGACACACTAAGACAACTCATTGAAACATTCACTAGAAAGAAAACAGATATGTACAAAGCAATATTTTTAAACACTATTCCTAAAACTACAAAAGACAACCACACGAGTTTGTTGACTGCACTGGCAGAATATAGGTATCTGGTTTGGTCCTTTAGAAATGCAGCAACTTACAATTTAAAAAACTTTTAGCTCACGTATAATACTGCACGCGTTTCAAAAATAAAATCACACAAATATTCACAAACACATTGACATAACGAAATAAAACCAGCTTATCAATATACTCAATTGAATACTCATAATATGTATGACTGTGGACATGCACACATATATGTGTATGCTTGTATGGTAGAATGTAAAATATAGAATATAAATATACAGGTTTATCTTAGATGTTTATCATATAATACTGACACCCGACCGCCTTGACAGACGATAGTTGGTTTCTGCTGCAAGGCATAAAATCTAAAGCCTATAGCAGTTTGAACGGGAGTGTTCCAGACCAGTCCCTGCTGTGGGAATTTTAGAACATATGTGCGCCTCGTAACGCGAGCTCTTTGTGGGGCTATATTTGTGAATACTTGGGAACACTTCTCACTAGGTGGTAACCAGCATTGGAGAGCGCAGATAGTACACGCCGCAAATTCTTCCCCAGGGTGCTTTGTAATCACAGATCAACCCCTCTCATCCCCCCAAACAACTTTAAAGATATATTATATATATATATATATATATATATATATATATATATATATATATATATATATATATATATATATATATATATATAGCTCCTCTGGTCTAGGAAAACAAAGGCTTTGTGAAAACTGGCTGCGTGTCCATTGTAAGACCCGGCGACCGGCCCTGATGTGTGCTAGTCGCTGGTGGTCACTAGGCATTTTTGCGTTCAGCGGTTTGCCCTTTGCCTAAATTCAACTCGATTTCCCAGCACAAATATAAACATAGTTGTAGATTACAAAGGCCAACATGTATGTTAGTTGTATTGGGTAGCCAAGTATGGGTGAATTCGTGTAGGTATTTATGTAAAATGTTTGTGTGTGTGTGCGTGCGTGAGAGAGAGAGAGAGAGAGAGAGAGAGAGAGAGAGAGAGAGAGAGAGAGAGAGAGAGAGAGAGAGAGAGAAATAGAGAAATAGAGAGAGGAAGATGGACAGGTGTAACATGCATTCCAATTGTGGAGACGGAAATGAAACGAGGAACGTGTGTTTACATGCACTATGCCATAAATGTCATATTATCATAACTGTATATGCATGTATTTGTTTTATTAACGCATGTGACACATAACACTAACAAACGGCAACGCTCTGTAATATACACAAACAAAGAAACACGTATTACACTTTGTAAATATACATTGCTTAGTATGAAATAAACGGGGACAAAAAAAATTTCCTCTTTCCTGGCAATAGATGTACGTTTATTAGACTTCCAAATATGCAGAATGCGTTGAACACAGAAAAAAATATTTTTACTTACCGTGGAGAGGAGCAATATAATGAGTCTCAAGATTATTTTTCTAAGCCCTGCCCTGTAGGGCAGGGGTCACCAAACTATGGCCCGCGAGCCGCATCCGACCCGCGACGTCATTTCATCCGACCCGCCGACGGTACTCGAACTTGCTTGATATCAATCAATCAATCAATCATGTGCCATGCCGGAAAGCGTGGGCGGTCATGACTCGCCATTTCACTCGATCACCAGTGTCGTGGATCAGCTAAGTGTTCCTGTCTCGTCCATGCCATGTGGCCAAGCCATCCAGGTATTGTCCTCTCGGTCTTCCTCTTGGTCTGTTCCCCTCTATCTTGCCAGTTGTCACTAAGTTCTCCAATCCATTTCTTCTCATAACATGTCCAAAAGATTTTGACTGTCTACGTCTAATTTCTCTAATCAGTCTACGATGTTCATTTGTCTCCTGTAGTACTTGGTCATTTGTTTGTCTGTCTGTCCATGATATTCTTTGCATTTTCCTTAGAAACCACATTTCTGCAGCCATCAGATGCTTTTCAGCTTGACTGCTCATTGTCCAAGTTTCACATCCATACAAAAGAACAGGCTCTATGTATCCCCTCAACACTCTTTTTCTCGTTTCAATTGACATCTTTTTATGGGTCAGAATGTTTTTCATCTTGCTAAAGGCTACTTTCGCCATGGCGATTCTTGTTCTAATCTCTTCTAGGCATCTCCCATCAGATGTTATAACTGTTCCAAGATAATTGTACCGATTCACTTGTTGAAGAATATTTCCATTTACTTGTATATTACATTGTGGCACTTCTTCCTTCCTACTGACGACCATAACCTGAGTCTTTTTACAATTTAATTCTAACCCCAGTTGTTCACTGTGAACAACAACCGCATCTACTAATTGTTGCAGGTCCTGCGCATTGTCTGCAATTAATACTGTATCATCTGCATATCTAATGTTATTGATGTTTCGTCCTCCAATGCTGATTCCATTTATATCCTCTACATTTCTGAAAATATTTTCACTGTACAGGGAAACTATAGATGGAGTGCTCACTATAGATGGAGCAATTGTGGTATAAATAAGAGTCGTTGCGCATCGTGCACACTATAGAAGAAGCAGATGAGGCATAACCAAGAGCATTTGCGCAACATGCTCAATCTAGAAGAAGCAGTTGGGGCATAAATATGATCATTTGCGCAACGTGCTCACTCTAGAAGAAGAAGTTTGGGCAAAGATATGATCATTTGCGCAACGTGCTCACTATAGAAGAAGCCGTTAAGGCATAAATAAGAGCATTTGCAACGTGCTCACTATAGAAGATGCAATTTAGGCATAAAGAAAAGCAGTTGCGCAACGTGTTCACTATAAAAGAAGAAGTTGCGGCATAAATAACATTTGCTCAAAGTGCTCACTATAGAAGAAGTAGTCAGTTTGGGCATAAATAAGATTGTTTGCGCAAGGTGATCACAATAAAAGAAGCAGTTGAGGCATAAACAAGAGCAGTTGCTCAACGTGCTCACTATAAAAGAAGCAGTTGAGGCTTAAATAAGATAATTTCCTCAATGTGCTCGCTATGGAAGAATCAGTTGATTCTTAAATAAAAGAAGGTGCGAGGCGTGCTCAGTAAAGTAAAATCAATTGAGGCATTAATAAGATTATTTGAGCAACGTGCTCACAGTAGAAGGAACAATTGTGGCATAAATAAGAGCAGTAACGCAACGTGCTCACTATAGAAGAATCAGTTGATGCATAAATAATAGCAGTTACGTAACGTGCTCACTCTAGAAGAAGCAGTTGGGACATAGATATGAACATTTGCGCAACATGCTCAGTCTAGAAGAAGCAGTTGCGGCATAAATAAGATCATTTGAGCAATGTGCTCACTATGGAAGAATCAAATGAGGAATAAATAAGAGCATTTGCGCAACGTGCTCATTCTAATAGAAGCAGTTGTTTCATAAATAAAATATTTTGCGCAACGTGCTCACTATAGAAGAATCAGTTGACGCATTAATAAGATCATTTGCGCAACGTGATCAATATAGAAGATGCAGTTGAGGCATAAATAAGAGCAGCTGCGCAACGTGCTCACTATACACGAATTAATTGAGGCACAATTAAGAGCAGTTGCGCAACGTGCTCATTCTAGTAGAAGCCGTTGTTTCATAAATATGATCACTTGCGCAATGTGCTCAATGTAGCAGAATCACTTGAGGCATTAATAAGATCCTTTGCGCAACGTGCTCACAATATAAACATCAGTTGAGGCATAAATAAGATCAATTACGCAACGAGCTCACTATAGAAGAAGCAGTCGGGGCATAAATAAGATCATTTGCACAACTTGCTAACTATGGAAGAATCAGTTAATTCTAAAATAAGAGCATTTTCACAACGTGATCACTATAGACAAATCACTTGAGGCATTAATAAGATCATTTGCGCGACGTGCTCACTCTAGACGGAACAATTGTGGCATAAATAAGAGCAACGTGCTCACAATGGAAGAATCAGTTGAGGAATCATTAAGAGCAGTTGCATTACGTGCTCACTATAGATGGAGCAATAGTGGCATAAATAAGAGCCGTTGCGCAACGTGCACACTATAGACGAAGCAGATGAGGAATAACCAAGAGCAGTTGCGCAACATAATCAATCTAGAAGAAGCAGTTGGGGAATAAATATGTTCATTTGTGCAACGTGCTCACTCTAGAAGAAGCCTTTAAGGCATAAATAAGAGCATGTGCAACGTGCTCACTATAGAAGATGCCATTTAGGCATAAAGAAACGCAGTTGCGCAACGTGTGCACTATAAAAGAAGTTGCGGCATAAATAACATCATTTACGCAACGTGCTCACTATAGAAGAAGTAGTCGGGGCATAAATAAGATCACTTGCGCATCGTGCTCACGCTAGAAGAAGCAGTTGCGGCATATATGAGATTATTTGCGCAACGTGCTCACTATAGAAGAATCAGTTGATTCATAAATTAAAGCACTTGCGCAAAGTGCTAACTATAGAAGAAGCAATTGAGGCTTACATAAAGAAGCAGTTTGCGGCATATATGAGATTATTTGCGCAACGTGCTCACTATAGAAGAATCAGTTGAAAGGAGTTGGGGAATAAAAGAAGCAGTTGGTGCCTAAATATGATCATTTGCGCAACGTGCTCACTCTAGAAGAAGCAGTCAGTTTGGGCATAAATAAGATTGTTTGCGCAAGGTGATCACAATAAAAGAAGCAGTTGAGGCATAAACAAGAGCAGTTGCTCAACGTGCTCACTATAAAAGAAGCAGTTGAGGCATAAATAAGATAATTTCCTCAATGTGCTCGCTATGGAAGAATCAGTTGTTTCTTAAATAAAAGAAGGTGCGCGGCGTGCTCAGTATAGAAATATCAATTGAGGCATTAATAAGATTATTTGAGCAACGTGCTCACAGTAGAAGGAACAATTGTGGCATAAATAAGAGCAGTAACGCAACGTGCTCACTATAGAAGAATCAGTTGATGTATAAATAAGAGCAGTTCTGCAACGTGCTCATTCTAGTAGAAGCATTTGTTTCATAAATATGATCATTTGCACAACGTGCTCAATATAGAAGATGATGGTGAGGCATAAATAAGAGCAGTTGCGCACCGTCCTCACTATAGAAGAAGTATTTGAGCCATAAATAAGAGCGATTGGGCAACGTGATCACTATAGAAGAGTCAGTTGATTCATAAATAAGAACAGCTGCGCAACGTGCTCACTATAAAGAAGCAGTTGACGCATAAATAAGATCATTTGCGCAACTTGCTTATTATAGAAGAAGCAGTTGGGGCATAAATATGAACACTTGTGCAACGTGCTCACGATAAAAGAAGCAGTTGGTGCATAAATATGATCATTTGCGCAACGTGCTCCCTATAGAAAAATCAGTTGAGGCATAAAAAAGATCATTTACGCAACGAGCTCACTATAGAAGAAGCATTCCGGACATAAATGAGAGCAGTTGCGCACCGTGCTCCCTCTCGAAGAAGCAATTGTGGCATGGATATGATCTTTTGCACAACGTGCTCACAATAGAAGAAGCAGTTAAGTCATAAATAAGAACATTTACGCTGTGCGCTCACTATAGAAGATGCAATTGAGGCATAAATAAAAGCAGTTGCGGACTGTGCTCACTATATAATAAGCAATTGAGGTATAAATAAGAGCATTTGCGCAACTTGCTCGATCTAGAATAAGCAGTTAGGGCATAAATATGATGATTTGCGCAACGTGCTCACTCTAGAAGAAGCAGTTGGGGCATAGATATGATCATTTGAGCAAAGTGCTCAATCTAGAAGAAGCAGTTGCGGCATAAATAACATCATTTACGCAACGTGCTCACTATAGAAAAAGCAGTCGGGACATAAATAAGATCACATGCGCAACGTGCTGACACTAGAAGAAGCAGCTGGTGTATAAATATGATAATTTGTGCAACGTGCTCACCATAGACGAACCAGGTGAGGCATAAATAAGAGCAGTTACGTAACGTGCTCACTCTAGAAGAAGCAGTTGGGACATAGATATGAACATTTGCGCAACATGCTCAGTCTAGAAGAAGCAGTTGCGGCATAAATAAGATCATTTGCGCAACGTGCTCACTACAGAAGAATCAAATGAGGAATAAATAAGAGCATTTGCGCAACGTGCTCATTCTAATAGAAGCAGTTGTTTCATAAATAAGATATTTTGCGCAACGTGCTCACTATAGAAGAATCAGTTGAGGCATTAATAAGATCATTTGTGCAACGTGATCAATATAGAAGATGCAGTTGAGGCATAAATAAGAGCAGCTGCGCAACGTGCTCACTATACACGAATTAATTGAGGCATAATTAAGAGCAGTTGCGCAACGTGCTCATTCTAGTAGAAGCCGTTGTTTCATAAATATGATCACTTGCGCAACGTGCTCACTGTAGAAGAATCACTTAAGGCATTAATAAGATCCTTTGCGCAACGTGCTCACAATATAAAAATCAGTTGAGGCATAAATAAGATCAATTACGCAACGAGCTCACTATAGAAGAAGCAGTCGGGGCATAAATAAGATCATTTGCACAACTTGCTAACTATGGAAGAATCAGTTAATTCTAAAATAAGAGCATTTTCGCAACGTGATCACTATGGACAAATCAGTTGAGGCATTAATAAGATCATTTGTGCGACGTGCTCACTCTGGACGGAGCAATTGTGGCATAAATAAGAGCAACGTGCTCACAATGGAAGAATCAGTTGAGGAATCATTAAGAGCAGTTGCATTACGTGCTCACTATAGATGGAGCAATAGTGGCATAAATAAGAGCCGTTGCGCAAGGTGCACACTATAGACGAAGCAGATGAGGCATAACCAAGAGCAGTTTTGCAACATGATCAATCTAGAAGAAGCAGTTGGGGAATAAATATGATCATTTGCGCAACGTGCTCACTCTAGAAGAAGCAGCATGGGCAAAGAAATGGTCATTTGCGCAACGTGTTCACTATAGAAGAAGCCTTTAAGGCATAAATAAGAGCATTTGCAACGTGCTCACTATAGAAGATGCCATTTAGGCATAAAGAAACGCAGTTGCGCAACGTGTTCACTATAAAAGAAGTTGCGGCATAAATAACATCATTTACGCAACGTGCTCACTATAGAAGAAGTAGTCGGGGCATAAATAAGATCACTTGTGCATCGTGCTCACGCTAGAAGAAGCAGTTGCGGCATATATGAGATTATTTGCGCAACGTGCTCACTATAGAAGAATCAGTTGATTCATAAATTAGAGCACTTGCGCAAAGTGCTAACTATAGAAGAAGCAATTGAGGCGTAAATAAGATCACTTACGCGAAGTGCTCATTCTAGAAAAAGGAGTTGGGGAATATAAAAATGATCATTTGCGCAACGTGCTTACGCTAGAAGAAGCAGTTGGTGCCTAAATATGATCATGTGCGCAACGTGCTCACTCTAGAAGAAGCAGTCAGTTTGGGCATAAATAAGATTGTTTGCGCAACGTGATCACAATAAAAGAAGCAGTTGAGGCATAAATAAGAGCAGTTGCGCAACGTGCTCACTATAAAAGAAGCATTTGAGGCATAAATAAGATCATTTCCGCAATGTGGTCACTATAGACGACGCATTTGGGGCATACACAAGATCATTTCAAATGTGGCATACATAAGAGCATTTGCGCAACGTTCTCACTATAGAAGAAGCAGTTGAGGCTTAAATAAAAGCAGTTGCGCAACGTGCTCACTATAAAAGAAGCCGTTGAGGCATAAATAAGATCATTTGCGCAACGTGCTCACTATTGAAGAAGCAGTTAAGGCAGTAACAAGATCATTTACGCAATGTGCTCACTATAAAATAAGTAGTTGATACATAAATAAGAGCAGATGCGCATCGTACTCACTATAGAATAATCAGTTGAGGCTTAAATAAGAGCATTTTTCACAAAGTCCTCACAATAGAAGAATCAGTCAAGGCATTAATAAGATCATATGCGCAACGTGCTTACTATAGAAGGAGCATTTGTGGCATAAAGAAGAGCAGTTGCGCAACATGCTCAATCTAGAAGAAGCAGTTTGGGCATAAATATAATAATTTGCGCAACGTGCTCACTCTAGAAGAAGCAGTTTGGGCAAAGATATGATCATTTGCGCAACGTTCTCTCTATTGAAGAATATGAATAAAATTTAGTGGAACTGCGGTAAAGCTGTGAAAGTGTAAACAATATAAAATGACACAAAGTAGTGCAGCTTTACATAACAGAGTTAAGACACATACAGAACGTTGCGGCGATTAGCCTTCATCAGCAAACAAACACATTCACAAACACAACATACAGTCAAGGAGATCTCCTGTGACTACATCAGAATGTTGGCCAACATCTGATGGACACCAACACCAACTCCCCCAAGCCTGTCTCCACCCACTTCAACAGCGCAAACCATCAAGGTGCTTCCGATGTCCAGGTAACTGTCAGCCAGTCCTGCTCCTCTGGTGCTCAACATCGCAAGAATACAGAAAAGCGGCTTATATTCACTATGGGGTACCTAACACCACACGGCCTCAACACCCAACATAGTTTCATCTAATCATAGTCATTTCCCCTCCCCTCCCACTCTGTTGCTTCCACACCCTCTTAGGTGTCACCCTCTTCCGGTCTCCAACCAGTCCTTTCCTCCACTAATATTATCCTCTACCCTGTCTCCCTCGGCCCGATTCCGAGTGACCGAACAATTAGTTACCTGGGCATTTCACATTACCACTCTTGGCACTCCTCTCGTACGCAATGTAGCGCTCACCAGTAATGTAATCACTAATCCCCCAACTAGTTAGCAACTACACTGTATATGCGGTCGAGTGTGCGGGCACACAGATACTAGTTCATGTGTGTATGTGCACAGATATATATGTCTTTCTCTCTCTCCCTCTCTCAATAATCATACACCAACACTCTCTCTCTGCCCATCTCTCTATCTCTCTGTCCCCCTCTCTCTCTCTCTCTGTCCCTCTCTCGCTCTCTCAACAATCTTGCTTCTCTGTGCCTACCCGTGCCATGTGTGGCGTGTCGTAAGCTCTTTTCCAATCTCTCTCTCTCTCTCTCTCTCTCTCTCTCTCCCTCTCTCTCTCTTTTCCATCGTGCTTCTCTGTGCCTACCTATTCCAACTATATTGCTTGTGGTCTGATGTTACACAGCCCCAATTACACAACCACTGGGGGGGGGGGGGTTAATCCTCATATACGTTGTATAAAAATCAACCTTACTGGCTCTATTTCATAGGGTACAGTATGAGTGAAGCCTCGTACGTGTAGACCGATCGACCCCGCACACATCAGGTGGCGTGACGTAGGCACTTTTCCAATCTCTCTCTCGCTCTCTCTCATTTTCTCTTCATTGCTTCTATTTTTCTATGCATTTGTTCCTCTCGTCCTGTCATCACCTTCTAATGTAGTCACAGGCGTTCTCCTTGACTGTATGTTGTGTTTGTGAATGTGTTTGTTTGCTGATGAAGGCTAATCGCCGCAACGTTCTGTATGTGTCTTAACTCTGTTATGTAAAGCTGCACTACTTTGTGTCACTATGGAAGAAGCCGATAAGGTATTAACAAGAACATTTACGCAACGTGCTCACTATAGAATAAGCAGTTGAGGCTTAAATAAGAGCAGTGGCACAACGTGCTCATTATAGAGGAATCAGTTGAAGATCATTTTCGCAACGTGTTTTCACTATAGCAGGAGCAATTGTGGCATAAATAAGAGCCGTTGTGCAACTAGCTCACCATAGAAGAAACAGGTGAGGCATAAATAAGAGCAGTTTCGCAACATGCTCATTCTAGTAGAAGCAGTTGTGTCATAAATATGATCATTTGCGCAACGTGCTCACTATAGAATAATCAGTTGAGGCAATAATACGATCATTTGCGCAACGTGCTCGTTATGGAAGAAGCAGTTGAGGCATAAATAAGAGCAGTTGCGCAACGTGCTCGCTACAAAAGAAGCAGTTGAGGCATTAATAATAGCAGTTGCGCAACGAGCTCACTATAGAAGAATCAGTTGATGCATAATAAGTGCAGCTGCGCAACTAGCTCACTATATAAGAAACAGTTGATTCATAAATAAGATCATTTGCGCAATGTTCTCACTAAAGAAGAATCAGTTGAGGCATAAATAAGAGCAGTTGGGCAACCTGATCACTATAGAAGAACAAGTTGATTCATAAATAAGAGCACTTGCCCAACGTGCTCACTATGGAAGAAGCAGTTGAGGCTTAAATAAGATCATTTGTGCTACTTGTGCATTCTAGAAGAAGCAGTTAGGGCATAAATGTGATCATTAGCGCAACGTGCTCACGCTAGAAGAAGCAGTTGGTGCATAAATATGATTATTTAAGCAACGTGCTCACTCTAGAAGAAGCAGTCAGTTGAGTCATAAATAAGATCATTTGCGCAACGTCCTCACTATAGAAGAAGTAGTTGGTGAATAAATATGAGCGTTTCGCTACGTGCTCATTATAGAAGAAGTAGTTGATGCATTAATAAGAAGAGTTGCGCAACGTGATCACTATAGAAAAATCAATTCAGGCATAAATAAGAGCACCTATGCAACGTTCTCACTATAGAAGAATCAATTCGACTCATTAAAAAGATCATTTGCGCAACGTGCTTACTACAGAACAAGCACTTGAGGCATAAATAAGAGCAATTGCGCAACGTGCTCAATAAAAATGAAGCAGTTAGGCATAAATAAGAGGAGTTGGGCAACGGGCTCACTAAAGACGAATCAATTGAGGCATTAATAAGATCATTTGCGCGACGTTCTATCTATAGAAGGGGATATTGTGGCATAAATAAGAGCAGTAGGGCAACGTGCTCACAATGGAAGAATAACTTGAGGCATAAATAAGATAATTTGCGCAACGTGCTCTCTATAGAAAAAGAAGTTGAGGCATAAATAAGAGCATTTGCACAACGTGCTCACTAAAGAAGCAGTTGAAGCATAAATAAGACCAGTTGCACAATGTGCTCACTATAGAAGAAGCTGTTGAGGCATAAATAAGATCATTTGCGCAACTTAGTTAATATGGAAGAATCAGTTGAGGCATAAATAAGAGCAGTTTCTCAGCGTGCTCTTTCTAGAAGAAGCAGTTGCGGTATAAATAAGATCATTTGCGCAACGTGCTCACTCTAGAGGAAGCTGTTGGGGCATAAATATGAGCTTTTGCGCAAGGTACTCAATATAGAAGATGTAGTTGAGGCATAAATAAGATTACTTGTGCAAAGTGCTCACTATAGAAGAAGTAGTTTTTCATAAATAAGAGCAGTTGGGCAATTTTAACACTATAGAAGAGTCAGTTGATTCATAAATAAGAGCAGTTGCGCAACGTGCTCACTATAGCAGAAGCAGTTTAGGTATAAATAAGATCATTTGCGCAACGTGCTCATTCTAGAAGAAGCAGTTGGGGCATAAATATGGTCATTTACGCAACGATTTCACTCTAGTAGAAAAATTAAGTTGGATCATAAATAGGAGCATTTGCGCAACGTGCTCACTATAAAAGATGCAGTTGAGGCATAAACAATAGTAGTTGCGCAACGTGCTCACTATAGAAGAATCAGTTGAGGTCTAAATAAGAGCAGTTGCGCAACATGCTCACTATAGTAGAATCAGTTGACTCATTAATAAGATTATTTGCGCAAAGTGCTCACTATAGAAGAAGCAGTTGAGGCATAAATAAAAGCAGTTGCGCAACGTTCTCACTGTAAAAGAAGCAGTTGAGGCATAAATAAGAGGAGTTGCGCAACGAGCTCACTATGAAAAAAGCAGATAGGGCATTAACACGAATATATACGCAACGTGCTCACTATAGAATAAGTTGTTGATACATAAATAAGAGCAGTTGCGCAACGTACTCACTAGTGAAGAATAAGTTGAAGCTTATATAAGAGCAGTTGCACAACGTGCTCACTATAGAAGTAACATTTGAGGCACAAATACGATCATTTGCGCAACGTGCTCACTATAGAAGAATCAGTTGAGACCTAAATAAGAGCAGTTGCTTAACGTGCTTATTCTAGAAGAAGCAGTGGTGCATAGCTTGGTGTGAATCATTTCTCTCCGATGTCTAACGAAGAACAGGAAGAATAGTGGAGGGAGGTGTTGAATGCAAAATATCAAACGGATATCAAACACATACATTGGCTGATATCGGGATATCGTCAGGATGCGATTTCGCTTAGTCTGAGACGATAGCTCGGGACACACATTGATGGGGATCCTTTACCATCGACTGTCACTGCCGAGAAGGCACTGGGTGATGATGATGGTGATGATGTTGATGTTGATGATGATGATGATGATGATGATGATGATGATGATGATGATGATGATGATGATGATGATGATGATGATGATGATGATGTTGATGATGATGACGATGATGATGATAATGACTGTTGTGTATCCGTTTAAAGTGTCGTCCCTGGAGTGAGAGGAATCAACACCCACATTATATTTTAACCCCTTATCATTATCCTGGAGAAACCCCTAGAATCCGTCTACAAAACTCCGTCAGTTTATGGACACCTCTCTCTCTCTCTCTCTCTCTCTCTCTCTCTCTCTCTCTCTCTCTCCCTCTCTATCACTGCTGTATCATGCCCCCTCTCATTCTTCACCAACGCAACATACTCAACAACTCTAGCTTCTAAAAATTAATAACAATTAATTTATTAAAAGAAAAGTGTAATGTATGTGAGATGCGTATGCGAACAATGTGTGACGTGTTCTATAATGTGTGTAGAATCGGACCCTCAGATCAATAGCACAGTCAGTTCATCCTTGCAAGGACACACCACAGCACGTTAGCTCAGCACAAGACAACCTCACCGAGTGATGTATCTCTCCTGCCTGACACTGACTTTCTTCTGTAGCTACCTGGTAATCCATCGACATGATCCTCCGAAATAGATACAGTTTATTATTTACTACTGATCATGGACCGGTTGCACACTGCACATTAAGTCCCTATAGTTCGTAAAATGTACAAATCTCTGTACTGTGAAAATAAGTATCACGGTTGTTGGAAATAGACTTGATCCTATCTATTGTCTATAGTGTCTAAATTACAATGTTCCTTGTAATAATTCCCTGGAATCTACCACACCATGTGAATGTTACATTTAAAGTTCTCGTGTAGTTACCAATGTTCGTATGAGGTGTGGTGTCTCAACAAACATCACCCATCCTAGGTGAACCTTAACACACTGGAATAGTTAAATGGTTTCGCTCATCTGAGCCCTGTTCCGGTGGACCCTCCTGATCATGGGCCCAGCCCAAACATTATTGAACAACTTTCTTCTTTGACGTTATTCATTCTCCGTAAGAAAAAACATTTACTGTTCAACTGGTGTTCTTCCCAATCGTAGTAAACTTTCTTCAGAACTCGTGTAGAGCTTCTTCGTAACTGGCAGGGAACCTGTTAGAGAAATAATACACCCCGTGAAAGCACCAGTCACTGATCCTAACAGCTGAGTGTAGACCTACAGCCTTGCTCAGATATTTATCAGTGAACTAAACTCTGTCTTTGAGCAGATGAGCTTATCACCTAGGTCCGAATCAGGTTATGAAAAGGAAAGACCAATAAACAGAGTGCAGAACCCCAGTGGGCACCCCACTGAAAGATCCCACTATTGGACACTTCCCCCATCTCCCAACCCATGCTTAAATCTCTCCAAATATCACCCCACTACACTATTCTCACTAGAAGAGCTAATTCTCACTTCACTACTCTATTCGCAACTAACAGAGCTAATCATCACTTCCCTACTCTATTCTCAACTAGCAGAGCTAATTCTCACTTCACTACTCTATTCTCAACTAGGAGAGCTAATCATCACTTCACTACTCTAGCTAGTTTTAACAAGGTTAATGCCTATATTAATTAGGCCTAAATACACTATCTGTAATACCTTATGCAACACCGCATCACTCCTGGATGTTATCTACAACTTGCCATAAAGTCATATGTTATTTAATATTAATTAAATCTAACACAGTAGATGCTCTCCGAATTCCTAACAGCGGTACAGAAACACGTCAGCTCTAGTCAACTTGCTGGTCTACACTGACTGTAAACAAGTCAGGTTTTTGTCAAAGAGCCTGGAGTGTTCTAGTGAAGTTCTTTGAAGTCAATACATCAGATGTTCCAGGGGCAGCCTATCCATTTCAGAAATCTTCTCTCCCCTTTGTTTAATCAATGCAAAAGTTGTCTTCCTTGTTATGACAACCAACACAGCTAGCGTGTTTCCTGCATTCTTCCGATCGGCACATCAACCTGCCTACAAATTTCCGTCTTGTGGGGAACTTTCAAAGACGGCTATTCTGCTCTGATCCGACTTGTTTTTCTGTACTGGTTAAAAAACAATTGTGGCCTTGAAAACATGCTATCTCCGTTAGTTTTTTTTTTTCATCTTATCGCCAATTTACATTGGGTTCGTGACAATGACAATGATGATGATGATGATGATGATGATGATGATGATGATGATGATGATGATGATGATGATGACGAAGATGATGATGAATACGACGATGATGATGATGATGTTGATGATGATGACGATGATGATGAATCCTTCCTGCTTCGGGTAGTTATAAAGTTAACTATTTCTATTCTAAGCTCTGAAGTACTCAAGTCGACAGGGTTTACTTTATTACAATGAGTTTTACCCCATCTGGCCCAGTCTCTCTCTCTGCAGAACAACAAACCGCTTGCCGAGAGCACCGCACAAAACACGAACTCTATCTCCAGCGATGACCCCCACGAATCTCCGGGACAAAATGATGTGCCCTGATCGAAGCAGTCCAGAAAACGAACCCTGGACCTTCAGTGGGCAAGCCAAACGGCTTAACCACTTGACATTAAAGGAATATTTTCAAAAAAAAAAAAAGATAGAAAGAGTTGACGTAAACTATTGTGACGGAGAAGGTGAATTTACCTGCTTGAATTAACAAATAAGCTAAGGGTAAACATCATATAATGCGTAAAAAAGACATAATCTTGACATTTGCAGATGATGTGATGGTGTAAAGACAGGGAAGAGATAGGGAAAGTGTGGTTGAAGACTTACAGGTGGCAGTAAACAGGGTGTAAGAGCGGTGCAGGGTCGCAGGGGCCGTTATAAACCCTGACAAAGCGTCGGTTGTGTGGTACTCCCTGGATAACCGGATCATGAAGGCAGATATCCCATGTATTATTTTGAATGGATGTCCTCTTCGTAGAGATAGTAAATTTAAGTTCTTGGGAATCACCTATGACAGGTGTATGTCTTTTAATGAATATGTGAAGGCTTTGGTGGTGAAGGCTGGTTAGGGACTTAATGCACTGAGACCATATGATATGTTGCCTAGTACATAATAGGTTAAAAGACTATTCTGTTTAGAATAGTTCCCAAAAAAGTCACTTCTTTACGCACTTAAGACCTACACCCTTCACGATTGTAAGATTGGCAAAATAATAGCACTGTTTTAGGCACACTCAAAGTGTCTGTCATGTTAGTTATTTGCACGCTAAACACGACACAATATACGTATTTACAAGAAAAATATCAATATTTAACATCCCACGCTACAGGTTTGTTACAGATGTTAAGATGAAAAGTTACATCAAACAACAAGAAGCCAGACGGGTTTGTGTCAGAGAAACCTAGTTGAATGTAAACTGGGTGATATAATGGCAAAGTTTGGCTTTGCTCAGCTCTGAGGGTAATAGAATCGCTTGTGTTTTATGATTTCACACACTCAACACTAGAAGTCACGCGCACATGCACAGTTCAATGCTCTTGTTTTTGTTTTTCTTACACTGAGGACGTGAACACGAAAATATTCGTGAAAACGCTCTCTCCAACGGAGGAATTTGTTCCGTTGTTTGAATGCTCAGATTTTTTTTCTCTTTTTCCCCGTTGTTATACAGACAGATAGACAGACAGAGAGACAGACAGACAGACAGATAGACAGACAGACCGACCGACCGACCGACCGACCGACCGACCGACCGACCGACAGACAGACAGACAGGGAGAGAGAGAGCTAGATAGGAGAAAGAGAGAGTGAGAGATATTTCAGTGTAATTGTTAAGATATCTCACAGACTTGTTCTTTGTTGTGCATGTGTATTTTCTCTGAATGAGCAATCGAGAGAGAGAGAGAGAGAGAGAGAGAGAGAGAGAGAGAGAGAGAGAGAGAGAGAGAGAGAGAGAGAGAGAGATTTGAGTGTACCGTATATTTATGTGTTAACTCTGACTCTATATTTGTTCTATTGTAAATGACTTCTGGGAGAGAGAGAGAAAGAGAGAGAGAGAGGAAGAGAGAGAGAGAGAGAGAGAGAGAGAGAGAGAGAGAGAGAGAGAGAGAGAGAATGATGAGTGTAACTGTTTTTCTTTCTTTTAAGTTTTCTGGGAGCGAGAGAGAGAGAAAGCGAGAGAGAGAGAGAGAGAGAGAGAGAGAGAGAGAGAGAAAGCGAGAGAAAGAGAGATAGTGAGAGAGAAAGCGAGAGAAACAGAGATAGTGAGAGAGAGAACGAACGAACGAACAAACTTTATTTTAAAAGGGTAACAAATTGGGCACGCAGGCCCGTCTTACATTCGGCCCTTTCGATCACTCATCTTTCATTCATCAAATGTGCATGCTACATTTACATAAGGGGAAACAAAAACATTGTCAAATGGATTTTGACAAGCATAAACAATGCATATTACGCATGGTACATTCACATGGGAAAAAAAAAACATTGTCAAATGAAAGTTGTAAACATAAACAGTGCATATTGCAATGTTGTGAGACACATCCCCCATCCATCCTCACACCCCGCAGCCACCCACACATCCCTCAGCCACCCACACATCCCCCACCCACCACACCCCCACCCACCCACACATACCTCCACGCACTCACACAGAATCAGGTAAACATACATGCCGCCACCCACCCACTGATCCCCCACCGACACACATTTCCCCACCCACACATACATCCCCCACCCATCTCATAACCGACACGCACCCACCCACCCACATATTCTCCACCACCCACCCATACACCCGCAACCACCCAGCAAAACACACATCACAAAACCACACACACATACCCCCGTCAACCCACACATCCCGCACCTATCCACACATACATCCCGCACCCTCACAATTTTCCTCACCCATCCACACACACATCAGCCAACCTACACCCACTCACCCACCTCTCATCCGCCACCTCTCAACTACACATCCCCCACCTATACACACATTCCCACCCACAAACACATCTCCACACCTGCCCACACATATCCCCCACCCCTAAACACACAAAAACACCTCCCACCCACACACACCCCACCACCCACATATACCCCACCCACACACATCTTCCCACAAACACACACATTCCCTAACCATACACTCATCTCTCACACACATCCACCCACTCACGTACTCATCCATCAACCACTCACACCCACACATCACACCTCCCCCCCCCCCATCAACACATGCATCTCTCATCTACCCTCCCACCCACACACACCCCAACCACCCAGCCAAACACACATCCCCCATCCTCACATACATCCATCATCCACCTGCACATCCCACACCTCCCACACCTCTCACATCTCCCCTCCCACACAAAACTCCACCCATAAACACATTCCCCCCACACACACATCCCCCACATGCATTCCTCATACACATCCCCGCCCACACATCTCTCACCCACTCACACTTCGCCCCACCCACCACACATCTCCCACCTACAAACATCCTCACCACCCACACATATATCCTCCACCCACTCACACTTATCCCATCAACACTCACACACTCCCACCCACACAAACATATCCCATTCACAGACACCCCCCCCCCACACTCATCCTCCACACCTATTACACACCCATCACCCAACCCACACAATCTCCTACACACCCATTCACCCACCCAAATGCACATTCCATACCCACACCCCCCAACCCACCAACACCCACATACTTCCAATAATCCTCCCAAATACCCCCCCCCCCACACACACACACATCCCTCACACACACATCCCTCACACACACATACATCCCCCACCGACTACACATCCCATCAACCCATTCACATTCCCCACATACAACCCCTCCACACATACATTCCCCACACCCCCACACACATCCCTCACATGCACACCCACACATACATTCCCCACACCCCCACACACATCCCTCACATACACACCCACACAAACATCCTCACATCTACACACATACATGATCACTGAAACTAATAAGAACAAACTCCCACACTTACACACAGTTGAGACACTGATGATTATCGTGAGCATTCTCGCAAAAATTGTAAGAAGTGGGTAAAAATTGTACATTTACATTGTGTAGCGTAAAAATTAGTGATGCAATTCAACTCTCTCTCTCTCTCTCTCTCTCTCTCTCTCTCGCTCTCTCTCTCTCTCTCTCTCTCTCTCTCCCACTCACTAACTCTCTCACTCACATCACAGTAATGTTATATTATACATAATAAAATCAAGTGGCATACAAAATGATAATATCTTCTTCTTCTTCTTCTGCGTTCATCCGGATTTTTTTTTATTCGGATGTGACTGCGTTGTGCCTGTTTACAGCAGAGCTGCGTTCTTGCGCCGTCAGGCCGACACATCCGACTTCTGCGGGCATTTGTTGACCGGGTTAACCTTCCCGGAAATGATAATATGAAAGATGAGAATACAGAGAAAAAAGTATGGAATGACATGTTACAGGTCAATCAAGTGGCATACAAAATGATACCTCGTAATATGAAAGATGAGAATGCATAAAAAATATGGAATAGTATGTTACATGACATGCGTGCGCTCAACTCTCTCTCCCTCTCTCTCTCTCTCTCTCTCTCTCTCTCTCTCTCTCTCTGTCTTTTTTTATTTTACCTACACACACTATCACACTCATTCTCTCTCTCTCTCTCTCTCTCTCTCTCTCTCTCTCTCTCTCTATCTCTCTCTCACTCACACTCACTAACTCTCCCACTCACTCTACAGTAATTTACATGTGTTTATTTTATGCATGTTAAAATCAAGTGGCATTCAAAATGATAATATGAAAATGAGAATACAGAAAAAATATGGAGCAGCACTCTTTGTTTTTTAACTACAGCAAGACACCCACACTAGTAGAGAGAGAGAGAGAGAGAGAGAGAGAGAGAGAGAGAGAGAGAGAGAGAGAGAGAGAGAGAGAGAGAGAGAGAGAGCGTGAGAGTAGTGAATTTGTGCACACTGTGGTGTTACAGGAAATGAAGCTGGCAGACTGGCACAAGCAACTCATGTAGCCAGAGAACAGTCAGCATTTACTCACAAGGTCACCATTCTAACACCAGGCAGAGCCAGTAGACCACAGCCATTTCTAGACTCCGCATGGGTCACTTGAGGCGACATGTCCATCTCTACATACAGAAAGCCGACTAAACCTATCAGTGCACTTGTCAAAACGTCCCCGAGACTCCAGAATCCGTACGTAAATGTATCATCGCTTTCGTGAGTTGAACGCTCAAGTTTACCTCCATAAAACGAAGGTGGTCCATCAGCGATGATCTCCTGCTCACGACTAGATCCACAGAGGCAACTACCAATCTCTTTGTTTAATCTAGTGAGCCAAGCGAACTGTTGCAGAACAAGAAGGGGGATTGTTTGTTATAATTCTATAATGTGTACCGCTAGCATTACATGACACATCTCTACGCGATATTAGAATTACTCCGCGATCTCTCCAGCATTACCACAATGTCATTTACATCTATGGCGGTATTATAATCATCAACTGTTCACTGCAAAACAAGGACGCATTACACATTTTTTATTCAAACCAAACATTGTATGGTAATCTTAAAAAACTAAATAACCCCTTTACACGTCTTAGGGGCGTTGTGCATATGGTGCTAGACCCATATAAGTACAGACCAATCAGCTCTCGGTGGGTGTTGTCCTCAGTATCTCACCGACCGCCTTTACTTCCCAAGACATTTCCTGTACTCATTTCAGGAGAGGGGGATGGACCGGAGAGCAATTTTAAAAACCTACTTAGGTGCGAATTCAAACCCATAACCATTGGAACAGCAGCCGAGCTTTTATCCACTAGACTTAAACCGAGGAGTGAAGTTTGCATGTCCTGTGCAGGACGTTGCGATCAACTCCAACCCCGTGTTTATTTTCTAGGTAATTTTATGTTCAGTAGTTTGCCATTGCTTTCTGAACAAGAACTCAACGTTAAAGTAAAACTGGCCCGGTGCAGATTTGTCAAGGACGCAGAGCTTGCTTTTAATTGAAAATCAACAGAAAGTAGATCACATCACCCTTCAAACAGCGATTGATCTATAACACTAGAGAGCTAGTACCATGTGCTCGATACACCCCCATGGTGAGTTGTGCACTTTGTTTTTTACCTACAACAAGACACCCACACTAGCAGACAATGATGTGTTGAATCAGAAGGGTCGCGAAGTCTTCTTCTACGACGTCTGAGCCTAAAATCCCCATGAACCCACTACTTGATTTGGCTCGAACCAGTAATCTCGTGTCGATTTCATATTTCCGTGAGCCATATTCAACACATAATCAGATGAAAGACAGCCCTTCAATTCAATTGACTGTCATTTGCCCCATGGTCCATCTCAGAAACTTGGATCATGACAACGCTACAAAATCTTCCAGAAGCTCCTTATTTCTCTGAATCTTCCACTGCATTCCCCGTTCACTTCCGTTGACGGATTGACGATTCAAAACTCCAATTAGGCTCCCCCTCCCCTTTTTTCCCCTGTTGATGAACTACTACGCATGTTTGTCTATGTTTAGATTTGATGTAACGTGTGCATGCGGAAGCGTTGACTGTTAATGCGTTATTTCTGAACATTTTCATTTATCTAATGTCTTCGAGATCGTCTCCGATTTCCAATCTTCTACACACACACAAATACAATTTGTTTTTTCGCCTATCTATTTGTGTCACCGATGTTCTACTGTGGATTGTGAAAGACAAGACTACACCTGTCTGCCACAGATACAATGCTTCTATTTGCCATTTCGAATCTGACGTGATTAAACACAATACCATTAATTTACGATAAAGGCCTAACATCTTTAAAGCATAATTCATTGTTCTGCACTTGTTGGCTCACTTACAATGCATGCATAATTGGATCTACATAATCACGTTACGATCACACGTCTATGCTGAGTGAAGCACACGGCTTATCATGGTATATACATAAACTGAAGAATGTCTGATTTGTAGTTTAACTTAACTTTCACCCTTTATCGCTCGACTACCAAAGGATATTGCATTGTTGTATTTGGAGACGGAAAACACCAAATATAAAGTTCAAGGTGGACCAGCGTGCTGAGGAACTGGATGGCCATGGGTAAACTGGTCGTGAACGTTGGACGTTAGGCAGGCGTCTGAGGCGGCACCAGGTGTATGGACTCCTGCGGGACATCCCATGCCTCTTCCCTAGCAAGAATGCAATGCTAGGGCGACCGTTTATTTCCTGCAATATCCAAACTTTGCTTATGGAATTAATTCAACACGGGAATCGTCGCCGGAGCTACGGAGCACGTGCTCTGCGCTTGACACATCTTTAAGAGGCTAGCGAAGAGAGAGTGAGGAGGAGAAGACGAGGCAATTGTGTGAGAAGAAGACATAGAAATAGGAGGGCAGGCGCCAGGAGAACAAGACGAAAAGTGGAGAGACTAGGTTTCAACCATGTAAGAGTGGGATACTGGAATTGTCGTAGTGCCAGGCAGAGAGGTCCTGTATTGGAGAGGCTTATATATGATTTTGATGTCCTCATGCTCCAGGAGCTAAATACAGACAAATACCATCGCCCTGGGTATGCCAGTTATATAAACCCTACTGGGCAGAAGAGACATGGGCAAGGTCTGCTGGTGAAGAAAGGAGTGAAGCATGTGGTACTTGACTTGAGCCAGTGGAATCACAGTGCAAGAGAGGTTCAGGATATACAAATGGAGATTGGTGGCTTAAGTTGGAACATCATAAATTTATATGCTACAGTGGACTGATTTGTCAGAAAGGAACACTGGGACTGGCTTAGGGAATTGGAGGAATTACCAGGTGGTAGACTACTCATATTTGGAGACTTCAATGCGAGGAGTAGAGATTGGGACAGTAGTGGAGAAAACCGACAGGTAATTGCCCTTCCATGGTGGACTCCAATGTGGTCTGCATAAATGATGGTGTCGTGTCCTCCTTTAAAGTGTCGTCCCTGGAGTGAGGAGATCCGACACCCACATTATAATATATATTTTTTTTTCCTTCTCAATATTCTGGAGAATCCACCAGCTTCCGTCCAACACACCCCATCAGCCTATGGACACCTCTTCCTATCACTCTCACACTGTCGTACTATGCTCCCTTCTCATACTTCCCCAACGCAACATACTCAACAACTCTTGCTTCTAGAAATTAATAAAGAGTAATTTATTAAAATAAAAGTGTAACGTATATGAGACGTGTATGTGAAGAAAATGTGTGACGTGTTCTATAAAGTGTGTAGACTCTGACTCTCAGACAGCAACCCAGTCAGCTGATCCCAGCAAAGATAGACCACAGCACGTTACGTCAGAACATGTACTTCTCACCCGTTGCCAAAACCATCTTGCCGGATACTGCTTTGCCTCTGTAGACCTCTGGTAATCCAATTTCATGAACATCCGAAATAGACACCGGTGGTATTAACAGTTAATCATGGACCGGTTGCACTCTACACAATGTCCGTTCCTATCGTTCATAAAAAAATGCACAAGTCCTTTGTAGTGTGTACACAGATTAATGTTAATTGTTACTGTACTGGATCCTCCCTCGTGTCTATCTAGCCTCAAGTGTCCAGTCTTGTGTTCTATTACACGAGATTATATCACACTATGTAATTATTAGACTTAATGTTTTCAGTTCGTTACTACTGTCTGATGTGTGGTGCATCAGTAATCATCACTCTCTTTGGTGAATCAACTTCCTTCTGTATGCAACGTTCTGTATGCAACTTTATTGATTGTGGAACTGGTGTTCTTCCTAATGGGATTGGATTCTTTCCCAAAAACTTGTTGAGTTTCCTTGGATCTGGTAGGGAACCTAGGATAGAAACAACACATCTGGTGATAGTACTAGTCACTGATCCTTTCGGCTGAGTGTAAGCCTATCACCTTGCTTAATGATCTTTAGCTAACTAGACTTAGTCATAGAGCAGATTAGCTACCCACCTAGAGCCGAATCAGGCTATGACAAAGAAAAAATCAGCAAACAGAATGCGGAACCCCGCCCACCAGGGACACCTACGGGAAGATCCCAATTATCCCTCATTACTCAATTCTCAACTAGTAAAGCTTATCAACACTTCACTAATCTATTCTAGCTAACAGAGCCACGTATCACTTCACTACTCTAGCTAGTTTCCACTAACAGTGCTAATCATCACACTATAGTTTAACAAGGCCCCAGTCTATATTAATTATAACGAATATATATATAATAGGTTATACCTTAAATGGCACTACTGCAGTCCTATCAATCATATCTACATCTGCCATTATAGGCACGTGCAAAATTAAGTCACTAATTAACACACGGTAGATATTATTTCCACTAAGCACTGCAGTGCCCTGGCACTCTGACTAGAGCATTTTTCAAGTCCACCCTAGTTGATCCCAACTCGGGTTTATATGGCAAACTACCAAAGTTGGCCACGTGACGTTATCCTTTATGCCCCCCACACAGGTGGCACAGTGGCAGATCATCCCTTGTCAGGAAACTATTTTCCTGGCTTAAGTCCTGTCAAAGTTGTCAGTAATAGTTTAGATTCTCAAACAAGCCAGTGAGTTTCTGTCGAGTTACAACAAAGAGTTGCAAATAACCCCGTCAATCCTCTCGATGTGCCGGAAACCAAGAATTGACAGATGCACTGTTTTCTCCCTAGTCGGGCACTTCCGACCTGTTGATAAACTGTCAATCTTCTGTTCCGTGGTGACAATCCCAGCAGCCATTTCCGTCTGATGTCCGGCAGTATAGATGACAAACGGAACCATTCCATATCCTAAGCCGACAATCATATGTGATTCTAACTGTTAATGAACTGCCAACTCGATGTATCCATTCCTTCTCACTCACCACCAAATGTGTTTATGGGCTGACACGATGTAACCTGTGCAGCTGTGTTTACTCTGTTAGTACGACTGTTGTGGCCTAGAAAATATACGCCACGCAAACGTCGGTATTATTAGCTGGTTAACTCATGGCGCTCGTGACAGATGGTAGGCCGACTAGAATGGCAATGAGGCCTGGCGATGCAGACACAGCTATTGACTTGGCACTTGTCTCCCAGTCATCAGTCCTTGATGTAAAGTGGACTGTTTTGAATGACCATGGGAGTGATCACTTGCCATGCTCAGTCCTGATCTCTAAAGCCAGGAAAGTTAAGGCTGGGAGAGCGCGCAAGACCTTCCGGTATGAGTGGACCGATAGCCTTCTTGGACGCCTCAGACAGCGGGCTTGCAACAGGAATGTTAAAACTCCTTTTTTGCAACCCCCGTGGTGGACCCCAGAAGTAAACCTGGCTTGGAAAGAAAAGAGAGCTGCAGTGAAGCAGCTAATGAAAGTGCGACAGGCACCCCGAAGCTCACGAGAGGAAGTGGACACCGCGGAAAATGTCAAGAAAGACAAGGTGGAGGTCTTCAAGCGCTATGCTGCAGAGGCCAAAAAGGCAAAATTTGAATGTTTCATGAAGGAGATTGGAGGTGATAAAACACTGCGAAGATTCTGGAAACTGCACAGACAAATGCAAAGAAAAGATCGGCCTATGACAGTGGGAACAATTGATAGAGGTGATGGTGTGCGCGTGACAACAGACAAGGAGAAAGGGGAGGCGTTTCTCCAGAGATTTTTAGAGCAGACCAATCATAATGATGCGGACACCAGAGATGCAGTTAGAGAGGAATTATCTGACACCACGAAGAATATGCACTATGAAGACATCATACGGGTTGAAGATGTTAAACATATTTTGAAAAAGGCAAACGACACGGCACCAGGGCCCGATGGGGTTAGGTATGGCCACATGAAGGCTTTGAGCGATGCAGACCTGAAGGAAATGACCGACTGCTTTAACCAGAGCATTAGGACAGCATCAGTACCGCAGGATTGGGTCCACAGCTATCTCATCCCTCTCCCAAAACCATTCAAGGATCATTCAAAGCTTAGTGGCTTTAGGATCATCACCCTTCAAAATAAATTTGGGAAGATTTTAGAGAAGATAGTCGCTGTCAAGCTGCAAGAGTTCTTGGAAAGAGGGAAACTTCTTCCAAGAGGCCTGGGGAGCTACAGGCCAGGAAAAGATACTTGGTCAAATGCAGCCACTTTTGCCTTTGATGTTTATGAGGGGTTCCAGAGTAGACAGGAAACGATGGCGGTAGCGCATGATCTCGAGGATGCATACAATAGAGTTCGATATGATATTTTGATGACCGTACTGATGGAGAAGGGGGTCAATCCCTGGTTGGTGAACTGGATAGCAGCCGTCCTGCATTCTCGTCGAGTTGCTCTCCGTCTGGGTGCATGGACCCCAGAGCCACATATTTTAACCCCGGGACTGCCACAGGGATCAGCAATCTCACCGGTGCTCTTTAATGTGTATGCGAGCAAGATTTCAAACCTAGAAGCACCAGGGATTGGAAGGATACTAACATTTGCAGACGATATTCTTGCATATAGGCAGGGGAGAGATAGGGAGCAAACAGCCCAGGAGCTACAGGCAACAGTAGACAATGTGATTGACTGGTGCACTGAAATGAGTGCTGTCATCCACCCAGAAAAGGCAGCTGTTTTGTGGTGCTCTCTGGACAACAGGATTGTGAGAGCTGATGCCCCAAGCCTCACGATAGATGGTAGAAGCGTCAACAGAGAGAACAAACTGAAGTATCTGGGAATCACATTTGACAGGAGCCTGTCCTTCAAGGACCATGTGGAGACGGTTGTGACAAGGTCTCAAAAGGGACTCAATGCACTTAAATCTATGGCTGCAATGGACACAGAGCAGAGAATGCTTTTCACACTATACCAGCACTTGATCCTCTCAGTGATTGATTATGGACTAGGACTGCTCACTGTCTCAAAGAGTCAGCTGGTGAAATTAGAGCGCATACAGAGCGAAGCGATGCGAGTCATTCTGGGATGCACCAGAGACACCCCAGTTGTGTGTATGCGTTACATCCTGGTTTGCCGTCTGTTGCAGGTAGGCTCAAGGTGATACAGGCGAATGCATACCTCAGAGTAGCTGCAGACACAGATCACCCGTTACATGAGGCGCTGGACGCCGTTAAGGGTCCGCGACTGATAAGAGGGAAATCATGGACGGCTCAGGCGGAGGATACGATTATGCAGGTGTGCCCCTTGGAGAACATTAGGAGAGGAGAAGAGTGGGTCAGAGTGTCAGCGGAGCAGTCAGATTTGTGCAGAGTTATAATCACATTGAGCCGGGAGTGCTGGGAGTGGCCAGCAGGGGCCACGGAAGTAGAAATCCAGCAACTAATTCAGGATAATGCTCGCTCAGGTGATGTGATTATCTACACAGATGGGTCGGTGTTGAGAGGTAGGAGAAGTGCCTGGGGGTTCTTAGCAAAAGCCAATGGTCGACGTTTGGTGCAGGAGAGGTGGAGGCGGTCAGTGCAGCTGGATGGAGAATACGACACACACACATCGTGATTGTAACTGACTCAGAAAGCATGCTGAGTAGGGTGAAGACAGGCAAGCTTCGTGCAGAGTGGCTTGCTTCGCTTCGGAAGTCACGGCGGACAAGCATCGTCTGGATCTTTTCTCCGGGGCATGCTGGTGTGCTGGGGAATGAACAGGCGAACAGATTGGCTGGCTTGGCAAAACTTGGTGGAGTATTGATGCATGACAAAGCAGATGTGGTTGCGACCTTGTGGGAGCATGTGTACACCTCGGAGGAGCAAATGGATTACCATGGTCTGGCAAGAATGCGACAGTGAGGGGTGACGAGGGGATCTGGCCGACGATCAACGCTCAGAGGAAAGGCGAGACGGACATATATTCAGATTGCTACTGGTACTATTAGTGTTGCAACTCTTCGCTGGCTGCTGAGGATGGGGACGGACCGCTTATGGGAATTCCCCGAATGCTGTGATGTCGGTTCCTAAATCAATCAATCAATCAATCAAGATATTGCATTTCAAATATAACATTTGACTGATGTACATAATCGGTATTCTTTAACCCAATGTAATATTATATTTAAAAGCTGACGGTGTGGTAATGGCAAGTACGCGCGTTTTTGTGTTAACCTTTTTAACCAATGAGCAACTCCTACAAGAAGCAGATGAAAACGTACACTGATTAGAGAAATTAGACGTAGAGAGTCACACTTTTTTGGACACTTTATGAGAGGCAATAAACTAGAGAACTTGGTGACAACTGGCAAGACTGAGGGAAAAAACAAGAGGAAGGCAGAGAACTAAATATATAGATGGCTTGGCCACGTGGTATGGTGGAGACAAGAACACGGAGCTAATCCACGACTCTGGTGATCATGTGAGGTGGCGAAACATGAAATGCTTATCGGTATGACACGTGATGATGATGGCAAACAACGTGTATATGTGCTTGTTTTGGGAGAATATCTGGTGTAGTTACAAATTACGAATAACAACAGTTATTCAAACTAAGCTGAATAATATAAATGCATGTGTGTCTGTGAAATGTTTGTGGCCGTGCTTAAACTTTTTCTCTAAGACCAATCAATCTTCATAGCATTACAATGCAAATACAATTTATTGATGGGATTGAGCAACCACATGTATACAAATTTCAAGATTGATAAATCAGCCATGTGTACATGTGGATTGACGCCACAGACAGCAGATCACATACTCCAAGACTGCCTAACATATGACATATAGGCAACCCTTCTGTCCTAGAGACACGACGGTGGAAGATAAACAATATGGACCACTGAGTGAACTAAGATAAACTGCAGTTAATACAAGAGACAACATTGCAGTTATAGACAAATTTCAACCGAACAAAAGAAGAAGATGAAGAAGAAGAAGAAATGCGTGTATATCTGTTAAATGTTTGTGGCTGTGCTAAAACGTTCTCTCTAAGACCAATCAATCTTACCAGCATTACAATGCAAATACTATTTATTGATGGGAACTTTAAATGAAATGTGTTCGGTATCTCTTTTTACCACTTAAAATTCGCTGAATGCCTTTTTTTTTTTTTTTTTTTTTTGAGCATTAAAATTACCATTCTCTCATGATTTCTCATACATGGAATGGGCTGAAACTGCGGTAAAGCTATGAAAATGTAAAGAATAGACAAAACACGAAGCATAGGACAGCTAAACAAAATACAATTATTGGAAACATAACCATACCGGCGATTGTAGTGTCGTTTCAATGTTGAGTATGTTGTTTTGTTTTCTGGTTGTTGTTAGCTGAAGAAGGCTGTTGCTGCAAAGTTGTCATGTTTTATTTGTTTTGACGAAAATGGACAAAGCGATTTCATGTACGGACATAAACACACTGCATTTTTATGCAAATGACTTAACAACAAAACGTGAAGATAATAGTTCATATGACTTTAAAGGGTGATGAAAATGATGATGATGATGATGATGATGATGATGATGATGATGATGATGATGATGATGATGATGATGATGATGATGATGATGATGATGATGATGATTGTCAGGACCTTAGAATTGGCTCGTTGGGCTAACACGTGTGAGACAGTACAAGTATAACATGATTCGACGTAAGACTCAACGACACAACGTTTTATGGATTTATTGCCATATTAAATACAGAACGATGATTACAACAATATACAATATATAACTCACGACGCTCACAACCACAATACAGCTCACAAGTCTGACGCTCAAGATGACAGTCGTTCGGCTTTCACCCACAGAGATCCACACAAACGCCTTGCTTTCACCGCACACGTCCTTCCAGTCTCAAGTCCCAGCTCGGTCTGTCGCTAGCGCGCAACTTGCTGACCGCCTCTAGTGGCGTCACGTGGCATGCGTGCGTCTTGTCGTCAGCCTGACCGCTGGTCGCGTGTCAGGTAACAATCTTGCCAGCCGACGATTCTTGTCCGCCGGGTGTCGTAACGATGTTGCTGCATAGCTATCCCATGTTAGGCTCTGACATCCTCCCCGGGTACCTCAATGAAAGATGCCATCTTTCATTCATGATGTATGTATATACTGGGGTAGTGTTAACTTCATGTCAGAGTCTACCCTTTCCCTGTGTTATGCATGAAAATACATATATGGCATAGAAATATATACGATAAATGTAAGTTGCAATGAAATGACAAATGAAGTTCAACTTTTAACACAAATCAGGTTTCATCCCCCTGATGGCTGGTTACCTCAATTGCAATAATACCCAGTCAGATCAGTAGTACCAGCTTCTCGCATCTACCTGGCAGCAATTTGAAAAAAAAACGTAATAATATGGTTGTTTTGCAACAGCCATCTAGCCAGACTGAAATACGGCTTTATATGAGTCGTATTAAACACTCAAACTCTGACCTCATTTGGCCAGGAGCTCTTATGTTGGTTTGCAATGTTGGCAGCTCTCTGCCATGCTTGGTGGACGCCTACCCGGTGTGTTAGCCATTTGAGCAACAAAATGTCTATTTATACAATACACATTATTGAATATGTTTCAAATTATGGCCCTTGGTGTAATTCATAAATGCAAGGGAAGTAATTTTGACATTCAAGCAATACAATAAATTACACTAATTATTTAATTTCTTAGCGTCATTGCTTGACGTTTCTTCATATTAACGAGAAAAAGTCGGTAATATGAATACATTAATCAAGATATGATTCTAAGATTACACTAATCAAAATAAATAAGTACCCAATTGGTGTATTATATTTTATAGATTCAAAAGGATTTTACAATCGTCATACGTTTTTGAATATTTGTATATCGTCTGCTAATTTTGGTGTACTTTTTAAATTACACAGGAAGTACACACGAAACTCAAAATTTAGTTGCTGTTACACTGTCTGAACACAACTGCTCAGGTTTTATTTTATAACGGATAGTAAAATGTTCTCAAAGTTCGTGTCTGATGTTATAGTATCACAACTTTCGGATTATGATGGAATGTTCTTATTTCCGATGTGTTCACAACTTATGGATAATGATCGACTGTTCTTATTTCTGATGTTTGAGTGTCGAACCTTTTGGATTAAGTTCGCTTGTAGAAGTCACTGTTCAGTCCACATTTGCACACGTCGTTAAAATATCACGGTGAAGAAATCCACACACAGCTGTCACTGTTAACCCGCAAAGTTCGCTTCTGGTAAGTGGTTAAGCGTCTGTGACACTGTTCTTGTTGTATATTTACAGTTAATAATGTTCTCTTTCTAACACACACTACACAATTATACTACACTCATTACAAGACTTAATTAAAATAAGTATATTATACATGTCGGTTTTTAACCGTATCACAATTACAATTATAGACCTTACACAGTAGGTGAATAGAAACAAAATTCACTCATTGGTGGCTGTGTTGGTCTGAGTGTATTAGTACACTCTGCACTCAGACATTGCTTACTGGGTCGGTCGGACAACGGGACAAAAGATCGGCAATTGTATTGATTCTGCCTGGAATATGTCGAACCTCGAAACTGTAATTTTGAAGCTTCAAGGACCAGCGAGCAATCATATTGTTGGATGGTACTCCGGCATTTATATATCGTAATGGACTGTTGTCAGTTTCGATGATAAAGTGACGTCCTAGAAGGTATCTGGATAGTTTCGTCACACTTTCTACTAAGGCAAGTGCCTCTAATTGTGGAATGGACCATGCACGCTCTCAAGGCCTTAGTTTTCTTGATATAAAACAAACGGGATGCAGGATGTTGTTGTATTCCTGCAACAGGACTGCCCCAATCGCAACGGAGCTAGCATCTGTTCTCAATCTGAAAGGTAAACGAATGTTGGGCAATTTAAGGATGAGATTATTCGAATTCTTATCAGAAAAGTATGCCAAAACTTTATGAAATGCATTTCGTAGGCATTCATCGTGTACAACTTTTTCAGGCTTATCCTTAGTTAGTAAATTAGTAAAAACCTCGGTCAGTTCTGAAAAATCAGGAATGAATTGCCTGTAATAATTGATCAGTCCCAACAAACTCCGGACTTGTTTCTTATTAGTCGGGAGTGACAGTTTTAGAATTTTGGAGACAATTTTGTTGTCTGTCCTGACAAAGCCATTGGATATTCTGTACCCCAAAAATGATATCTCTTGGTAAGCCATGCTCACCTTTGAAGGCTTCACAGTCAGTCCGCGCTGTCTGATACGTTCTAGTGTCTGTTCTAGTGTCTTTATATGTTCCGTCATTGTCTCTGTATGGACACAGATGTCGTCGATATAGCAAATAATATTAGGAATGTCAGCTAGGAGGAGTCGTGTCATGCGTACGAATGTGGCTGGGGCATTGACTAGCCCAAATGGAAGTTTGCACCATTCGTACAGTCCCCAAGGCGTGGCAAAAGCTGTTAGATGTCTGCTGTCTTCATGTACAGCTATCTGCCAGTAACCTTTAGACATGTCAAGCGCCGTAAAGAACTTAGCGTCAGTCAGTTCTGTCAGAAGATCGTCAGTGTTTGCCATTGGTTCAAGATCTAAAACAGTTATTTTGTTCAGTTTTCTGTAGTCGATGCAAAGTCGTATTGTGTTGTCATTTTTGCGTACAATGACCATGGGTGAAGAGAAGTCTGATAAGGATCGTCTGATGATGTTGTTTTTTTCTAAGTTGATGATTTCTTGATGTAATTGTTCTTTGTAATGTAATGGTATTGTGTATGGTCTGCATCTTATGGGTGTGTTTGATGTGAGTGTGATGTGATGCTGTACTAATTCTGTTTGTCCTGGGTTGTCGGAAAAGATGGTGTTGTACTGTTGTATCAACTGTTTGCAACTGTTTGTCTCTGCTTGACTTAAGTTTGGATTGATCTTGATCTCATTCAAGCAGTTTGTCGTGTCTAATGTAGGTGTTGGAATCTCGTCGCTAGAATCGTCATCTTCGTGATCTATTATCACGGTGCAAGCTGTCGTATCGTCTTGTTCGTTGCCTCTGTTGTGGTATGGTCTTAGCATATTTATGTGAAATATTTTGTGTTTGTCTTTTATTAGGATTTCGTAGTCTACAGGTGAGATTTGTCTTGTCACTTTAAAAGGTCCCTGCCAAGAATCAGTCAGTAGCTGTCTGTCACTAGGTAGTAGTAGTAGAACGTCCTGTCCAGGTGTCAATGTTATAGTCCTGTTACCTTTGTCTGCGTACTGTCTGTAAGTAGCACCAGATAGTTTTAGTGCATTTTTAGCAATTTCACATGATTTAATAATCCTTTCACGCAATGATGTTACATACAAGAATGATGATATGGGTTTAAGTACTGGAGTAGAGTCAGTTAACATTTGGTGATAAATTGTTAATGGGCCTCGTGGTTTGGCACCATAAATTAGTTCAAAAGGAGAGAAACCGGTACTAGAATGTGGTACCTCGCGATAAGCAAAAAGGACAGCTGGTAGGTATACATCCCAGTTATTGGGGTGATCTTGAGTTACTTTTGCAAGCATGTGCTTCAGATCCCCGTTAAGCTTTTCTATAATCCCGCTCGAGTGAGGATGATAGGGGCTATTGAAGACTTGCTTCACTCCTAACATTTTGGTGAAAGCTTGGGTCGATGCGGCAATAAACTGAGTGCCTCTATCAGACTGGATAGTATCTGGAAACCCAATTCGGGAGAAGATATGGAAGAACACTTCCATGATGTCGTTGGCAGTAATGTTCTTTAGAGGAATCGCTTCTGGCCAGCGACTACATTGATCAATAAAAGTTAGAATATATTTATTCCCTCTAGTTGTTGTATGACTAAGAGGGCCCACAATGTCAACTGATAATTTTTCAAAGGGTCGACTGGCTAAGTCAGTGACTTGTAACTTTGCCTGTGGGTGTTTACCTTTTTTTACCAGTTTCTGGCATGTATCACAACTTCTGCAATATGTTTTTATGTCATTGCAAAATTTTGGCCAATGAAACTGTGTCAATAACCTTGACCTGGTTTTAACATATGCCATATGACCTGCAAAAGGTATATCGTGAGCAAGATGTAAAGCTTGCTTGCGATAAGTAGTTGGCAAAACAGTTTGCTTCGTTGTAATGTCACCTCTGGTGTAATACCTGGTGAGTATATCATTGTGTAAAGCAAAATGCCATTTCGCATTCTTGGTTATTCTTGCCTTTTTGCCGATCAGGTCAAAGTACTTTGACAGTGAAGGATCAGCTTTTTGAGCTGTTATGAATGCTTCCTTCATAGAGTCACTAGGTGGTAATTCTGGGCTAAGCATTTGTATAGCCTCAGTTTGGTTACTTTCATCTTGCACTCTAGCAGTAGCTCTTGTTACTGCGTTCACACACTCAATGACATCAGATGATGATGGAATGATATCGTTAATGATGTGATGAGAACTTAGTGCTGCATTAGCTAACATACATTCAATAGGTGATATGACATTTGGTGGTGATGTCGTGTTATCATCAATACATAGTGATGTTATGTCATGATTATGAGGTTTGTCATTCACCTCAGGTAAGTTTCCTATGATTATATCGCACACTGGGTTTGTAAGTGCGGCGCACTTTACTTTCCCGGTGAGGAAAGGTGTTTCAATGTATGCCCATGCTAATGGATATTTCTCAATATTGCCTGAAAATGTTCTACATGTAATGTGCCTGCCTGTATAGTCTGTAGGTGTTATGAATGTTGTTTTCAGGCCAATAAGTGTACTTCCGGTGTCGCGAAGTACTGTAGCAAACTTGCCATTAACATACCCGTGATGGATGTCTAATCTGCCTTTTGAGTCTATTACCAAGTTAGCTTCCTCATTGGCAATAGGGATGGCGTGCCCGCATGTTAAGATACCATCTTCATAGAAGGTGTTACAGACAGTGCATTTGTTAGCACTAAATACATCACAAGCCTGTGCTGCATTCACAGGATGTTTCTCTGGATTTTCGTCTTCTGACGCTGAGCTATCGAACAAGGCGGCATTGGCTTTGTTGGTCATATGCCTGCCTCTACAATCCATGCGATGGTGCCCGTAAGCCTTGCAGAGAAAACATTTACGTAAACTTTTGAACGATTTACGCTCTTTGTCTTGTCTGTTTACCATATTTTGCAAGTATGTTTGGTACCCTGGGTTTTTATCGCACATCTCGTTCAAATGGTGAGAAAATTTACAGTGAATGCAATGTCTAAATTTCTCAGAGGTAGGCCTGTTTGGTTTTTGCCTACTATAGTTTTTCTCATAGTTGGCCGCTGCTACCCAGTTACTGTCAGTAGCTTCAGTGGCAAAGCACTGTTTGTTGGCCGTGTAATAGGCCGACCCACGTCTTTCAATTTCTTCCACACTTGTGCATTCATTCTCCTGTAAGAACTTAGAAAACGATGATGGGATAGAAGAAATGATTTTATCTCGAATGATGAGATCTACTAATCTATCATAACTTTTGTTAATTTTGGCTGCTGAAGTCCATTTGCTGAAAACATCTCGGACTAAACAGAGGTAGTCAGAGAACGTTTGAGTTGATTTTGGACTCAATTTACTGAATTGTTCTCTGTAACCTGCCTCGTCTAACATGAAATGTGCCATTATCTTAGATTTAATATAATGGTACTCTTTTCTGAGGTCTTTGGGGATGGTTTCAATGACTTTAAGAGGTTCCCCAGATAGACTCCTCATATATAGAATATTCCATTCAGAAAATGGAACTTGGTAATGTTCCATTAAAGTCTCAAAATTTTGAGTAAAGGCTGCTATGCAGTCACCCGAGGTATAGTTACGTACGATACCTTGATACTTCTTATACTGGTTTTCTTTTTCCAGTCTTTCAGATTTCTTTGACTCTTTATTCATCGCAGTCTCAGTGTCAAGTTGTTTCATTTTCAACTGTAACTCTAGTTCTTCTTTCTTACTCTGAGCTGCTATTTCTGCTTTCTTAAGTTCACTGTCTATCTCAGCTTGCTTTGTCTTTGCAGCCATTTCTACTTCGGCTTGCTTTAATGCTGTTTCAATCTCTGCCTGCTTGGCAGCCATTTCTGCTTGTTTTAGAGCTCTCTCCGCTGCTCTTTCTTCGCGTTCATTATTTTTCTCCTGTACCAGCAGGTATTCAGCGTATTTGTTCTCGCTCCATTTTGTTAATTCATCGCCTGTTAGATGCAATTTAATACCCATATCGATGAAATCAAATAATGACGACATGATGGGGAAAATACGTCAATGAAAATCAGCCACACAAAATATGTTATAAATGGTTAGTAATAAACAATTTACAATTTATTTTACTATACGATGCGTGCCTACTATTGCATACGTAAAGTTAAAGTATAGAAAAATATACTCAAGTGCCCTGGATACGGTGAAGAATGGTTGGACAATCGGGCTAGAAACTGTAGGGTCGTTACTTCGGAACCACTAATGACCTCTACGGCAAGGTTATGGATTGTACGGAAAAACCTGCTTTGTTTTTGGAAGAAAATAAGTTAGCGTCTATTTGTTGGTGTGTGCCTGCAAGTCACTAAGTGTTGATTAGGTTTGGATGGCGTCAAGTATAATTGTATGTCGTAAGTTTGTCCGTCAACAGTGTTTTTCTCAACAGAAGTTACACTCTTTCCAAAACTCTTTGCGTTCCACAAACTCAATGCACAAAGACAATTTATCTGTATTTGAACACTCAATAACATTGATGACACATCACTTACATCACGATGGCATTCAGTAAGGACATAGACATCAAGTTTACAAGATGGCGACAAGGTCAAAATGGCGACAAAATCACAATGTCGACAAGGTCAAACGGTGACAAGTTTCACAAATCACAAATGTTTTACACGCTTACAGGATCAAACAATATGTACTGTACGTTTACAAATGGTTTTACACATATTTAAACAATGTAGTAATGGATCACAATGAGACTTTTACGATCACATTTACATAACTATAACCTTGACAAATTTTACAAGTTCAAGAATTATAGTTTTAAATCGTTAATGACGTATGGTTTAAACAAAGACGAGCAACACACGTCTACATATATTAGGTTCTTAATCCCGGACGAGCCCCCACGTCCACACATGTCAGGACCTTAGAATTGGCTCGTTGGGCTAACACGTGTGAGACAGTACAAGTATAACATGATTCGACGTAAGACTCAACGACACAACGTTTTATGGATTTATTGCCATATTAAATACAGAACGATGATTACAACAATATACAATATATAACTCACGACGCTCACAACCACAATACAGCTCACAAGTCTGACGCTCAAGATGACAGTCGTTCGGCTTTCACCCACAGAGATCCACACAAACGCCTTGCTTTCACCGCACACGTCCTTCCAGTCTCAAGTCCCAGCTCGGTCTGTCGCTAGCGCGCAACTTGCTGACCGCCTCTAGTGGCGTCACGTGGCATGCGTGCGTCTTGTCGTCAGCCTGACCGCTGGTCGCGTGTCAGGTAACAATCTTGCCAGCCGACGATTCTTGTCCGCCGGGTGTCGTAACGATGTTGCTGCATAGCTATCCCATGTTAGGCTCTGACAATGATGATAACAAAAATGTGTGTAGAAAAGTACAAAGCATTCTTGGCGCCATGTTGATTTGAAAAGATAATATAATAACATTAAAGGAAAGACAAATAGAAACTGATACTAAAACTAGACATTACATTGAACTATATGATGGAATAGAAGAGAAAGAGTTGGTAAATAGCATTATTTCTCAAATAAACAAAGATTAAATAAGATTTCAACAGGAAATGTGTAAAGCGGAAGAGGATCTACTTCATTGCACCGTATTTGATCCCACATGGTCCGGTCTCTTTGCGCAGGACGTGCCGAAAGCTCCAGCGACGACCTCCAGGCGTATTCGAGAAAATTACACTCATGAACGAAAACCCAAAGAAATAAAAAGCTTGTAAAGAGAACAACCACTGCAACGAGGGGGAAGACGATGAATTAAAGGGGGGGGGGGGAAGAACAACAAGATTTGAAAGAAGAAGAAGAAGAAGAAGAAGAAGAAGAAGAAGAAGAAGAAGAAGAAGAAGAAGAAGAAGAAGAAGAAGAAGAAGAAGAAGAAGAAGAAGAAGAAGAAGAAGAAGAAGAAGAAGAAGAAGCAGCAGCAGCAGCAGCAGCAGCAGCAGATGCAGAAGAAGAAGAAGAAGAAGAAGAAGAAGAAGAAGAAGAAGAAGAAGAAGAAGAAGAAGAAGAAGAAGAAGAAGAAGAAGAAGAAGAAGAAGAAGAAGAAGAAGAAGAAGAAGAAGAAGAAGAAGAAGAAGAAGAAGAAGAAGAAGAAGAAGAAGAACAACAACAACAACAACAACAACAACAACAACAACAACAACAACATTTGCAAAGACAAAAGCAAAAACAAGAAAACAAGAAATACAACAAGAATCAGATTATTTTGCCTTTCTACATGACACAAACCCTACAACTCCAGACATTCACAACATTTGTTGTGTTTTGTAATGCGGGCTTGCAGGTCTTTACGTGCTAAGTTAACCACCGAATGCATTTATTTACGGCAATCCGAGAACTTGATAGAAATCGCATGCATTCAGTTGCTATGAGTTCGCCCAACCCCACTTGACAAAACAGACATACAATTTATGTTTTTGCTGTGTTATAAAGTAATCAAGTTTCGCAACTCCCTAGTTTTATATCCTGTTGGGTTGGATTGCGGACAATTCCACTCTGGTGTAATCCATTCTGGAAAGTCCTTGCAATTTATAATTGAAATTGTGCATTTCTACCCGACATGCGTGTCCTTTCAATTTATTGAAGGGATAACGAAGACACAAACAATATATTGCACGATTTATTGCCTGGCATATTTCGCTACATCTCGTCAGGTACATACTGCAGAAATCACACAACTTACGTGAATTAATTAGATAAATCCTTCAAACTGAAATATACACATGTTCGCACAGTAATGTCGATAGTCTACCACGGTAATTTTAAACTGACTAACATGTCTTTCTGCTTGCACAAGGACGGCTTACGAAGGTTGATTAGTATAGCCTCAGCAAACTTTAACAATCGACTACTTTGTATGTTGAACAACACACGGAAGGCACTGTCTCTTTCAACCACGTGACCACTCTCGAGCACATGTCTCCCGACCGATGAAGCCGGACTGTTCCGGTGTGTCGGCCTGCCTAGGCTACCATCTTCAGTGTGTAGTATCTTGTCCAACCAATTTTGAATATGTTCCGAAACCTTGCAATGTAACTGTCGCTCAGTTCTGGCTATGTAGATGGCCTCGCATCTGCATGTAAATTGGTAAATACAATTTGATTTGGCGTACAAAGCTACAGGTTCTTTTACTGCTGGGACAGGGATCGGTGTGTTTCTGTACCTGATGACTAGAGCTGCAGCACAGAATGTTCACTCGACTGCTGTGGTGAGCCGGTCCCGCAGACGTTGTATTACGTCATCTCCTCGGAAGGTTAGCTGGATTAATACTTTGAGTTTAGGGACTGTAGTTACTTCTGATTTCGGTTTGGGCTGTTGGCAGTGGCGCTTTATAAATCCTGTGGAGTACCCATTCAGGTTTAAGGCATTCTTCAGAGTTTCAAATTCCTCTGTCAGTGTGTCCTGGGTGCATATCTTCCTAGCACGGTCAAACAGGGTCCGTACTAAGCCCCGTTTGTACTGGACAGGTGCGAAGCTCTGAAAATTTAAGTATTGGCCAGTCCATGTTTCTTTGCGGTACACCGATCTTTGAATTGTGCCGTCTGCACTACGTCTCATTAGGAAATCTAGAAACGGCAACGCTTCGTTGTGTTCGTGTTCCATAGATAAAGAGATGTTTATATGTGTCTCGTTCATTGTGGCCTGGAACGACGTTGCTTGTAGCTCGTCTGTGGTGATAATTAGTATATCGTCCACGTAACGACGGCAAAAGGCCAAGTTATTGATCTAATTAATTCACGTAAGTTGTGTGATTTCTGCAGTATGTACCTGACGAGATGCAGCGAAATATGCCAGGCAATAAATCGTGCATTCTATTGTTTGTGTCTTCGTTATTCAAATTCATCACGGGAAAACAATATTTTGAATTATTGAAGGGATACGATTGTGAAAGACTTCACCATGTCAAAGTAACAGAATGCAAAGGCATGAGCAATTTTCTAAGGGACATCACAAAGTAGTAACCGCGTTTCATGGAACACAGCAGACTCTTCGCTGGCTGTTGAACGAGGGGACCGAGCACGTATGGGAATGTCCTGAGTGCAGTGATGTCGGTTCTTAACTCAACTCAACTCAACACAACAGACAACAGTAAAATGGGAAGTCGTTAGCACAGTAACTACCTAACGATCATCTACAATTGACGACGACACTTCTCTGAAAGGACACAAGTGCATTCATGGTGGTACTTGTTGGTCAAGCACCGAGATACTGTAGATATATTCTTTCAACAATTTGGACGTTTTTGTGTTGTCCTTTTTCTTTTGGTATGTGGCATCTTAATGCAAATATGGTTATTGCACTTAGAATAGGTTTAGCTTTTGCACTTAGCAGACAAGAATAGTGTCTACAGCGAGTACAAGGATGTTGTCTACAGCAAGTATACGAATGGTGTCTACAGCTAATACAAGAAGGGTGTCTACTGAGAGGGCTGAGTGGTCTCGAGGTAGGTGTCCGCCTCGAGTGCTGGAGGTCTCGGGTTCAAGCCCGGGTGAGGGCCGGGATTTTGTCACGTGGACTTCTAGTAACAAAATTTCCCCTCTGACACTCTGGACTCAGGTTAGAAGTGGAACAAAGCACTTATGGGTTACACCCGTGTGCCGTGATGTCGGCTAAATTAAACTAAACTGTTGTCTACAGTTGGTACAAGAATTATGTCTTCTACAGCTAGTATAACTAGTACACTTATATCGTCTTAAATTGTTTGATTGATTGAATGATTGATTTCTTCTTCTTCTTCTTCGTTCATCCGGAGTTTTTTTCCGGATGTAATTGCGTTGTGCCTGTTTACAGCAGAGCTGCGTTCTTGCGCCGTTAGGCCGACACATCCGACTTCTGCGGGCATTTGTTGACCGGGTTAACCTTCCCGGGGAATGATTGATTTAAGAATCGACATCACAGCATTCGGGGCATTCCCATAAGTGCTCCGTCCCCATCCTCAGCAGCCAGCGAAGAGTTCCAACACTAATAGTACCAGTAGCAATCTGATTATAAGTCCGTCTCGCCTTTCCTCTGAGCGTTGAGCGTCGGCCAGATCCCTTCGTCACTCCTCGTTGTCTCATTCTTGCCAGACCATGGTAATCCATTTGCTCCTCCGAGGTGTGCACGTGCTCCCACAAGGCGGCAACCACGTCTGCCTTGTCATGTATCAATAATCCACCAAGTTCTGCTCATAGCCAGCCAATCTGTCCGCCTGTTCATTCCCCAGCACACCGGCATGCCCCGGAGAAAAGATCCAGGCGATGCTTGTCATCTGTGACCTCCGAAGCGAAGCAAGCCACTCCGCACGAAGTCTGCCCGTCCTCACCCTCGTCAGCATGCTTTCTGAGTCAGTTACAATCACGATGTGTATGTATGTCATATTCTCCATCCAGCGGAGAGCCGCAGTGACTGCCTCCACTTCCATTCTTAAGCTGGATGTTGTGGTATCATATGCCAGGCTCTCCTGCCCCAAACATCGACCATTAGCTTTGGCTATGAACCCCCAGCCACTTCTCTCATCTCTTGACACCGAACCATCTGTGTAGATAATCACATCACTCGAGTGAGCATTGTCCTGAATTAGTTGCTGGATTTCCATTTCCGTGTCCCCTGCTGGCCACTCCCTGCACTCCCGGCTCAATGTGATTATAACTCTGCACAAGTCTGACTGCTCCGCTGGCACTCTAACCCACTCCTCTCCACGCCTAATGTTCTCCAAGTGGCACACCTGTCTGATCGTATCCTCCGCCTGAGCCATCCATAATTTCTCTCTTATCGGTCGCTGACCCTTAACTGCGTCCAGCGCCTCATGCAGTGGGTGGTCTGTGTCTGCAGCTACTCTGAGGTATGCCTTCGCCTGCATCACCTTGAGCCTACCAGCAACAGTCGGCAGACCAAGGATGTAACGCATACACACTACTGGGGTGTCTCTAGTGCATCCCAGAATGACCCGCATAGCTTCGTTCTGTATGCGCTCTAACTTCACCAGCTGACTCTCTGAGACGGTGAGCAGACCTAATCCATAATCAATTACTGAGAGGATTAAGTGCTGGTATAGTGTGAAAAGTATTCTCTGCTCTATGTCCATTGCAGCCATAGTTTTAAGTGCATTGAGTCCCTTTTGAGATCTTGTCACGACCGTCTCCACATGGTCCTTGAAGGATAGGCTCCTGTCAAATGTGATCCCCAGATACTTCAGTTTGTTCTCTCTGCTGACATTTCTACCATCTATCGCGAGGCTCGGGACATCAGCTCTTACAATCCTGTTGTCCAGAGAGCACCACAAAACAGCCGCCTTTTCCGGGTGGATGACAGCACTCATTTCTGTGCACCAGTCAATCACTTTGTCTACTGTCGCCTGTAACTCCTAGGCTGTTTGCTCCCTATCTCTCCCCTATATGCAAGAATATCGTCTGCAAATGTTAGTATTCTTCCAACCCCTGGTGCTTCTAGGTTCGCAATCTTGCTCGTATACACATTAAAGAGCACCGGTGAGACTGCAGATCCCTGTGGCAGTCCCGGGGTTAACATATGTGGCTCTGAAGTCCATGCGCCCAGACGGAGGGCAACCCGACGAGAGTGCAGGACGGCTGCTATCCAGTTGACTAACCAGGGACGTCTTAAATTGTAAGAAGACAGATTATGGTCGTCATTAGGAAGAACGAAGTACCAAATTGTAATATACAAGTAAATGGGAATATTCTTCAACAAGTGAATCGTTACAATTATCTCGGAACAGTCATAACATCTGATGGGAGATGCCTTGAAGAGATTAGAACAAGAATCGTCATGGCGAAAGTAGCCTTCTTTTTTTTTTTTTTTTTTTTAAGCATATCCTTTTACAGGACTTAGCTGTCAACACCAGCATCTTTCAGCTGTATGTTGATCTCTTGGCAAGATTACGCTCAGTAGTTTGCCATTGCTTTCTGAGCGGCCGGCTCACATACCCCGTAAGTTACCGATGCGATTCGAACCACTGCTGATTTGAACCGTCATCACGTTACCTGACGAGAGTATACGAGATTACGGAGAAAAGTCATAACCTCTAAGCCACGAAGCCGGAAAGTAGCCTTTAGTAAGATGAAAAACATTCTGACCAATAAAAAGATGTCAATTGGAACGAGAAAAAGAGTATTGAGGGGGTACATGGAGCCTCTTCTTTTGTATGGATGTTAAACTTGAATAATGTGCAATCAAGCTGAAAAACATTTGATGGCTGCAGAAATGTGGTTTCTGAGGAAAATGCAAAGAGTACCATGGACAGATAGAAAAACCAATGACCAAGTACTATAGGAGACAAATGAAAATCGTAGACAGATTAGAGAAATTAGACGAAGACTGTCTAAATGTTTTGGACATGTTATGAGAAGAAATGGATTGGAGAACTTATTGACAACTGGCAAGATCGAAGGGAACAGACCAAGAGGAAGACCGAGAGGAAAATACCTGGATGGCTTGGCCACTTGGCATGGACGAGACAGGAACACTGAGCTGGTCCACGACTCTGGTGATCGAGTGAAATGGCGAGTCATGACCGCCCACGCTTTCCGGCATGGCATATGATTGATAGATTGATATTAACGTATTAAGATAAGATGTTAAAATAACCGATATTAAGATATTAAAATATAGGATACATGTATTAAGATATTACATTATAGCATATAATACAATAACAGATATTAAAATATTAAAATATAAGATGTTAAGGTATTAAAATATTAAATATTAAAATGTAAGATATTACAATATAAGATTTAATATATTAAAATATAAGATATTAAAATATCAGATATTAAAATAACACACATGAAGATATTGAAATGTAAGATATTAAAATATAAGATATTACAATATAAAATATTAAAATACTATTACAAAGGCAAGAGAAGAAGTATTGATCTGGTGGAACCAAGTCAATTTGAAAATTGATTCCACCTCTCTGGTCGGAGAGCTACTTTATGATAGAGGTGATGTGGTGAAGCTTTTCTGGTATCAGGTGGAGAGTGGCGCCTAACAGACGGAGTATCCATATCTGGAACGTCTCAGAAGGGAGCAATTGGTGGGCCTGGGCGATACTCCAATCATAGAGGAAACGTCATGTGGACTGTTAATCAAACTGCTCCTGGAAAAATCAACACGGCAACACTTCGGTGGCCTTTCAAGTGGGGTAGAGGGAGGGGGATATGTGGGCAGTAGCGGACGAGATCTAAACATTTTGCTTGCCAAGAGAAAAGCCACTAATAAAACATTAAAATAGTAACATATTGTCTAATGTTTAAAGGGGTCTACTTGGCTTGGGCCCTCGGGGTCCATATGCCATCAGAAAGCCGACATCCTGGCCAGCCTGGCACTGTATGTGGGAATGCCCCGAGTGCAGTGATGTGGACTCGTCAATTAAGTATTAAGTATTGATACTCATAGCACCAGAACATTTGTTGCTTGCTTGCTTGCTTGTGTTCGCTGGCTATGATCTCCAGCGTTAAGTCCTGAATGTCGGATGAAGACATCCTGTTGTCCATCATCAGTGTGATGTCATACAGGACTGAGGTTTGCATGAGTATCCGTTGTCCCATGTCTAGCTTATTGGTGTGCAGACTGGTGGTTCCTCGCCGTGCAGGCAGACACTCTCCGAGTGAAGTCTAAAGAAAGGAAACGGGCGGGGCAGGTCTGATTGATAGTCTTGAAAGATAACAGCTAATCCAGCCTGATGTTGGCGCACCTGAGACAACAGTTATTATTGGCCAGAAGCGGTCATGAAACACTTCTGAACGTACTCACGCACAGAAACTAGTATGTAAAGTCCCATATTTCTATTGCTTCTAGTAGTAGTAGTAGTAGTAGTAGTAGTAGTAGTAGTAGTAGTAGTAGTAGTAGTAGTAGTAGTAGTAATCGCGCAGCAACAACAACAGTAGTAGTAGTAGTAGTAGTAGTAGTAGTAGTAGTAGTAGTAGTAGTAGTAGTAGTAATAGTAGTAGTAATAGTAGTAGTAGTAGTAGTAGTATAAGCAGCAGCAGTAGTAGTAGTAGTAGTAGTAGTAGTAGTAGTAGTAGTAGTAGTAGTAGTAGTAGTAGTAGTAGTAGTAGTAGTAGTAGAAGTAGCAGCAGCAGCAGCAATAGTAGTAGTAGTAGTAGTAGTAGTAGTAGTAGTACTAGTAGTAGTAGTAGTAGTAGTAGTAGTTGTTGTTGTTGTTGTTGTTGTTGTGTCCGCAACAACAAAAGTAGTAGTAGTAGTAGTAGTAGTTACATTAACAACAACAACAACAACAACAACAACAACAGTAGCTGTAGCATCAGTGGTAAAAGCAGCAGCAGCGGCAACAACAACAACAGTAGCAGCGACATTAACAACAACAACAACAACAACAACAACAGTAGCTGTAGCATCAGCGGTAAACGCAGCAGCAGCGGCAACAACAACAACAACAACAACAACAGTAGCAGTGCCAATAGTTGTAGTAATCATAAGTGTCACACAAACTCCAAGTGCAGACAAACAATACTGTTACATTGTAGACAGTACACTGGTACTCCCCCTCCCCCCCCCCCTTTTTTCCTCCTTTTATTTTTGGTCCTGCTTTCCACATCTCCGAAACCAGGGCATAGGATAGGTGTTTGTAGGTTTCCCCGCCATGTTGGGAGCACGTGGACACCGCGGGTACGAGATGTGGGGGAGAGAACTGAAGCGAGACTAAAAACTGGTGAAATCTGGCACACGATAGCTCAAGAAACCTCGTGGCCCGGTGGTGGGAGGGAGTTATGATGAAATATGGCTACAGAGATATGTTACGCGTATATGTGGGAGCGCGCGCGTGTGTGTATGCGTGTGTGTGTCACGTGGATGTATTTGTTCGACCATGCGGGTGTGTATGTCTGGAATAAGTGACATACAATTATGTTATTCGTTGAATTAGTCTGACATATAAATGCTTAAAAGAAGATGTGTATAAATTTGAGACACCAGGAACCAAGGACTCCCTTGTCGTGGGGAGGGGGGGGGGGGGGGGTGGAGCTTGAGCTTCTCAATGGCCATGAAAGCTATGCCGGCGGTAGCGTAACTACCAGCAGGGCCTCCCAACCGGACAGCTCAAAGGGTAGAGAACAGACAAAGAGAAACACCCTGGTCCTCCAGGTTGGGGGTTGAAGCGTGGGGTTAACATCCCTACCTTTGTAAAAAAATATTTTGTTACGAAACAGATACAGTAGCCTCGAATTCGGACTGACTTATTTGGACAACGACCTCGGAACGTTAAAGGACTCTTGAGATTTGGAACATGGAATGTACGGACACTATATCGAGCTGGAGAGGCTGGAGAACTAACCCGGGAACTGGTTGAATATCAAATGGATATAACAGCAATTCAAGAAATAAGGTGGCTAGGAGAGGGTACTTTAGAGCAACATGGAATGATTATAATATATGGAGGAAACACCCAAAATAAACATGAATTAGGAACAGGTTTTGTCATCAAAAAAGAGTTATGGGGGAACGTTCTAAACTTTAAAGCTGCTAATGACAGAATTAGTAAATTAATAATAAAAGGTAAATTGAAAAATATAACGATGATTAATGTACATGCACCTACTGAAGAGAAAGAAGATGACGTTAAAGAAGACTTTTATAATGATTTGGAAGATGTCTTAGAAGAAACCTCCGAACAGGACATCCTGATTGTGCTGGGAGACTTCAATGCAAAAATAGGTAGAGAGCAAACTCATAAAAAAGTGGCCGGTATGGAAAGCTTACATACAACTTAAAATGATAATGGATGGAGTGTCATCAACCTGGCAGAAGCCAAAGAACTGCAGATTAGCAGTACAGACTACAAATAAAGGATATACACAAACAGACTTGGAAATCATGTGACAAGAGAACCTATAATCAAACAGATAACATTTTAATTAACAACAGAAATGCATCAAATATAAACAAGTCAGAAGTTATAGAGGAGCTGAGTGCCACAGCGACCACTTCCTCGTTGGAGCAAAATTTAAAATACAACTTAAGAGAGATTTCTATCCTAAATTACAAAGATTACACCCAACATATAACAGAGAAAAA
>OY992877.1:169947316-169959816 GCA_963921405.1 Cepaea hortensis
GTGAAAAGTATATTCCAAAGAGGGTGGGAGCTAGTACACAACCTTGCTTAACTCCACTCTTGATTTCAAATTCTTCAGAAGTTGCACCATCAAACTTGATTATACCCTTCATGCCTGTGTGGAACGATTCCACAATGGACAGAAGAGTTGGTGGGCAGCCAATCTTCTTTAGTGCCTTGAACAGACCCTCACGACTGACCAAATCAAATGCCTTTGTGAGGTCGATGAAGGCAATAAACAGTGGTTGATTCTGTTCACGGCATTCTTCTTGCATTTGTCGCAATGAGAATATCATATCAGTGGTAGACCGGTTCTGTCGAAAGCCACACTGTGATTCGGGGTAGACTTGATCTCCTAGGACTTGAAGTCTGCGCAGAACAATTCTGGCAAATACATTTCCAACAATACACAGAAGTGAGATACCCCTTTAGTTGTTGCAGTCGCTCCGATCGCCCTTGTTCTTGTACAGTGTTATGATGCTTGAATCTTTGAAATCCTGTGGGACTTGTCCTTCACGCCAGCATAGCTCTATTAGCTGGTGGATCTGTATAGTGAGTGTGTCTTGCCCACTCCTGATAACCTCTATTGGAATCCCATCCTTACCTGGAGCCTTGCCAGATGCAAGTTCATTTATAGCACACTAAACTTCTGTTATGGTGGGATGTGTGTCCAGGTGGTCAAGAGTTGGTAGAGCCTCTATGGCGTTGAGGGCATCATCCGCTAGTTTGGTCTCACTTGAGTAAAGCTCCAAATAGTGCTCTACCCATCTGTCCATCTGTCGTTTCTTGTCAGTGATGATTTCTCCAGTCAAGGTTTTCAATGGTGCACTTCTTTTGATCACTGGACCACAGGCTTTCTTTATTCCTTCATACATGCTTCTTATGTCTCCCTTATCACTTGCGATTTGAATGGACTCACATAACTTGATCCAATAATCATTTGCACACTGCCTGGCAGCCTTTTGCACATCCTTCCTAGCTTGCCTTAGCTCACTCAGAGTGTTACGCGTTGGTCTTTCCTTGTTTCTTAAGAGAGCTTTCTTCTTCTTATCAATCAAGGGCTGCAGAGTCTCGCTGTTGGCCGCAAACCAGTCCTGCCTCTTATGATCCACAGTGCCGTAAACCCCTACGGCAGTTTTATAAAGAGTTTCCTTAATTTGACCCCACTTTTCATTTACTGTACAATTTTCTGGTGTATCAGTGAAAGCGTCTTCAAGTTGCTGTTGAAACTGAAAGCACTTTTCAGGATCATGAGTGTTAATAATATTAATCCTGGGGCTAGATTTGCGTTTAGCTGTGTGGATTCTCTTTTGTCTCAGTCTAACCCTTGCAACAACCAAAGAATGATCCGTATCACAGTCAGCACTGTGGTAACTACGAGTCAATGATATATGGTTCAGATGTTGTCTCCGTGTGATGATGAAGTCCAGCTGGTGCCAATGGCCGGATCTTGGATGTTTCCATGTGACCTTATGCATCTCTTTTGTTTTAAAAAAAAGAGTTTGTAATACATAGGTCATTACTGGTGCAATGCTCCAGCAGCCTTTGCCCATTTTCATTCATGCGACCGATGTTGTATTTTCCAAGGCACACTGGCCATGAACTCGAGTCCTTGCCCACACGAGCATTGAAATCACCGAGCATATAAATGTAGTCAGATTTTGGAACTGCCTTGATCACGGAGTCTAACTCCTCATAGAACAAATCCTTCACATCATCAGAGGAATCGAATGTCCGTGCATATGCAGTAATAATGGTGGCAAACCCACAAGAGGTTGCCAAGCGCAGGGATAATAGTCTTTCATTTCCTCCTGCTGGAATTTCAATCATTCCCAGTAGCGAATTCTTCACTGCAAAGCCCACACCGTGTTGCCTTTTTTCTGCCTGCCCTTTACCCTTCCAGAAAAAGGTGTAGTTGTTTTCCCTGAGTGACCCTTCCTCAGCGAGGCGAGTCTCCTGCAGGCCAGCAATATCAATGTTAAGACGATTGAGTTCGGCATCAATCACAGCCGTTTTTCTCACATCGTCAATATTGGTCAAGTCAGTGGAAAATCCTGGACACATGGTTCTCACGTTCCAGGTTGCAAGCCGTAGCTTGAGGTTTCTATTTATATTTTTGTTTGTACCTGGTGCATTGGTTTTACAGCCTGCGATTCAGATTTTTGTCCTAGCCCCAAGCACCCATTGAAGCAGGCAGGCTGTAGCGGATCAGCACCCAATTGGCTGGGGGATGCCCAGCTTGAGGCGGGCGGTAGCTGATCAGTGACACCTATAGGTGTCTCCCACCGTCAGAGGCAACGCGTGGCGCCCCATGTCTACGCCAACTGACAAGGACTTATAACCCGTAACAGTTGCCTCTCGCTTTGATTCCGAAACCAGTTAAGACCAGGGATGGAGTTATTGCCTCTCCATAGCACAAAGCCTGGGCTAAAATATAGAGATCATGTGTTGCCCATGCAGCATGATCCCTCTCTCGGCCTGCCTAGTTCACTCCAGAGGAAAGGTAACACCCCTACATCTAGAACAAGACAAGCTGCAGAAGCTGCCGGATCAGCAAAGCAATGCTCCAACTGTCCGCCTGTCGGAGCTTCGACCCTAGACCAGTCGCCAACCAAGGCTTAGGGCCTGGTCTGCCCTGCCATGACAATTTTGTTTTTAGCTTGCATTTCCTCGCACCAGGGTAAGGCTTGTACCCTCCCAATTGCGCTCTTCCGCCCGAAGCCGTTGGCACAATGTGGGGTGTCGGGTTGGGTTTGGTAAGCGCCGCCCAACGTTCGGCGCTAACAGAAACCAGGTAGTACCGTCTACTGTTATACGGTAGCTCAGTCATATCTGACTAAGACCTGACTAGAATATATATATATATATATATATATATATATATATATATATATATATATATATATATATATATATATATATATATATATATATATATATATATATGTGCACATACACACATATACACAAGTACATGCATATAAACACACGCACGCATGTACGCACACATAAACACACGTATTAACATACTCACACACACAAGCACACATACAAGCACACATTTACACACACTTACACATACACACCCAAATTCAGACGTGCACACACATACACCCACATAAACACACGCATACACACATATGGACACACGTACACACCAACCCATCCACCCACACACTTATGTCATAATCTCCCCACCAGTTCTACCGCGTCGTCGTCAATGACGCCTGGCGATTACGGCCAGGTCCACCTGTGAGCAACACTAACCACGCTGTGGCAGGAATGGTCAGTCGGTGCATGCGTGGGACATGGAGTCCACGCAGGGACACAACCCCGACTAGCGAGACTCACAGTGGTTAGTGGGCGGGCAGACGGCTTGGGACTGTTGTGGAGGACAGACGGATTGAATGGTGCTCGTATGACTTGTGTGTATGAACGCTAAGAGATGGAACGCCTGCGAGTATAGGAGACTGCGCGCCTGGTATGTAGGAGTGTGAGTTGTATACATTGCATTTATATATATCTATTGATTGTATTATGGCATCGTTATTGTACTTGTGCGATGCATGTAATGGTTGTGATGAGTGAGAAGTGTGAATAAAGTGTTTGAATTATATTTGCAGTGTGTCACGTAAAGTCATTCTGTGACAGTGTTTGTATCACATCTGTTCGTGATTACGAGCCTGTGTTATTGCTGAATGCAAGATTCTGACAGGTGTGAACGTGGGTTGCTCGTCCTTGTTGGATTATTTGAACCAAAGGTGTGAACGTAGGTGCGTCGTCCAGCTTGAACCATTTAAAGAAAGGTGTGAACGTGGGTGCACCGTCCTGCTTGAACCAATTATAAAATAGATGCGAATGTGAATGTACTGTCCATCTTGGAACTAGTTGTAAAATATGATTGAACGTGTGTGTAAGCGGGAAGTTTTGGAAAGAAAGCAACATGGAAAGTAAGTTGTTGAATGCGTTGAACAGACGACAATACGACTAACAAACATACTTGACAGCACACAAACCTACAAAACTTAGTTGACAACGCATACACCACACAAACATACATGTCCTAATATTTTCTTCTTCCAAAAAGCAACAGGTTTTTGTGTCATCCGAAACCGTTAGCAAGTAAAGTTCATTTTTTTCCGGGCAGTAACGATCAGGCAGCCATTCTCTGGTATAGTGTTCCAACATACTCCAGAGTTCCAAAGTCACTTAAGTATTATCTTTTTTTCACATATAATTTTGGGTGTAAGTCTAGGCACAAGATGTATTTGATAAACATTGTACAAAGTATTGCATTTACTAACACCATAATTAACTTTTTTGTACATTCATTGTATCCGAAATAAGTCATCATGTCTACATTGAACGATTTCATTGAATCTGGTTTGAAATTAAAGTTAACTGGTGATGAGTTGACAAAATGGAGTGAAGCAAAGTATTCAGAGCATCTCCTGTTACAGAAAAATGCTAGGGAACGCGAAGATAGAGCTGCTGAAAGAGAACGGAAAAAGGCAGAAATAGACGCTGATATAAGAAAATCTGAGATTCTAGCCCAGAATAAAAGGGAAGACCTCGAAATGCAGCTGAAAATTAAACAGATGGAAGCTGAAACATCAGCAGATAAAGATTCTAGAAAGTCAGAGAGACTAGAAAAAGAGAATCAGTACAAAAAGTACCAAGGGATCGTCAAAAATTTCACCACGGGCGACTGCATTGCAGCCTTCACCCAAAATTTTGAAACGATAATGGAGCATTATAAGATCCTAGAGACTGAATGGAACATTATATATATGAGAAGTCTTTCAGGGGAACCTCTCAAAGTGATAGAGACCATTCCCAAAGATCTTAGGAAATATTATCAATATATTAAGTCCAAAATTATGTCACACTTCCTGTTAGATGAAGCAGGCTACAGAGAACAGTTTAGTAAATTAGCTACAAAACCTACTCAAACTTCCTCTGACTACATCTCAGTAGTACAGGATATATTTAGTAAATGGCTGTCATCAGCCAAAGTAAATAACAGCTTTGATAAGTTGAAAGATCTAATTCTTAGAGATAAAATCATTTCATCTCTACCACCACCATTTTCTAAATTTCTGCAAGAATGTGAGTGCGAGAGTGTGCAACATATAGAGAAACGAGGTTCGGCTTATTTCACAGCCAACAAACAGTGTTTTACTAGTGGATTGACTGACACAGACTTTGTAGCAGCCGCTACCTATGACAGAATGAAGTCAGGTTCCTACAGTAAACAGAAACCATTTAAGCAATCTGCTAATAAATATTACCAATGCAGATATTGCAATCTTGCACATAATGAAAGTGATATGTGCGACAAACACCCAGGGTACCTCATATACTTGCAAAACTATATAGATAAGCAAGATAATGAGAGAAAGAGCTATAAATGACTAACCAAATGCTTCCTTTGCAAAGCATATGGCCACTGTCGTCATGCTTGTAAAGGTAAAAAAATGACCAGAAAGGCTAATGCAGCCATGTTTGATAGCTCTTCCTCAGATGAGAAACAAGTAGAAAATCATCCTGTTAATGCAGCACAGGTCATTGATGTATTTCATCTTGAAAAATGTACCATCTGTGATCGTTTTCATGAAGATGGCTTATTAACATGCGGCCACTCAATACCTATTGCCAATGAAGAAGCTAATTTGGTAATTAACTCCAAAGGTAAACTTAACATCCACCAAGGGTTTGTTAATGGCAAATCTGCCACCGTTTTCGGGATACTGGATGTACTCTTATTGGTTTGAAGAGAGACTTTATTTTACCTTCAGATTATACAGGCAAACATGTTACATGCAGAACTTTCTCAGGTAACATCGAGGAATACCCACTTGCATGGGCATATATTGATACCCCATTTCTCACAGGAAAGGTTAAATGCGCAGCATTATCCAACCCATGTTGTGACATAAACGTGGGTAACCTTCCTGAAGTAAATGATATGCCACATGACAGTATAACATCTTCTGCCAAATGTATTGTTGATAATGCAATATCATCTTCAACTGAATATATTGTTGAGAATGTATTATCACCTTTGAATGAATGCATGTTTGCAAATTCATTAACTTCATCACATGATTGTATTGGTCTAAATGTAACATCACCTTGTCATGTTGTTGATATTTCAAATGCAGTAACTAGATCTGCTGCCAAAGTGCAAGATCAAATTAACCAGACTGAGGCTTTAGAAATGTTAAGCCCAGTTATATTACCACCTAAGACCATGAGGGAAAATTTCATAACAGCCCAAAAAGCCGATTTATCTTTGCACAAATATTTTAATTTAATAGGCCAAAAGCCAAGAATAACAAAGAATGCTAGATGGCATTTTGCCCTAAAAAGTGGTATCCTTACACGGTACTACACCAAAGGTACCAGCACCACTGGGCAAACGGTGTTACCAACCTAACACCGCAAACAAGCATTACATCTTGCACATGACATACCCTTTGCAGGGCATATGGCTTATTCAAAAACTAGATCTAGATTACTTACCCAGTTCTACTGGCCTAAATTCTGCAGTGACACCAAGCAATATTGCAGAACTTGTGACATCTGCCAGAAACTTGTTAAAAAGGTTAAAAAAAAACCCACAAGCTGAACTACAAATAACAGATCTAGCAAGGAGACCTTTCGAAAAGATCTCTGTTGATATTGTAGGTCCTCTAAACCATGTAACATCAAGAGGAAATAAGTTCATTATAACGATAATTGACCTCTGTAGCAGATGGTCTGAGACAATTCCACTTAAGAACATAACTGCCAAGGATGTAATGGAAGTTTTCTTCCACATTTTTTCTATAGTAGGGTTTCCTGATACCATTCTCTCAGATCGGGGGAGTCAGTTCATAGCTGCAGCCACTCAAGCCTTTACTAGAATATTAGGGGCAAAGCAGTGCTTTAATAGTCCATACGACCCTCATTCTACGGGGATTGTAGAAAAGATGAACGGCTATCTCAAGCATATGCTATCAAAAGTTACCCAGGAACACCCTGAAGACTGGGTTACTTATTTACCTGCCATACTATTTGAATATCGCGAAGTACCTCATTCCAGTACAGGTTTCTCACCATTTGAACTTGTATATGGAGCCAAACCACGCGGCCCATTATCTATGTACCATTCTATGTTAACTGAAAGTATAACTGTACATAAACCAGAATCATCATATGAACATGTAACATCATTGCGTGATAGGATAATGAAATCTTGTGTATTAGCTAAAGAAGCACTAAAACAATCTGGTGCTATTTACAGACAGTATGCAAACAGAGGAAATAGGACAATAACACTGACACCTGGACAAGACGTACTACTTCTTTTGCCAAGCGACAGACATCTTTTGACAGACTCATGGCAAGGACCGTTTAAAATACTGAGACAAATCTCGACTGTGGACTATGAGATCGCAATAAAAGACAAACACAAAATATTTCACATCAACATGTTAAAACCGCACTACAACAGAGACGAAGACCAAGACGAGACAGCAGCAAGCACAACGATAGTGGACCACACAGACGATGACGAGACCGACGAAATACCGACCCCATCACTGGACACGACAAACAATCTGCAGGACATCAACATAAATCCTAATCTTACTCAGACAGAGACCGACAATTGCAGACAACTGTTACAAGACTACAGTACTATTTTTTCCAACCATCCAGGACAGACAGACTTAGTGCATCATCACATTATTCTGACATCCAACACACCAATAAAGTGCAGACCATACTCCATTCCCATACACTACAAAGAGAAATTACACCAGGAAATTCTAGACTTAGAAAAGAACCACATCATCAGACGATCACAGTCACATTTTTGTTCACCGATTGTGATTGTGAAAAAGAAGGACAACACGATACGACTCTGTGTTGACTATCGGAAACTTAACAATATCACACAGTTGGATTTAGAACCAATGAGCAACTGTGAAGACATACTGACTGAACTGACAGATTCTAGATACTTTACAAAACTGGACATGACAACAGGGTATTGGCAAATACCGGTACATCATGACAGCATACATCTGACAGCAATTGCCACACCCTGGGGTCTATACGAATGGTGCAAGCTTCCATTCGGGCTAGTTAATGCCCCTGCGACATTCGTACGGATGACAAGACTTCTTCTGACAGACATCCCTAATATAATTTCCTACATGGACGACATCTGTGTACATACGAAGACTATGACAGACCATGTAACAACATTACAGCAAACATTTGACCGCATCAGACAGCACGGACTGACAATCAAACCATCGAAAGTTGACATAGCCTACCAAGAAATTTCATTTTTGGGTTATAAAATTTGTAACGGCTTTGTCACTACTGACGACAACATCGTGTCACGAATTCTTAAATAGCCGCTTCCGACAATAAAGAAAGAATTGCCAAGTGTCCTAGGTCTGTTAAATTATTACAGACAGTTTTTACCAAATTTTGCCACTTTGACGGAATGCTTCACTAACCTACTAACAAAAGACAAACCTAACAAAATTGTAAACAGCGAATGCCTAAGACCTGCATTTACAAAATTGTTATCCTACTTTTCTAGTAACCCGATTCTTAAATTACCAAATATGGACACTATTTTCAGATTGAGAACTGACGCGAGCTCCGTAGCGATTGGAGCAGTACTATTACAGGAACACGACCAAATTCTTCACCCAGTGTACTACGTAAGTCGCAAATTACAAACCAGAGAACGAAACTGGTCGACGCCTGAAATTGAGGCCCTGGCTCTTGTGTACTCTATTAGAAAACTATCCAGATTTCTTCTTGGGAAACACTTCATAGTCGAGACAGATAACAGTCCATTGACAATTATCACGACTGGGACTCCTACCAACCACAGGGTAGCAAGATGGTCACTATTACTACAAGACTTCAATTTTGAAGTCAGGCATATCCGTGGTACACAAACTACGATCACCGACCTTCTTTCCAGATGTCATTACGACACACCCGAAAGCCTAATGGAGCTTGAGCGCACACAGCAGACCAATAAGTAATCTGCATATTATTATAGCGCTCAGCAACACGGTGAATAGTGAAATTATTTCAGAAACGCTGTGTAGAAATTGTGATAGGGACAGTGTCCCAATGTAAATATAGTATATAGATCTTATAATTATGGTAATAATTATGATGAATATTTGTGTTGTATGTGATCGAAAGGTAATATTATTTTAAATATGTATGAACATTGTAACGAACAGTGCTACTTGATTTCAAGACTTACTTTACTTAAACTGTTCGAGTATCCGTAGTACCTGCAGAGCAGAGTGTTCCGACGTATTTTAATCTGTGCGAGAGGGACAGTGACATCTGAATTCTACAGAACACTTTAATCCATACTTTGAAAGAAAGAGTTAATCCAGCAGCTGTGCTTATGAACTGTATACTCCGTTCGTTTATATAACATCCAGACGGAAGAACATTGTGTTAGCTACATCTTAACACACCAGCTGTGTACTTCCGGTGTTTGTGAAATTAATCTAAATACTAGCAGACTATAGTGTAATTCTCACAAAGAAGTGACGTTGTATATAAACTTTGTGAGCTGAAATTTTGCATATACAAATTGTATGTAAGGATTTTGATAGATGTGATCTCAGAATCATAAGTTGATTAACTTGTTCGCAATAGTGACATTTGGTTCACTTTTGTCAATAAGCATCAAACTATGACGTTTAGAAATTGATTTACCTATGTAATTTATTTTCTTTGAAAGCATGTTAAAATTATCACCCATATATTTTGTATTGTTTCACTGATTACATTCAAGGGAAACAATTGAAATTAGTGGTAATGTGTAACATGTATAGAAGCCATCCTCATGTTGCCAGATTGGCGACACATCAAAATGACATCATCTATGCATGGTAGTAATTACCGAAGTTGTAGACTTACATGAGACTTTCCGACCAGATGAGGTTAGGGTCAAATGTTGGAGTCATCTTATAGGGACTCGCGACCTGACATGTCGTGTTTAGAATTTTTGTTTATTTGTCGAGAGGTAATTGCGTTGCTCGCTGATAGCTACCGGACTGGCTGTGTCAAATTACAACTAACATAAGAATCCATCTAGTGGATTGTACTTGAGGAGTGTTGCTTGATAGCATCATTGAGGAGTGTGTGTGTATAGCTTACAATTATCTACATATTTCAATATAAACCAAAGTGTCACGTCAGATGACAAACAATTGGTCGATTCTGACAGGTTTAATAAATAAACCCAAATGTATATAGCTTACATGAAAGGATTTTCCTTTCATGAAAAGGAGGGCGGGAGAATGTCATAATCTCCCCACCAGTTCTACCGCGTCGTCGTCAATGACGCCTGGCGATTACGGCCAGGTCCACATGTGAGCGACACTAACCACGCTGTGGCAGGAATGGTCAGTCGGTGCATGCGTGGGACATAGAGTCCACGCAGGGACACAACCCCGACTAGCGAGACTCACAGTGGTTAGCGGGCAGACGGCTTGGGACTGTTGTGGAGGACAGACGGATTGAATGGTGCTCGTATGACTTGTGCGTATGAACGCTAAGCGATAGAATCCCTGCGAGTATAGGAGACTGTGCACCTGGTATGTAGGAGTGTGAGTTGTGTACATTGCATTTATATATATCTATTGATTGTATTATGGCATAGTTATTGTACTTGTGCGATGCATGTAATGGTTTTGATGAGTGAGAAGTGTGAATAAAGTGTTTGAATTATATTTGCAGTGTGTCACGTAAAGTCATTCTGTGACAGTGTTTGTATCATATCTGTTCGTGATTACGAGCCAGTGTTATTGCTGAATGCAAGATTCTGACACTTACTCACACATACACGATGCCTCACAAAATCTCACCCTCTCAATCACTCATTTACTCTCTAAACCAAACTAACTCACTCTCTTACTCGCACAGACAAGTACACAGACACAGACACACACACTCACCCTCTCTCTCTCTCTCTCTCTCTCTCTCTCTCTCTCTCTCTCTCTCTCTCTCTCTCTATCTCTCTCTCTCTCTCATTAACTTCTCATGCACTCTCTCACTCACCCACTGTCTCTCTCTTGCACACTCACTCGCTCTCACACTCACTCACACACGCACATACACACATATTCTCCCCCTCACTCACTATCTCACTCTCCTTTACTCACTCACTCACCCTGCGGCTCTCTAACTCACACCCACTCACTCACTCACTCTCTCACACTGACAGGTATACACACAACACAACCTCTCTCTCACACTAACTCATTTTCTCACTCAATCTCTCACAAATACGTGTACACAGACATTCACTTACTCTTTCACCCTCGCAGGCACACGCGCATACACACTCTCTCACTTTCTCTGTCTCATACTCACTCTCTCACTCACATTCTTTCTCATTCACTCTCTCACCCATTCTCTCACTCACACAGTGTAAAATGATAGTGAAAAAATGATACCTGTAGGTGACTTATGGAGGTATATAGTCGGTATGAAATAAGTATTGAAAGAGTTTTCGGTTGAATGTGTAGGGACTCATTGGCGTTTTCAGATCTGGTGGAAGGCTATTCCACAAGTGAGCACCAGAATACGCGAGACATGTTTTGTATAAGTCCAATCTAGGCTTAGGAACCTGTAATAAATTTAAGCGCTTGCTGTTCATTGCATTAGATTGAATTAACGGTAGAAGATACTCTGGGGTATTTTCAGGTATAATTTTATTCACTAATTTGGCTTTGTTAAAAAAGGAATCGCTTTCGAAGTGGTAGAAGTCTTAGATGACTATATAAGTTATTACTTTCAACGTGCTTTACGCCAGAAACTAGACGTATAGCGCGGTTTTGAAGCGAACACAGTCGTTTCATATTAGATTTAGGGCACCCATCCCAGACTGTGGAACAATAGTCGAGACGTGATTGGATATAGCATGCATAGAATATTTTTCGTGTGTTTCATCCAAGAAGTGCTGAATTTTAGTAAGTTGGTAAACTTGTTGTGCTATTCTCTTGGTGAGAACGTAAACATGGGAGCTCCAGTTTAGATGTCTGTCAATTAAAAGACCTGATGTTTTGTGTTCATTTACATTAACTATAGGTAACATGTCCACGTGGAGATCAAGCGGTGCCCCGGTTAGGCTAGGGTCTGTAGTTTTTGTCTGGTCGTTATTAGCATGGGTTTGGTTTTGTCGATGTTAATAATCATGCGGTTTTCATTGCTCCATCTACTAAGATTATCAAGTTCATTTTGCAAAGAGTTCTCTAAGTCACTAAGGTTTTCTTGACTAGTGTATATAGTGCAGTCGTCTGCAAATAGGTCACACGAAGTATTGAGATATAAAGGCAGATCATTAATATAAACTGCAAAAAGCAGAGGTCCTAGTATTGAGCCCTGAGGCACACCGATATTAAGTTGTGTGGGTTTTGACAGACAGTAATTGAAGGACACTACTTGTTGTCTGTC
>OY992877.1:169964816-170037316 GCA_963921405.1 Cepaea hortensis
GCCTGTGTCGCTGGACACATCACCACGTCTCAGTTAGTAAAACCAAGTGTTTGTTACAGACTTATAGATCATACAGAGAAAAACCAAGGTATACATGCTTCGTGCAGAGTGGAACGCTCCACTTAGACAATCAAAGATAGAGAGCATCTGTTGGATCTTTCCCCCAGGACATACTGGGTGTGTCAGGAAGCGAGCATTCGGAAACAGACTGTTTCGGTCTGAACCGCTGGGTGAGGTATTTGTGCACGATATAGACGACTTGATCAGGATTCTTTGAGATCATGTTTATAGTGTGTCAGAACAGATAAATCATCAAGGACTTGAGAGAATGGTGGTGCTTGGGGTAACCCACTGTTCCGAGGAAAGGCCAGACGGATAGATAATCAGACGGCACGTGGTACTGTTAGTATAAGGACACTTCGCTGGCTGATAAAGATTAAATGTCCCAGTGATGTGATGTCAGTTCTTGATTCATCTCAACTCTAAATACCAAACCCAAACGGGGAGGGGGGGGGAGAAATGAAGAAGTGTTCATGATTCAACAACCTCAGACAACACTCACATCAGCCTAACCCAGCATCGTTGTCAATCTATTACCGCAGATAAGGTTAAGATGGAGAGTAATGAAAATCTGTCAGGGTTAATTATCTGATGAAGTCTTCGTGGACCCAGTATGGCATACACGGTTATAGGTGGCAGCGGAAACAACATTTGTGGGCCCAGAGGATTGTTTTATCTTCGTACAGTTCTTCACATTTCACTACAGGTGTATGACCATGAAATTAAGAGTCGACATTACTGCCCTCGGAACACTCCCACAAGTGATCCGTCACTTCTTCGGTTGCCAGCGAACCGTTTCCTTGTTCATGGTACCAGTGGTAGCTTGACTGAACGTCCGCCTAGGTGTTTCCCCCTCCTCGTGTAGTGTCGTCCAGCGTTTCTTCTCACCCCACGCTGAATGAGTCTCTTCCAGTTGTGCATCCTCTATTTGTTTTGTTGCACTTTGCACTCGATCCCAGAGAACCTTCACCACATCAGCCTTGACATAATATAGCTGGCCGCTATAAGGATCGGCACGGTCAGTCAGTCGGCCTGTTCTTTTCCTTCCACACCTGTATGGCTTGAACAGATATATGCTTATACCTTCGTCTGTATACATGCTCATGACCTTCGTCTTCATACAGAGATGAAGGAGAGTAAGCGTAACGGTAGTAATATATGACAAGTTGATAATGTACTTGGACGTAAGTGTGATTTCTCCCCCCCCCCCCCACACACATCCTCTCCCTCCCACCCCCACCCCACCCCAACCCCCACCCCACCCCCACTGACCTGGTCTTCTCGATTGACCCAGTGTAAAATGGGAATTTCCTGAGAAGAGGACGGTGTGATACTGACTTCATCCCACATGTAGTGCCAATTGGTATAAAACATATGGACCAAATAACCATAAAATCCCCATAGAGTGAAATGGGATCATTTTCTAAATTCTGAATGAGATTGGGGATGAGTTAATCTATCATTTCAGCGAAATTAACTACATTCACCTCATACCTTGAAATAATTTAATGATTTAGGGAACTTGCCCACTACAAATTTTAAAATAACCGCCAAGCCTCATCCTTGTATGTGTATGTGTGTATGTGCGCGCGTGTGTGTACAACAGGGTCACATTACAGCAAACATCCTCAAGTGTTTCCTTTGAAAAGTAAACATCACTCGTTTATAAAAGAGAAATTAACGATATTTCTTACTTTTTAAGAAAGCTTTTTAAACAAAAATAAATGAAGTTTGCTTTTGAAGAGCAACGGGCAAGTATTATATATTCTAAGTTCACTTTGACATTATGTTTATTTGATTGAATACACACGTGTTTAACTCTTGACCTCGCGTACACGTACACAGTAGAGCAAAGTGACTGATGCTCAATTTTCCCTGAGTATTTAATTGCATATAAAGTAGCTTCAACGCGTTCGTGATCAATTAAGCTTTCATATATATTGAGCATAGCCTACGATGGGTAGCGTTGTGGTGTTCTGTTGTGATAATTTGGTGTGTGTTCAGTGTGTGCCGCGTGGTTACACACCCGCTTCACACGCGTGATCCGGGACTGTTTCCGGATCCGGTCAGGGATATGCACTACTGACGAGCTCAAACAAGGGCGAAACTCGAGTATAGTGCTTCCATATTGACGTGGATAGGCCTTAGGTTCATACCGGAATGCGATCGGCGTTGCCAGTAGTGGGTTGTGCTCAATATTTAAATTTCATATATATATACAGTTTTCAGTTTGTAAGTAACAAATGTTCGTTTGCTTTGTATATGCTAGTGTTTCGTATATGCTAATGTGTCGTATGTGTTATATGTTTCGTATATGCTAATGTTTCGTATGTGTTATATGTTTCGTATATGCTAATATTTCGTATGTGTTATATGTTTCGATATGCTAATGTTTCGTATATGTTATATTTTCCGTAAATGGTAATGTTTCGTAAGTTATATGTTTCGTATATGTTATGCAAATGTTAATGTTTTGTATGTGTTATATGATATATATATATATGTGTGTGTGTGTGTGTGCGTGCGTGAGTTAGTGTGTGTGTGTGTGTGTCTGTCTGTGTGTGCGTGCGTGTGTGTGTGTGTGTGTGTGTGAAATATAAATCGTATATGTTTGCTTTTTGTTAAACCTTGGTTTTGATTGGCTAGATGTTTCTATAGAATGCGGTGGCCACCCTCTTTTGTCGCCTCTTAATATACGCTTGGTAAGTGACGGCGTTACTGTTTTGACCCCTGTAACCACAGAGCGTGCAGGAATCACAGTCAGCTCTACGGCTACTGACCTCTAGCTTCTGGCACTTACTCTGTTATTCAGAAAGGTACGTAGTCATGCGACACGTCACAACAACAAGACGAGCATCGTTTGTATTCGAACAGAGTAGTACATTATGTGTGGCTGTGGAAATGTGGTTTCTGAGGAAAATGCAAAGAATACCATGGACAGACAGAAAAACCAATGAACCTTCAAGAAACAAATGAAGATCGTAAACTGATTAGAGTCATTAGACGTAGACAGTCAAAAGTTATTGGGCATGTTATGAGAAGAAATAAATTGGAGAACATGGTGACAACTGGCAAGATCGAAGGGAAGAGACCAAGGGGAAGATCTAGAAGCAAATACCTGGATGTCTTGGCCACATGGCATGGTCGAGACAGAAACACGGAGTGAGATGGCAAAACATGACCGCCCACGCTTATTGGCATGGCACATGATGGATGGATGGATGGATGGTTGCTTCTTTATCAGATTCAATGACAAACAAAAAGTAGGTTTGGACCTAACAAATGGGTGGCGAACAATGGGAAGTAGTTGTGTGTCACAGTTATGACTTACACATTGTTAATATGGTAGCAGACATGTTGTATTATGTATCAAATTAAAAGGAATGCACAAGAAAACTACTGTATATAAGCCCCTGGCAGACACGGGAATTCGCTTAAGACTATTAATCATACCATTGTACATAATCTTATATATAAAAGGCGATCTCCGTCCGTCTGTCTGTCTGTATGTCCCTATGTCCTTTATGCGCTCGCGAACGGCCCATCCGATTGAGATGAAATTTTCTGCACGCCTTCCTTTCATTCCAGCGCAGCCCACTGTCATATTTTTTTAGTGTGAAATCGGCTGCTTACCCAATATTATTTAATTTTTCATTTTTCATTATAATTTCATATATCTCAGGGGACCTAACTCTGTAAAAGTTATTTCAAGGGGAATAACTTTTCTGTATACCTTATAATCATATTGTGGCATCGTTTTCAAAGATTTATAAACTCTGTGTCTATAGTTATGTACCGGCATATGAGTTATAATAAATAATGATACAATCTTTAAGGCATTTTCAAAGTTTTCATAAAAATAATGCACAATGCATAACATTGTAACTCATCTTTTTATGCTTAAGAAGTTACTGTAGTCATGCAGGTGATTAGAAAGAGTTTTCATTAAAAATAATGGATGGTGTGTGGAAGGACATTCTTTTAAGTTACTTTTTTTGTTGTATGAATTTAATGAGACGCTACCCGCCAGGAGCTGGGCGAAGACACGCCGGGTCAGATAGATAGACAGACCCACCTTTTCGCTGCAGTTGTCTACTCCTCCTTTTCCTTCTTCTGCTGATGCTGCTGCCGCCGCTCCATTTACCCAAGTTAATTGTTGGGGAAGATGTAAAGATCTTTCAAGTGCTCTTTCTAATGCTTTTTGTAAGTTGGTCTTCATTTATCTAAGGTTGTTCTAACTGCAACCAATAAATGATTAGACAGACAGACAGGCAGACAGACAGACAGACAGAGAGGGAGGGACGGACAGACAGACAGACAGACAGACAGACAGACAGACAGACAGACAGTCGGGAACGGGAACTTATATGACTACTTATATGAATTAAATGAGATGCTCGCCATCAGGGGCTGGGCGAAGCCGGGCCGGATCAGACAGACAGACAGACAGACAGACAGACAGACATATAGACAGACAGACAGACAGATAGATAGTCGGGAACGGGAACGGGAGCTTATATGACTACTTATATGAATTAAATGAGATGCTCCACACCAGGAGTTGGGCGATGCCGGGCCGGGTCAGACAGACAGACAGACAGAAAGACAGACAGAAAGACATACATACATACATACATACATACATACATACAGACAGACAGACAGACAGACAGACAGACAGACAGACAGACAGACAGTCGGTAACGGGAACGAGAACTTATATGACTACTTATATGAATTAAATTAGATGCTCCCCACCAGGGACTGGGCGAAGCCGGGCCGGGTCAGCTAGTTATTAATATTGGAGATGTTTGTCGACTAGGATTGGGTGTGGGGGCGGGGGCGGCAGACAGACAGACAGACAGACAGACAGACAGACAGACAGACAGACAGACAGACAGACAGACAGAACGAACTTTATTATCAAAGGGTTAAGAATTGGGCACGCAGGCCCGTCTAACATTCTGCCCTTCTATCACTCTCTTTCATACATTATTTCATTCACACATCATTCAAGGCTAACAGAGAACAGCAGCAATGTAAATGATATGCATTATAAAGGCATGGGCAAAATGCGAACATCAAAACTACACGACTCAGTAATATTAGATAATGGTGTGGCACTTGTTATTAGCAATGTGGAATATAGTGGTCTACCAAAAGGGGACTGGCTGTTATACTAGGGTTTTGTTATTATTATTATTTCTATTATTAAGGGGGAAGATAATCCTTACTGAGAAAGTGTTCGAATAATTTGCGATTATATGAATAGGGATTGGTGATGTCTTTGATCTCTTGTGGAAGATTGTTCCACAGCTGAGCTGCAGAGTACGTTAAGCTTGTTTTGTATAAGTCAATCCTAGGCTTCGGAATGTGTAATATATTTAAACGTTTACTGTGTCTAGCATTATATTTAAACAATGGCCAAAGGTAATTTGGGGCATTCCGATGTAGGATTTTGTGAATTAGTTTAGCCTTATTGAAAAGCAGGCGTTTGCGGAGTGGTAGTAACTGAAGGCGTTTATGCAGGCTAGGATTGTCAGATAAATGTTTGCTATAAATTAGACTCATGGCCCGTTTCTGGAGTGAGTAAAGTCGCTTGGTGTTTGAATTAGAACAACCGTCCCAGATTGTAGAGCAGTAGTCAAAATGTGTCTGTATATGAGAAGTATAGAATATTTTCCTTGTGTCCTCATCAAGGAAGTTTTTACTTTTGGCGAGTTGGTAGACTTTTTTCGCTGTTTGTTTAATGAGCGCTTTAACGTGGGAATTAAAGATTAGGTTTCTATCAATGATTAGGCCTAATGTTTTGTGCTCAATTACACTTTCTACTGGCATGTTATCGATGTGAACTTGAAGTGATGTGTGTGAGTTTAGAGTTTGAAGTCTTTGTCTGGTTGTTAATAACATTTATTTTGTTTTAGTGATGTTAATTTGCATACGGTTTGCATAGCTCCACCTAACTACATTATTTAATTTTTGTTGCAAAGAAGACTCCAGCAAAATACAGTTTTCAGCGTTTGTGTACACTGTACAGTCGTCTGCAAATAGATCGCAGGACGACGAAAGATGCAAAGGTAGATCATTAATATATATGGCAAACAATAGAAGGCCAAGAATAGAGCCTTGCGGTACTCCAATATTGAAGGTAGTGGTTTGAGACAGAGATTTATTATGTGATACTACTTGCTTTCTGTTTGATAGAAAAGATGATATTAGAGTGACTACATTAGGGCCAATTTTCATTGTTTCAAGTTTTTTAATTAAAATAACATGGTCTATCATATCAAATGCTTTCCTGAAATCAATAAACACAGTCCCACATAGACTGTTGTTGTTTATATTCTGGTGCCAATTTTCTATCATGTTTGTTAGGGCCGTATGGCAAGAGTATTTTGGTCGAAATCCTGATTGGCTGTCAACAATAAGCTTGTTGCAAACTAAATACTGTAATGTTACTTTATGGATGTGTTTTTCTAGTGGCTTAGATAGTGATGATAGTAAGGAAATGGGTCTGTAATTGTTCGGGAGACCATTGTCCAATGAAGCAGATTTAAGAAGAGGGTACACTTAAGCGATTTTGAGAGCTGATGGAAAGTGGCCTTTGGTGAGACACTGATTATATACATAGGTTAGTGATATACAGATCACTGGCGCAGCACAACGGAGAATCCGGTTGCTGATTCCATCTCACCCAGATGAGGTTGTGTTTTTTTAGGTTACTGAGGTAAGTGAATACTTCAGTGATTGTTATTAGCGGTATGTCGGAAAGAATATCACGGGAGCATCTATTCTCGCAAAACGATGACAGTAAAGATAAGTTGCAAGGAGAATTACAGACAGACAGACAGACAGACAGACAGACAGACAGACAGAAAGACAGAGAGACAGACAGACAGACAGACAGACAGACAGACAGACAGACAGACAGACAGACAGACAGACAGACAGACAGACAGATAGACAGACAGACAGACAGAACGAACGAACGAACGAACGATCGAACTTTATTTTAAAAGGGTAACAAATTGGGCACGCAGGCCCGTCTTACATTCGGCCCTTTCAATCACTCATCTTTCATTCATCAAATGTGCATGTTACATTTACATAGGGGAAAAAAACATTGTCAAATGGATTTTGTAAGCATAAACAATGCATATTACGCATGATACATTCACATGGGGAAAAAATAGACAGACAGGCAGGCAGGCAGGCAGGCAGGCAGGCAGGCAGGCAGGCAGGCAGGCAGGCAGGCAGACGGACAGACAGACAGACAGACAGACAGACAGACAGACAGATAGACAGACAGACAGAACGAACGAACGAACGAACGAACTTTATTTTAAAAGGGTAAAAAATTGGGCACGCAGGCCCGTCTTATATTCGGCCATTTCAATCACTCATCTTTCATTCATCAAATGTGCATGTTACATTTACATAGCGGAAAAAAATTGTCAAATGGATTTTGTAAGCATAAACAATGCATATTACGGATGATACATTCACATGGGGAAAAAACAGGCAGGCAGGCAGGCAGGCAGGCAGACAGACAGACAGACAGACAGACAGACCGGCCGGCCGGCCGGCAGGCAGGCAGAAATCTATCTACGTGGCGAAGAGATCAAGCCGCATGCCTCGCACTCTGAACGCTGTGGGTTGGTTTTCGAACTCCGTCACTCGGGGTACACGAGTACATTCTTTTAGGAGATTCCCGGGGGTTGTTGCTTGGGCTACGGAGTTCGTGTTCTGTGTGACGTTTCAGCAGGCCGCTCTGCGGGAAGATACCGTGCAGTATGTGATAAGACCAGGTGCATTAAAGCAGAGCCTCTTGCCTCTAAACTCGGACTGTAAAGAGTAGCACGTTACTTTTGTTTTTACAGAGATGCTTTGTTCTACTACTTTACATCTGGGTGTAAACATCAGTTGGGGAATCTTTTGAGGGCACTAAGACAGTTCATAAATAAATACACAAGTATTGTTTGGTGCTCACAGAAGTTAAAGTTAGTAGCGTATCCTGTAAAGGACGTCGCATTTAACCCCAGCATTTTTTCTGCTGTTTGTGATCTCTTGGCAAATTTACGTTCAGTAGTTTTTCATTACTTTCTGAACTACCGGCACCCATAACATCTCATTAAAATAATAAACCAACGCAAGGCGGTCTGCTGCCAAATCGTAGTTGTGTTTCGAACGCGATATGCGGGATACGAACTGCGTCCGTAACCATCTCGCCACGGTGCCAGATATTAGACACTAGAGGACATTTGTTCCTTCAGCTAGGCGCTGTGAACATTTGGAGGTGGCAGGTTCGAATCCTGGTAGATAACTATAGCTTCCAATTGTTATGTTGTCTAGTGCATCCTCTAGTCCAGTAGTTCTCAACCTTTTTTGGCCCATACCCTCCTTTACCATATGTTCAGAATGTCACCCCCCCCCCCTTTTTCGAATTTCCTCTCTATAAATACTCCACCCTTACACAGTATACATAAAACTGGAAGCTAAATTTAATAACACATACTAGAACGAGTCTAGACATTACATAAAACGTTATTTGCGGGTCGACTTACGTTATAAAACGAATTTCATTAGGGCGAGAAGTACAGAACCGTAAAATTTAGAGGGAAAAACAATATCAAGTAACTGGTTCTTGTAATAATGCGATCTTGAAATAATCTTAATCCCCCCCCCCCCCCTGGAAACTCTAAAGTTCCCCCCTGGGGGGGGGGGGGGTTCCCCACTGGCTGAGAACCACTGCTCTAGTCTCTAATTCTTTCCCCTACTTCTATGAGAGAGAGAGAGAGAGAGAGAGAGAGAGAGAGAGAGAGAGAGAGAGAGAGAGTGAGAGAGAGAGAGAGATAGAGAGAGAGAGAGAGAGAGAATTTGGTTTCGCAAATCCTTTACAGGACATCGCTGTCAACATCAGCATTTGTTCAATTGATTGTTGATTTCTTGGCAAGATTACGCTCAGTAGTTTGCCATTGCTTTCTGAGCGACCGGCTCACAAACCCCGTAGGTCACGACCGCGGCCAGAACCCCTATAGATTCTCGCCATACGTCACGCCACTCACGAGAGTAAACGGGATCACGGAGAAAGACGCTACACCCTTAGGCCAGGTGAGCCGGCACTTCTATGAGCTCCAAACAATACGTCTGTATTTATTTATGAAGTTTCTGGGTGTAAATTTGATCTGTAACATTACAATGTAAATGTTTATCATACCACCTGGATGGTGATCACTTTGTGCTGTTGATTCCTGTTACATACTTCGGAAGAAAAGCTCATCCGCTGGCGCTCACAACATCCCGGCTACAACATATTGTGTTCGTTTCCATACAGGTGACTTTCGTTGTCGATGGCCTTTGAGCAGACTTGTTTTCCCAATACTTGACCTTGTCTGGCAACATGGCGGCCATGTGCAAGTAAACTTCTGTTCACATGATGAAATAACTGTTTTATGGGACACATTTTGCACAGTTCGCCGGATCTGTGGCGAAATAGTTATAAGTGTAATTCGTAACCCCGCATACCGCGTTTGTTCACAGCTGCAGGCGATTTGGAAACAGACCGCTTTGCGTTAGTTTCAATAAAATGGTATGAGTGCTGGTAGTTAACAAAGTAATGAACGTAAACTGGCCCAGGAATCACAAACAGCCAAAAATACTGGAGTTGACTGCGACGTCCTGTAAAGCATATGCAACTAACTGTTTTGTACAGTAAAGACAGACAGTTGATGTAATGGTTAGAACGTCACGCTGACAGTGGTATGAGTGCGGTAGGACGAAGATTTCATGTTAGGTCTCAACGTTTGCTGTGGGAGGAAAAAGACTCGCCACAGAATTCTCCGTGGAATCTGATCTACAAAATGGAGACGATCCTAACACTTGACATATATACTGCAGGTTCTAACACTTGATATATATATACTGCGGGTCCTAACACTTGACATATACTGCGTGTCCTAACTCTTGACATATATACTGCGGGTCCTAATACTTGACATACATACTGCGGGTCCTAATACTTGACATATACTGCGTGTCCTAACTCTTGACATATATACTGCGGGTCCTAATACTTGACATACATACTGCGGGTTCTAACACTGGACATATATACTGCGTGTCCTAACTCTTGACATATATACTGCGGGTCCTAATACTTGACATACATACTGCAGGTCCTAATACTTGACATATACTGCGTGTCCTAACTCTTGACATATATACTGCGGGTCCTAATACTTGACATACATACTGCGGGTCCTAACACTGGACATATATACTGCGTGTCCTAATACTTGACATACATACTGCGGGTCCTAATACTTGACATATATATATATATACTGTCGGTCCTAATACTTGATATATATATACTGCGGGTCCTAACACTTGACATATATACTGCTGATCCTAATACTTGACATATATATACTGCGGGTCCTAACACTTGACATATATACTGCTGATCCTAATACTTGACATATATATACTGCGGGTCCTAACACTTGACATATATACTGCTGGTCCTAACACTTGACATGTACTGCAGGTCCTAACACCTAACATACCCATTGCGGGTCCTAGCACTTGACATACCCACTGCAGGTTCAAACATCTGGACATTTTTTGTATCGTGTAGCAAGTATGTCAGGCCGAGGAGAACTGGAAATATATGCGTCAGTATATTTGACTTGAAGAGAACATTGTTTTACGTGGGTGTCTTTGTGTCATGCATTATAAGGAAGCGTTGGGCGGAGTACAGTAGGAATAGCTAACCAAATGTCTTCCCGAAATGACATTAGCTGAACAGACGCCAGATTAACAAGTAACTGGGACAAATAAAACAAAACAAAAAGTTACAAACAGTTCTCATGGCAGATAATGAGGTATCAAGTGTTAGGTCTTCATATATTCTAGGCCACTACCTAATGTGATAAGGTGGCCACTTCCCTTCCTCAACGCCCTCCTTTCTCTAACAATTACCAGAACATTTTCACACTTGTCAGGATCCCATGTGATGATGTTTGGTGGATCCCAGTGTCGTGTAGGTTTAAACGTTAGTTGCATGTCCTATACATGACGTTGCAATTAACCCCATCAGTGGCTGTTTGTGATTTACTAAGCCATTTTACGTTCAGGCGTTTGGCATTGCTTTCTGAACGAGCAAAGCTCGTACCATTTACAAAAGCGCAAAGCGATCTGCTTAGGCAAGATTTAGAAATTTCGACCCAGTATGTCGGGGAATTGCGAAACTGCGTTCATTAACCTCTGAGCCACAAAAGTCGACTATGAGAAAATAATCCTGCCACTGCTGTGGATTGAACCTGGGCCACTGGCTGGGCAGGCATGAGCTCCAGCCACCATGCTAGCTCGACAGGCAATAAGTATTTACGAAAACAGTGAGTCTGTGCACGTAGATATGTCAGAAGAGCACAGCAGAAGCGTGTGCTGTCATCTGTCCATGTCAACATATACACATAACTGTTTACTAGCAAGTTGAAGAAATGGCTGGTCTGGACGCCATTGAAAGTGTAATTAACAATAAGATGGTGATATGTGGAACGTGAACAGGAGGGTGGAGGGAGGGGAGAAGAAGAAGAAGAAGAAGAAGAAGAAGAAGAAGAAGAAGAAGAAGAAGAAGAAGAAGAAGAAGAAGAAGAAGAAGAAGAAGAAGAAGAAGAAGAAGAAGAAGAAGAAGGGTGAGGAGAAGGTGGAGGAGGAGAAGGTGGAGGAGGAGAAGAAGGAGAAAGTGGAGGAGGTCGAGGTGGAGGAGAAGGAGGGATGAAGGAGAGGAGGAGAAGGAGTAAAATGAGGTTATATACATTGTACTTGTGTAAAGGCGACTCCTGTCTATGCAAACACGATGAAAACGGTTGGTCGGTTGCTTGGTTGGTCAACTGGTTGCTTGGTTGGTTGATTGGTTGGATGTTTGACTGGATGGTTGGTTGTTTATTGGTTGTTTGGTCGGTAGGTTGGTTGGATGTGAGGTTGATAGATTGGTTGGTTGTTTGGTCGGCAGGTTGGTTGGTTGTGAGGTTGATAGATTGGTTGGTTGTTTGGCTGGTTGACTAGTGGTTGTTCGCCTGGATGGTTGGATAGTGATTCGTTGTTTGGTTGATTGATTGGTTGGTTGTTTGGTTGGTTGGTTGATTGGTTGGTTGTTTGGTTGGTTGATTGTTGGTTGTTTGGTTGGTTGATTGTTGGTTGTTTGGTTGGTTGATTGTTGGTTGTTTGGTTGGTTGATTGTTGGTTGTTTGGTTGGTTGATTGTTGGTTGTTTGGTTGGTTGATTGTTGGTTGTTTGGTTGGTTGGTTGATTGGTTGGTTGTTTGGTTGGTTGATTGTTGGTTGTTTGGTTGGTTGATTGTTGGTTGTTTGGTTGGTTGATTGTTGGTTGTTTGGTTGGTTGATTGTTGGTTGTTTGGTTGGTTGATTGTTGGTTGTTTGGTTGGTTGGTTGATTGGTTGGTTGTTTGGTTGGTTGATTGTTGGTTGTTTGGTTGGTTGATTGTTGGTTGTTTGGTTGGTTGATTGTTGGTTGTTTGGTTGGTTGATTGTTGGTTGTTTGGTTGGTTGATTGTTGGTTGTTTGGTTGGTTGGTTGATTGGTTGGTTGTTTGGTTGGTTGATTGTTGGTTGTTTGGTTGGTTGATTGTTGGTTGTTTGGTTGGTTGATTGTTTGGATGGCTGGTTGCTTGGGTTGGTGGGTGGTGGACTGATTGGTTGGTTGACTGGTGATTTCGGGGGCTTTGTTGGTTGGTAGGTAAATCGTATGTAAGATTAATCTTCTCTTACAATTAAGGGTCGCATCATGGTGGATTTAAAAAAAAAAATTGTTGTAAGCTACTGAATATTTCACTTGCCAGTTTGTTTTTTAAATATTTTACCTATCCTGCTCTATCGCGAGGAAGTTACGGATGCAGTTCCTAATCCCGCATACCGCATTCGAAACACAGCTGCGGGCGATTTGGAAGCAAACCACCTTGTTTTGGTTTTAATAAAATGGTAAGCGTGCCGCTCGTTCAAAAATCAGTGTCAAACTACTGAACGTAAACTTGCCAAGAAATCACATGTCAGCAGCAAAATGCTGGGATTGACTGTGACTTCCTGTAAAGGATTTGCAACGAACCTATCCTGCACTAAAATAGGTTTGATTAGTCACTATAATTTATGGCTCTCGTAGTTTGAATTGAATTTCACTCCAGCACAGTACATTTCTATTGCATTCATATCCTGCTCCTTTCCAGGCGTCTTAATTAGTTTGCGCATTCAGTTGATTAGGTTGGGGTATCGCGTCTGATCACACCTCTGTAGTTTGGTTGACGGTTTTTGCTAGCCTTTGATAACATAAGACTTTGTTTATATCCGTGAAGTGATCCTTGTAATAGTTGAGACCGCAGGATCAGCGCAAAACCCGCTATTGTTTACCCCCGATAATAACAATATTTATAAAACGAGCTCCTGTTGCGTAGGTGACGAACTTAGTGGCCTTGAATCTCCCTAGCAACCTGTGCGTGCGTGCTTTTCTGTATTTATCATTTTCTGTAGTTCGTTCTGGTCTGTTGCTTTCAAGATGGTGTCATCCACGTAACGGGGGTGAACCCGTGGATGCATTTATTTATGCCTATGTATTTTTATGTATCTACATGCATTTCATCATCATCATCATCATCATCACCATCATCATCATCATCATCATCATCATCATCATCATCATTATCATGATCATCATCTGCCATGCCGGTAAGCCTGGCTCGCCATCTCACGCGACCACCAGGCATGGTCCGTGTGTGTGTTTTAGTCACGTTGATGTCACGTGCCCATGCCATCCAGTATATAACTTTCTGTCTTTTCCCTTGCTTTCTTCCCATCAATGTTAGCTAGTTGTCACTAAGTTGTCAAGTGTATTCCTCCTTATAACATGCCAAAACTGCCTTGACTGTCTACTTCTAATTTTTCTAATCAATTTAAAGTTTTCATTTGATGCTTGTAGATCTGTCTCACTCGTTGTTCTGCCAGTCCATTGTATGTATGTTGACACGATTGTATCAGCGTACATGAATGTGTTTGTTTGTCTGTATGCATTTGCGTGCGCTTGCTTTTGTGTCTACAGTTTACATGTATTCATTCATTCATTCATTCATTCATTCAGTAGCATGTCCTTTGCAGAACCTCGCTCCCATAACAACCTTACGGAAAACCTCTCTATCACAAGAAAGATGTCCCACGTCCGATACACCCATCTGGAGATCATCCGCCACATCCAAATATATATCATTTATATGTATTGATAGCCGGCTTCGTGGCTTAGAGGTTAGCGACTTTTCTCCGTAATCTCGTATACTCTCGTAGGTAACGTGATGACAGTGAGAATCAGCAGTGGTTCGAATCGCATCGGTAACTTACGGGGTATGTGAGCTTACCGCTCAGAAAGCAATGGCAAACTACTGAGCGTAATCTTGCCAAGAAATAAACATTCAGCTGAAAGATGCTGGTGTTGACAGCGATGTCCTGTAAAGGATATGCAAAAAATAAAAAATATGTATTGATGAAAGAAATCCCGTGCTGTAGCTGTACTTTCTTGTCTGTGTACACCTGCTATCCTTATCTTATACTTGTGGTGGGTTTTATTGTCTGTTGGATCAGAATAAGAGCGTGTGTGTGAAGACATTGGTTTTTGTTCCGCCAGTTGCAGAAAGCTTCAAACATTCTTTGTTCTGTGTCCGTGCTCCTATAAGCTTAGTAACGTGTTAACACAGAGAACATTAGGGAGCTCCTGAAGCCACTAAAGCAGTGGTTCTCAACCGTTGGGGAATTCCCCCCAGGGGGGAATTTTAGGGTTTCCAGGGGGGGGGGGGGGAATGATGATCATTTCAAGACGCGTTAATACAAGAACCGATTACTTGATATTGCTTTCCCCTTTTCCCCTTACAGTTATGCACGTCTCATCCTTCTAAAATTCGTTTTATAAAGTAAGTAGACCCACACATCACGTTTTATGTGGATGTCTAGACCTATTTTAACATATTTACCTTCCCTTTTTACGTATACTGTGTAGGGGTGCGGGGATTTTTAGGTAGGAAATATGAAAGGGGGGGGGGGGAATGACGTTCTGAAAATATGGTGAAGGGGGGCACGGGCCAAATATTTGATAGGAGGGGGGGGGGGGAATGATGTTCTGAAAATATGGTGAAGGGGGGCACGGGCCATAAAAGGTTGAGAACCACTGCACTATAGCAATAAAATACAACCAGTCCCCGGAGCGAAGTGGTTATACCGCATGCCTCTCGCTTCGAAGGCTGTGGGTTTGATTCCGATCCACTTCATTTGGTTCACGAATGCAATTTTCTCGGAGACATCTGGTGGTTGTCGCTGGAGTTAGGGGTTTCGTGTGTGTGTGTGTGTGTGTGTGTGTGTGTGTGTGTGTGTGTGTGTGTGTGTGCGTGCGCCTGACGTTTTCGACATGGCACCCGTTGCAATTAAGTCGATTCTTTTGCCTTTAAATCTTTTTTGTGTGTCTTTTTAGCAATAACACACGTAAAGTAAACTTTTTTATAATGTTGCATATCCCTTACAGGACGTTGCAGTCAACACCGGTATTTTTCAGCTCCTGTTGATGTACTAGGCAAGTTTTTACGTTCAGTAGTTTGCCATTGCTTTCTGAACGATCGGCTGACATACTGCTATAAGTTACCAGTTCGGCGCGATCCGCTGCCGAAGGTAAACTAGAATAAAGTAAACCAAAGCAAGAATTATTGCCTGGCATATTTCGCTGCGCCGGCTCTGTGGCGAAGGGAATATAGACACAGTTTGTAATCCCGCATACCCGCGTTCGAAACAAGCTGCGGGTGATTTGGCAGCAGATCGCCTTGCGTAGGTTTTTTTTTAACGAAATTGTATGGATACCGGTCGTTTCGTTCAGAAAGCAAACTACTGAACGTAATCTTGCCAATAGATTACAACAGCAAAATATGTTGATGTTGACTGCGACGTCCTGTAAAGGATACCCAGCTAATTATGTTTATTATTTTTTAAATATATTACGCTCCATCTCGTGAGGCGCATATTTTAGAGTTATATGTCATCTGAAGTGAATAAATGCATAATACTTAATCTGAAACAATTAAAACATATACGCACATGTATTGTTCAAATGTGGAACATCTGTTATCCCCCGATAATTTGAAATATGGAACAGATGTTACACATTCAAACAATATATGTGACTACGTGTTTTGTTTTAGCTTAATAAGTATTATGCATTTATTCACTCCATGTGACATATAACCCTGCAGTATGCCCCTGATGAGATGCAGAGAAATAGGTCAAGCAATATCGTGCATATCGTTTATGGCTTCAGTGTGTAAATTTACTAAGTGCTTATACTTTTTAAACCAAAGTAAACTAAAGGTCCCCTGTCTACGCAATGAGGCGATTTGGGTACAAAGTGAAAGCCCAATCATTTTAGAGTGGGCGATACTCAATGATTTATGTGGTCATTACCACACCATAGGTCAACCTGGGAGCCCACGTACCTTTCATAATTCGAACCTCAACGATCCCGCGGCTCCTATACGATCCTCTACTTTCACTTCATACACACATTTCCTGACATTCACTAGTATGTCATGACATTTTCTCGTTCGTGACCAACAGAGATTTCTAGCTGTCCTACACAAGACTGATGCATTCCGTCACAGCTTAAACCTCATTCCTTAGCGCATTACCTCCACACTTGTGTCTGGTCTGTTTCTCTAATAAATTACGCGGGAATCGGATTATGGTTGGGGAAAGAGCCGATGATAAATACATCTAAGGTATTTTCGTGTCATCTTTCCTGAAAGATCCTTCTTATAAATGCTTCAAACATTCGATTTGTGTTTATCTGCTACGATATTATACGAGTCGTTCATGATGACAGAACGGTCCTCAGAACCGAATATCTTTTGACAAAGTGTTGACCAACAGCGAATTGGTTCACGTCTTTGACAGAGTGGAATATTATTTTGTAGAGTTCGTGACAATTTATCTGTAATAGCTGTGGATTTATGCCATTATTATAAATGCTAGAAGCATACCACCTTTTACAGTATCATCATCACCTTCTACAACTACTGTATTTCTTTTTCATTTTCTGTAGCTCGTTCTGGTCTGTTGCTTTCAAGATGGTGTCATCCGCCTAACGTAAGTTTTTATAGTATTACCACAAATTGCGACTCCTGTCATATTTTCTATAGATCTCATATATTCTCATTGATTAATGAAAATAAACCAGGAGACATTACGCATCATTGTCTGACACCCTCCTGTACGCACTGAAATGTTTCTAAATAGTTCTTGATTTTAATGACTGTGTTTACTACGAGTACATACTCTTTATTATTTGCAGATCTTTATTGAATAGTATCCCGAGAATATACATGTAATTATTTGTGCGCTTTCCCTTTGCAAATCCACATTATTCATCACTATTTCTTCTTTAGCTGATTAAGTGTCATGGGATGATTAATCGTCTTATGCGATTTCACCTATCTGCCGTGGGTTTAATTATAGCCTAAATGTTCTCATTGCTTTATAATACAAAATGTCTGCTATAATATTAACAACTTTTAAGCCATAACAGTGACACACCACGACTTCCCATTTTCCTCCATTCATTTTTATTTGATCCAGACCTACTTGTTGTTTGGTACTGAATCTGTTGAGCTGGTTTCTTGATCTTCTTATAATTTTCAGTAACGGGTTTCTCATATGGCCAGTGAAACGTATTGTGCCATGATCTTCACATTATAATGCGCATGGCTTATTTGGCCGAGCTAAACCATATTCATAGGTCGTTAGGAATGCACACACTATTATAGATTGATTTATTTGGTTGTTTCGGGATTTGAGATTTAAATATTGAGCACAACCCACTACTGGCAACGCTGATCGTACTCTGGCATGAACCTAAGGCCCATCCACGTCAATATGGAAGCACAAGACTCGAGTTTCGCTCTCGTTTGAGCTCGTCAGTAGTGCATATCCTTGACCGGATCCGGAAACAAACCCCGGATCACTGGCGTGTGAAGCGGGTGTGTAACCACGCGGCACACGCTGGACACGGCCAAATTATCATAACAGAACATTACAACGTCACCCATCGTAGGCCGTGTGTCAAGATTTGCCCGATCGCCGCGACTGACGTCCGTCAATCGATGTGGACCCGAACGAGCAGGTCTTCTCGCTGACAAGGCACACCAGGCCGCCTAAATTCCAGCGAGCAATAATCGAATTGATTTATTTGGTTATTTCTATTGAGATTTAAATATTGAGCACAACCTACTACTGGCAACGCTGATCGTACTCTGGCATGAACCTAAAGCCCATCCACGTCAATATGGAAGCACTAGACTCGAGTTTCGCTCTCGTTGGACATTTTGCCATGATATCGATTCCAAAATCTCACATGGCTTCAAATTCCTTCAACGTAATGTTGTCTGATCCTGGTGTTTTTCCTTTATTCGTGTAATATAGTGCATCCTCAATTTCTGCAGCGAGCATTTGTGGACTTTTGCCGTTCTCTTGATCATGTACACCCTGTCTCTTATCATCCTATAGCTAGGTCATAGCTCTTCTGTGTATTCTGTCCATTTATTAACCATATCACCTTGTACCTTTATTATTGCGCTATTTCTAGATTTAAACATCCTGTGATATTTCGTATTCTCCTACCTCTTAGGATATTTATTTGTTGGTACACTGCACACGTGAACCTAATGACGGAGCCAACAACGAGCCCACAACATTCGGAGCTCCAAGCAGGCAAATTGATTCTGAAATAAATGCCAAGGCCTCTGCACTGTCTGACACTTCTATTCCTTAGCCTGGAAGACCCTCCCAGCAGACACAAGCAATGTCACAAATGCCGTAATGATAGTTTGTTTTAAAATGACCGACAAAGATTCGTACATGTTTTTCTACACTCCTCATGTCCTTTGTGTAGTTTACTGATATGGGCATGCAATGATTACACCTTTGTAACTTAGTGCATCAGGTCCTGGTTATCCGAGGTCAAGCTTCAATTCAGAAATTAGCTGCCTGTGTGATCGTGAGCAGCTCTGATAACTACTTTCAGAGATTTTCCTCGGGAGACGAAACGATGATGATGCGAACTGGCCACAGTCGCACATACCATTGTGATATGTAAGAGCAAAATGTTGTTACTTCAAGCGTCCACGACCATACAGTTATCTATAGCTCCAGTGGTATGTAATGCACCATGTTTGACTGGTAGTACATGATTCCGTTGCCCAGCTACTGAGTTGAATGCTTGGAGCGACACTGTGAGTTGTGGATTTCAAGTGGAGTGCATTTACATCTGTCAATGGTTGTTTGTATTGTGAACTGCATGTTCAGAAAATGGTGACCGGTCGGTTTCTGAACTAGGTAGTTTTTCATTATGCAGTAATGTGTGCGAAGCTGCTGTTTTTCTAGTGACTGCCGCTTCTATCGACGATACATTGTAATTTTCGTGACGGACTGTTGTGCTGGCATTCTGGTAGCGGCCTTATACATATACTTGCCTTACATGCTGTTGGTTAGTCGGTACTGCTGTCTGTTCACACTTGGGACGGTGAGGGGCATTTAGTTTGGCATTCACTGGTACAGCAAAGGAGCATTATGGGGTGGGGGCGGGGGTGACCCTTTGCCGTGAAGTTGGAACTGCGATTAACTAACTAACTAACTAACTAACTAACTAACTAACTAACTAACTAACTAACTAACTAACTAACTAATTAAGTAACTAACTAATTAACTAACTAACTAACTAAACTAAACTAACTAACTAACTAACTAACTAACTAACTAACTAATTAAGTAACTAACTAACTAACTAACTAACTAATTAATTAAGTAACTAACTAACTAACTAACTAACTAACTTAACTAACTAACTAACTAACTAACTAATTAAGTAACTAAATAACTAACTAACTAGCTAACTAAATAACTAACTAACTAACTAACTAACTAACTAAATAAATAAACTAATGTTAGGCATATATGCACATGGGAGGATCTAGTACAAAAAAAAAGAAACTTCATAATTGACAATCAGCAGGGTGAACCATAAGGCCAAAATGTCATTCTGGGTTATAAGCTATACAAGTTTTGCTGATGTTGTCTTTCTCCAAGTACTTTATTTATTTATTTATTTATTTATTTATTTATTTATTTATTTATTTATTTATTTTGTGCTCGCTCGCTTTGAACTCAAGCGTAGTCCATATACACTGTGTCTAGTAGTTCTGGACTGAATTTAGCTTTCCCTATTAACAGTGTCCCTTACCATCAGGCGACCCCACTCGGACTGCAGAGGTACTTGTAATTTACGTCCCCAAGTAAAGGACGATACGTCAATATTTTAGTCCAACTGTCCGATGTAGGGGATCAACCCCTTATCTCGGCATCAGCACACCGGATGTTTAAGAAAGAGCTATCCTATCCATTCGGCCATGCTGATCTACAGGTTCTCAGTTTGACCATCTCAATTATACATCCCGATGAAACAAAATTGTGCCAATTTCCAAGCGTTTATATTTGGAAATAGACTTGAAAATTTAAAATAATGAACTTACCAGGATGGTGAATAAGGCTAATTAATGCACTTGGCAATGGAAATGAAATATAAAGGTAAATTTATTACTAATAATAAAAGTAGCATTCAAGGTAGTCTTATGGCAGATACTGCCGTGGGGCATGCAATTTTAGACCTTACATAGTCTAGGTCACTGCATAATGAGATGGGGTAGCTTAGTGTGAGTTGGATGAGAGTCTATGTTCCATGTTGGGGACTTACAGGCAGAAGAAGAAGAAGAAGAAGAAGAAGAAGAAGAAGAAGAAGAAGAAGAAGAAGAAGAAGAAGAAGAAGAAGAAGAAGAAGAAGAAGAAGAAGAAGAAGAAGTAGAATAGGAGGATAAGGAGGAGGATCGGGAGGAGGAGGAAGAAGAAGAAGAAAGAAAAGAAGAAGAAGAAGAAGAAGAAGAAGAAGAAGAAGAAGAAAGAAAAGAAGAAGAAGAAGAAGAAGAAGAAGAAGAAGAAGAAGAAGAAGAAGAAGAAGAAGAAGAAGAAGAAGAAGAAGAAGGAGGAGGAGGAGGAGGAGGAGGAGGAGGAGGAGGAGTAGAAGGAGGAGGAGGAGGAAGAAGACCCGCAATGAGATACGACTCAGTCTTATAAAACTAGTACCAGACATTGGTCTATGTTCATTTGTTCATTGTTCTACCGACTACATCATCGATCGAGGGTCGTTTCATCAAGATAATAACCATCACTATATTCCCAATATTGTATGGCGGCACTAAACATCTACCCAAAGTATTTTCAGGATCCTCGCCGGTGTTACCGAGTTCGTGCACTGAGCTGAGATTCTCCGGACATTGAGTTTATGGTGCTAGCCTCATATTCGTGTAGACCAATCAGCACTGGCAGGGTGACGTAGTCAAAAACATGCTGGCCATCTTTACTTCCCAGAACATTTCCTGGCACCCATTTTAGGCTAGGTCGACCAGGGGGCCTCAGAGGTATATATGTGTGTTGTTGTATTTCTCTTGCATCTGGCTATTTTAATTTCTAAAGTCCTAAAATAATGAAAGAGAACCACAACCGACATTTGCAATTACGTTGTAAATAAAGAACAAGAAACTAAATAGAATAGTTAAAAATATCAACACACGAGTATGTGTACTTAACACACACACACACACACACACACACACACACACACAGACAGTGAGAGAGAGAGAGAGAGAGAGAGAGAGGGGGGGGGGGGTAAATTGTGATTTACACGGTTGTTGCGTACCTGGTACAGTCTTTACGTTTTATATATGTGATGTTGTGCCATGACACAGATAGAAGAGACAGACAACTTACATGCGTCAGCGACGACTCATGTTGTGTCGACCTAGCTGTAACACTGTAACACGGTGTTGTATTCTTCCTATTGTGCAACCAACGGTTAAACGTGATCCCATCGTACAAGGGTTGAAAGTCTACATGTATATTCCACGAAGGTTGAAAGCGTTAGGCCTTCGTTTATATACTAAATCATAATTTGTGAATGTTTAAAAGGCAAGAAGGTTTTTTTAAAACCATGAAAATCATGGTTTTATCTCATAGGGCTCGGTCTCTATCCGAAAGTGTCGCGCACAGCACGAAATCCCTAGCTCCAGCGACGACCCCCAGAAGTCTCCGGGGAAAATTGTACTCGTGAACCGAAAGACGTAGCCCGGAATCGAACCCACGACCTACGGAGCGAGAGGCAGACGGAACAACCATTTCGCCACGGAGACTCCCTGCTAAATCCAAGTATCTTTCATTAGTATGGCCAATGAATGACTGGGTCTCAATAATTGTTTGCCAGGACTAAAAGGTCATTCACATTTTAACACACTGTCTAATGCAGTGGTTCTCAACCAGGAGGAATTCCCCCCGAGGGGGAAATTTTAGGGTTTCCGGGGAGAGGGGATTTAGACCACAGATTCAATCAATCAATCATGTGCCATGCCGGAAAGCGTAGGCGGTCATGACTCGCCATTTAACTCGATCACCAGAGTCGTGGATCAGCTCAGTGTTCCTGCCTCGTCCATGCCATGTGGCCAAGCCATCCAGGTATTTTCCTCTCGGTCTTCCTCTTGGTCGCCTCTCTTCGATCTTGTTAGTTGTCACCAAGTTCTCCATTCCATTTCTTCTCATAACATGTCCAAAAAATTGTGACTGTCTACGTCTAATTTCTCTACTCAATTTACGAGTTTCATTTGTTTCCTGTAGTACTTGGTCATTGGTTTTTCTATCTGTCCGTGGTATTCTTTGCATTCTCCTCAGAAACCACATTTCTACAGCCATCAGATGTTTTTCAGCTTGACTGCACATTGTCCAAATTTCACATCCATACAAAAGAACAGGCTCTATGTATCCCCTCAACACTCTTTTTCTCGTTTCAAGCCAGAATGTTTTTCATCTTGCTAAAAGCTACTTTCGCCATGGCGATTCTTGTTCTAATCTCTTCAAGGCATCTCCCATCAGATCTTATGACTGTTCCGAGATAATTGTATCGGTTCACTTGTTGAGCGTTTTGTTTGACGAAGCACAACTTTCTGGCATTCTGGTGTCGTGTATTAAGGGACAATTCATTGACGTTTTACTACAATATAAATTAATCTATGAATGTAAAGGTTGTGTAGAAGTGTAGAAGAAAATAAAGATTTTCTTCCACACTTGTACATAACCTTTACATTCATAGGGGAGACTTCTTCTTCTTTCGTTCGCTGGAAAGGAGGGAATGACATTCTGACATATGGTGAAAGGGTGCATGGGCCAAAAAAGGCTGAGAACCACTGGTCTAATATTTTAAGGGCCCACTTTGTTAGAGATCATACAGGGCCCACTTGCTATTGGGTAAATCCTGACCAATCGGCCACTGAGAATGACACTCTTTCTCATCACCTGTAGCTTTCAGACAGCCATTCCGCGAGGTGTGAATCTTAGAGAGAAGTAAACACACATGAACATTCCCCATACTGAGAAACATGTGATTTTACAGAAAAATACCACGGAAAGCCAAAATAGGATAATCGGTGTTTTGATAGAAGCATAAACACAAAGGCAACTTATCACATACACCCGAAGGACGCAACCTGTACCTTTTAGACATGTCGTACAAAGAAAAATGCGGAAAGTATTGCAACAACTGATAAGAATAAAAGGGGAGAAGACGGAATAAGATGGCAAGGGAAGATTAAAGACAGCCTTAATTCGTGGCTTGGAATGATGTGAGCACGTGGATTTAGACATACTACTAGACGTAACAATATTCGGGTCTGATTTAGACATACTACCACATGTGACAATAATCGTTCTGATTTAGACATACTACCACATGTGGCAATAGTCTGTCTGATTTAGACATATTACCACATGTGGCAATAGTCTGTCTGATTTAGACATACTACCATACGTAACAATAGTCGGTCTCATTTAGACATACTACCACATGTGGCAATAGTCTGTCTGATTTAGACATACTACCATACGTAACAATAGTCGGTCTCATTTAGACATACTACCACATGTGACAATAGTCGGTCTCATTTAGACATACAACCACATGTGGCAATAGTCGGTATGATTTAGACATACTACCATACGTAACAATAGTCGGTCTCATTTAGACATACTACCACATGTGACAATAGTCGGTCTCATTTAGACATACTACCACATGTCACAATAGTCGGTCTCATTTAGACATACTACCACATGTCACAATAGTCGGTCTCATTTAGACATACTACCACATGTGACAATAGTCGGTATGATTTAGATATATTACCACATTTGACAATAGTCAGCATGAATTAAACATACTACCACATGTAACAATATTCGGTCTAATTTAGACATACTACCACATGTGACAATAGTCGGTATGATTTAGATATACTACCACATGTGACAATAGTCGGTATGAATTAGACATACTATCACATGTGACAATAGTCGGTCTGATTTAGACATACTACCACATGTGGCAATAGTCGGTCTGATTTAGATATACTACCACATGTGACAATAGTCGGTATGAATTAGACATACTATCACATGTGACAATAGTCGGTCTGATTTAGACATACTACCACATGTGGCAATAGTCGGTCTGATTTAGATATACTACCACATGTGACAATAGTCGGTATGAATTAGACATACTATCACATGTGACAATAGTCGGCCTCATTTAGACATACTATCACATGTGACAATAGTCGGTCTGATTTAGACATACTACCACATGTAGCAATAGTCAGCATAAATTAGACGTACTATCACATGTGACAATAGTCGGTCTGATCTAGACATACTACCACATGTGACAATAGTCAGCCTGATTTAGACATACTACCACATTTGACAATAGTCAGCCTGGCCGCAGAGCTTAAAGCTTCCGGTGCGTTGATGGCAGGGTGATTGAATCGTTCACTACACCAGACTTAAACGTTGACTTCTGGTTCAGAAAGTAATGCTAAACTAATGAACTTGAAATGGTATAGTATATCAACCTGCCATTGGGGTTGATCGCAACGTCCTAAAATGACATGCATTATTGAGACTACACGTGAGGCATTGTGGAGGAACGTAATCGCTGACGTTAGTTGGCAAGGAACGCATGATGATGTTGAGGGCTGACATATTCTACCTCACGGCCTATATATAGTTGTGGGCTTACTAGTTCCTTATTACAGAAGATACAAGAGGAACTGTTGGGTACATCTTGCGTCATGTTTTTGTATGAGAATAACTAATCAGAGCTTAATAGGGTTTTCTCGTCCGGTGACTGGCCTGTAGCTGGCATTGGCGATTATGACTCTTTAATCTACCACTGTCATTTGATATTTTTATGAATGTGGTGCTGTGTGCTTAATGATGAGTTTTAGCTTTTAGCGTATATCTTTCTCTGTCTGTCTGTCTGTCTGTCTGTCTGTCTGTCTGTCTGTCTGTCTGTCTGTCTGTCTGTCTCTCTGTCTGTCTGTCTGTCTCTCTGTCTGTCTGTCTATCTGTCTGCCTGCCTGCCTGCCTGTCTGCCTGCCTGCCTGCCTGACTGCCCGCCTGTCTGCCTGCCCGCCTGTCTGTCTGTCTCTCCCTCTCCCCCCTATCTCTCTCTCTCTCTCTCTCTCTCTCTCTCTCTCTCTCTCTCTCTCTCTCTCTCTCTCTCTCCCTCGCTCTTGTCCAGTATTTTAACACATTAGTGAATTAACTCTTCCAGTTCCAGGATACGTGTGTTGTGTGACTGACTTTTCCCCGTGTGTCCCACACGTTGTGATTTGCGTCTTCTTACTTTTTACATATGGTCGGGAACACTAAAGAAATGTTGCTACCTAATGCCAACTTCTGTTTTCTGTGTAAACCTACACCATAAGCAGTTTTAAGTAGTTTGTTTTCATTGAATTATCTCATTTAAAACATGAAGATTTACGAGCGGAACTTTCTAGGGGCGGAAAGAGTTAATAATTTAATAAGGACAGGTCAGGTGTGTAAAAGACCCATTTTTATGACTTGTGGCTTAGTGGGTATATGGTGCTGGCCACTGCACTAGCGCGGGTTCAAATAAGGACAGGCATGTTAGAACAATAGGCTTATCATTAACAACATTGAAGTGATGACAGGTAGTCATAGTAAAGATTACTGTAATCAGTCAGTAGATACCCAAATCAGGGCTCGAATTACACATACATTTCATGTGCTAGATCGCACGTTTATGAGATGGCCTGATCAAGAACATCCATCACTGGTTTCTCCTCCTCCAGTTGAGAATCAAGTCAGGACTATGTTAATACTCAGTCAATGAAAACTTGAGGATTCCATTTAGTAACTGCAACGGATTTTTATTTCCCCGTCTAAAAGAAAATAACCCAGAACCGTAGCGGTGTACTAGCACAGTATGAGTCGACCTTGCTTGCGCATCTGTGTCCAAAAATGTAAAGGACTTAGCACCTATCACGAATTATTTTCTGTTTAAGATTGTATATTTCACATATAATACATTCTTGGCAATGTAATTGCTTTCATGAAATGATTACCTTTCTCGCATGACATCTTTTCTTTAACATTTAAGTTGCTTGTTAAGTGCTAAATTATCCACAGTGTTATTTGCATTGTTATAAAGAAGTTAAACGTTCTCAGAGGGAAGACCAGGAGAACTTTTAATCAGATTAGTAGTATGACTCTTCGCTGGCTGTTGAACGAGGGGACGGAGCGCGTATGGGAATGTCCTGCGTGCAGTGATGTCGGTTCTTAACTTAACTCAACTCAACTCAACTCAACTAAAAGATAAAGTCAATGCCCTAAATATGAGTGTGAAGTGATAAGACTTGTCATATACACTGCATTAGGTCAGGTCATTCATTATGATTGAGGTCAACAGAGCCATTCCTGGTTGCCATATTACTTCCCTTAGAAATTTCTTACAAGGATATTACAAGGCTGAGTAGTACCTGAGCCTAAAGAGTTTGGACAGAATTCCTGCCTCAAATGGAATTACCGGACGTGTATGTAATGTTAACTGTTGTCTTATGACATTTGTATATGTGTGTATATGTGGGGGGGGGGGGGTGTTATTCTTGCAAATATTACCAATAGCTGGTCTGTGAATTTGGATATGTGTACGAATATTTGTTCGCATTTAGTGAATGAGGTTTCAGTCTAGAAATTGCTATTCTCATGTTCAACAAGGTCTAGATTTAGATCTTCTCATTTTATCTGATTCTAGAACGACGACACGATAGCACCTTAGATCTATGAGGTGAATACTTTGTATTGGTGTCAGATAAAGCAGATGTGGCCAGGGCCTTTTCGGATCGTGTGTATAGCGTGAAAGAAAAAATACTACACCATTGCCTGGAGAGAATGGTGCTGCAGAGAGTGCCGACTGGAGAGAATAGTGCCGACACTCATTTCTCCGAGGAAAGGCCAGACGGACACATCAAATGGCACCATTAGTATTGGGAGTCGTCTCTGGTTGTTGAATACGAAGACGGAGCGAGTATAGGAATGTCCCTAGTGCTGTGATGTCGGTTGTTGACTCAAATCAACTCAGCTGACAGCGATTGACCAGGCGCGATGTGTTTCTTCTGCTGCATGTCCACCAGTCCTTGTGACATGTTAATATTGTTTTATTTATTGCTGACAGAACAGTTTGAGGGTAAATTTCTGACCACGAGAGTGCATCCTTGGACCATATGTTTAGGTACTAATCCATGGGGTGTCGAGACCCTAAAGAGATTATGACATAGCAGGTTGCAGACACTAATGTGCCATTGTGCAGAGAACCAGGTGCGTCAGTGTGCTGAGACCATGATGCCTAGAGTGCAGAGATCCCGATATCCAGGGCGCAGATATCACGATATTCAGAATGCAGAGATCACGGTATCCAGGGTGCAAATATCACGATAATCAGGTCGCAGAAACCATAATGTTTAAAGTGCAGAGATCCCGATATCCAGGGTGCAGAGACCATAATGTCTAGAGTGCAGAGATCCCGATATCCAGGGTGCAGACACTATACTGTCTAGAGTGCAGAGATCCCGATATCCAGGGTGCAGAAACCATACTGTCTAGAGTGCATAGATCATGATATCCAGGGTGCAGAAACCATACTGTCTAGAGTACAGAGATCCCGATATCCAGGGTGCAGAAACCATAATGTCTAGAGTGCAGAGATCCCGATATCCAGGGTGCAGAAACCATACTGTCTAGAGTGCAGAGATCCCGATATCCAGGGTGCAGAAACCATAATGTCTAGAGTGCAGAGATCCCGATATCCAGGGTGCAGAAACCATAATGTCTAGAGTGCAGAGATCCCGATATCCAGGGTGCAGAAACCATAATGTCTAGAGTGCAGAGATCCCGATATCCAGGGTGCAGAAACCATAATGTCTAGAGTGCAGAGATCCCGATATCCAGGGTGCAGAAACCATAATGTCTAGAGTGCAGAGATCCCGATATCCAGGGTGCAGAAACCATAATGTCTAGAGTGCAGAGATCCCGATATCCAGGGTGCAGAAACCATACTGTCTAGAGTGCAGAGATCCCGATATCCAGGGTGCAGAAACCATAATGTCTAGAGTGCAGAGATCCCGATATCCAGGGTGCAGAAACCATATTGTCTAGAGTGCAGAGATCCCGATATCCAGGGTGCAGAAACCATAATGTCTAGAGTGCAGAGATCCCGATATCCAGGGTGCAGAAACCATAATGTCTAGAGTGCAGAGATCCCGATATCCAGGGTGCAGAAACCATAATGTCTAGAGTGCAGAGATCCCGATATCCAGGGTGCAGAAACCATAATGTCTAGAGTGCAGAGATCCCGATATCCAGGGTGCAGAAACCATAATGTCTAGAGTGCAGAGATCCCGATATCCAGGGTGCAGAAACCATAATGTCTAGAGTGCAGAGATCCCGATATCCAGGGTGCAGAAACCATAATGTCTAGAGTGCAGAGATCCCGATATCCAGTGTGCAGAAACCATAATGTCTAGAGTGCAGAGATCCCGATGTCCAGTGTGCAGAAACCATAATGTCTAGAGTGCAGAGATCCCGATATCCAGGGTGCAGACACTATACTGTCTAGAGTGCAGAGATCCCGATATCCAGGGTACAGAAACCATAATGTCTAGAGTGCAGAGATCCCGATGTCCAGTGTGCAGAAACCATAATGTCTAGAGTGCAGAGATTCCGATATCCAGGGTACAGAAACCATAATGTCTAGAGTGCAGAGATCCCGATATCCAGGGTACAGAAACCATAATGTCTAGAGTGCAGAAATCCCGATATCCAAGGTGCAGAAACCATAATGTCTAGAGTGCAGAGATCCCGATATCCAGTGTGCAGACACTATACTATCTAGAGTGCAGAGATCCCGATATCCAGGGTGCAGAAACCATATTGTCTAGAGTGCAGAGATCCCGATATCCAGGGTGCAGAAACCATAATGTCTAGAGTGCAGAGATCCCGATATCCAGGGTGCAGAAACCATAATGTCTAGAGTGCAGAGATCCCGATATCCAGGGTGCAGAAACCATACTGTCTAGAGTGCAGAGATCCCGATATCCAGGGTGCAGAAACCATAATGTCTAGAGTGCAGAGATCCCGATATCCAGGGTGCAGAAACCATATTGTTTAGAGTGCAGAGATCCCGATATCCAGGGTGCAGAAACCATAATGTCTAGAGTGCAGAGATCCCGATATCCAGGGTGCAGAAACCATAATGTCTAGAGTGCAGAGATCCCGATATCCAGGGTGCAGAAACCATACTGTCTAGAGTGCAGAGATCCCGATATCCAGGGTGCAGAAACCATAATGTCTAGAGTGCAGAGATCCGGGTGCCCAGGGTGCAGAAACCATAATGTCTAGAGTGCTTAGATCCCGATGTCCAGGGTGCAGAAACCATATTGTCTAGAGTGCAGAGATCCCGATATCCAGGGTGCAGAAACCATATTGTCTAGAGTGCAGAGATCCCGATATCCAGGGTGCAGAAACCATAATGTCTAGAGTGCAGAGATCCCGATATCCAGGGTGCAGAAACCATAATGTCTAGAGTGCAGAGATCCCGATATCCAGGGTGCAGAAACCATACTGTCTAGAGTGCAGAGATCCCGATATCCAGGGTGCAGAAACCATAATGTCTAGAGTGCAGAGATCCGGGTGCCCAGGGTGCAGAAACCATAATGTCTAGAGTGCTTAGATCCCGATGTCCAGGGTGCAGAAACCATATTGTCTAGAGTGCAGAGATCCGGGTGCCCAGGGTGCAGAAACCATAATGTCTAGAGTGCTTAGATCCCGATGTCCAGGGTGCAGAAACCATAATGTCTAGAGTGCAGAGATCCCTATGTCCAGGGTGCAGAAACCATAATGTCTAGAGTGCAGAGATCCCGATGTCCAGGGTGCAGAAACCATAATGTCTAGAGTGCAGAGATCCCTATGTCCAGGGTGCAGAAACCATAATGTCTAGAGTGCAGAGATCCCTATGTCCAGGGTGCAGAAACCATATTGTCTAGAGTGCATAGATCCCGGTGTCCAGGGTGTTGAAACCTCAATCTCCAGGTTGCAAGTCCCGAATGCGTCAGTGTGCGCCAGAGTGCAATATCGTTGATCTGCTTTCATTAACTTTAGGATGGCGTGACGATCTACGAGTTCTATTCTTACAATGATTTAACAGGCAAGATGTGGGTCTCTTGGTGCAGACCTGTCAGCTCTGATGGTGAAGTTCCTGTCTTACTTATTGCTGACAGGGAGATCATGCATGTCCTTGTTTGGTGCTAACTTAAAATCATAGAACTGGACCGAGATTATGTGGGGAAATAACATGTCAAAATCAAACATACAGCAATACTTTGTGAGAATGTTATATATGTTGAAAATATATCTTTGCCACCCTTGCTTTCCAGAACATTCCATGGTACCGATTTTTATATTGGGTCGACCTGGGAGCCCAGTTCAGTTATGTAACAAACTCTGCCTCGAAGTGTATTCGAACCCATGGTCAACAGGCGGCAAGCAAGCGGGCTAGCTAATGTACGACCGCACCTCCTTGTTGGACATTTTACTAGTCAGAAATGACTTCCAAAAACATTTATTTTAGGGACTAAGTGGGAAGCAAAGAAGATCATCGAGTGAGAACATAACATTTACAGCCAGCACGGCGTCCTCTGCTGCTACACATCCCTGAAAACAAACAACATTAAAGGACTCTGAGTGTTGATGCTTCCTTCATGACATTCTTACGAACCTGCGATTTGGGTTACGGTTTCTTCTTCTTCTTCTGCTTTCATCCGGATTTTTTTTTCTTCGGATGTGACTACGTTGTGCCTGTTTACAGCAGAGCTGCATTCTTGCGCCGTTAGGCCGACACATCCGACTTCTGCGGGCATTTGTTGACCGGGTTAACCTTCCCGGGGGTTTCTTAGGACGTTTGAATCTCACTGTTGTGGTGTTATCCCCCATCCTAGCTGGCCCATATAGAACAGCCAAAGACATCTTGGTCAACCCTCAAGGGAAGGCAGGGGCAGACCATGGGCATTCCCCGCCATCCAAGGAGGCTTCCATACTTGCAAAGCCATCACACAGCGCTCTGGTACTGGGCTCACCCAAGGAATCGTCACGTCCTGCACATGGCTGCTTAGCCTCACTTCCGTATATTGGGCCTTCCGTTCACCATAGGCTGTTCCTCCGGAAACCAGAAGAATGCAGTCTGCAGATGACATCCACACAGTGAGCTTTCGATTAAGACTTTCCACATAATGGATTTGCTATCCAAGCAATATTCCATTTCGTGTCACTAGGACACTTTTTCCACCATTTACGAAGCCCACATAGTGAGCTTTTGATTCTGACTTTCCACGTAATGGATGTGCTATCCAAGCAATATTCCATTTCATGCCTCTGGGACGCTTTTGTAACCAACATACCTGTGGTATGAAGTGTGGCAGTCTAAATACATCTTCATGCACCTTTAGATGTCAACCTGAATGTAGTTAAAGTTAGCTGTAGTCAACTTGAGCTTGTTGATATCTCCATAGAGCTTGTCCTCAAATGAAGCAGGCGTGGGCCAAAATATCTTTCTCTGTTCTGCTTATATTGGGCACTCGTGCAGCAAATGTTTAGCTGTCATTTTACCAGTTCCACAATTACATTCATCGGTATCTCCTATCTTTCGTTTATTGAACAAGTGGTGTTTCAGCCTGTTATGTCCTGTGCGGAGTCTGAAGATTGCTACTTGTTCTCTTCGGTCGAGTTTATAATATGCATCATCCTTCTGGTGGCCTGGATGCTCTGATTCCCATTTGGTTCTATAAGTGCTTTTTATAAACCTTTTTGCCTCATTATAGGTTATGTCTATGTCAGGCTGTGATAATCGTCCACCCTCTTTTGCTAGTCTGTCAGCCTCTTCATTTCCAGGTATACTGCAATGTGATGGGATCCACTGTATTACAACTTTTTTGGATTTCTGGCATAGACCATGGAGTGCTGCTCTTAGGTCAGCTAGTTCTGTGCTGTTTTTGCTCTTCAGTATTGAGACAGCTGACTTTGCATCTGTGAAGATAGCTATTTGCTTCTCTTTATTTTCCTCCATCAAGAGCATTTCTGCTGCAGTTTTCAAAGCCTCTACCTCTGCTTTGAAGTTACTTGAAAATTTTCCAGTTGCCACTGACTGTGTTTTTATCACTCCATTTTTTAAATTAAGGAGAATTCCTCCTCCTCCATTTTTAATTGAATCTTTGGCTGATCCATCTGTATATGCATGGGTCCAATTGCTGCTTGGGTAATGTTCTTTTATGTAGTTGAGGGTTATTTTTCTTCTTTCGGTTTCATTCTGAGTGTTCTTTTTCTCAATACCAGGAATGTTTTCTATCATCTCAGGCAGTTGCTGCTGTCTCCAAGCTGGGAAGTTGTGTGCATTGTAAATGGGCTTGACTGTTGATATGTTAAGTATGGGATCTGCCCTAATCTTTCGTTTTGCAGTTTCTACAAAGTTGCTACACTTCAGTCTTCCTTTTCTAAAACCATTAAACCTGTTATACATTGGGTGGTCTGTCAATCTTCTAAATTTTTCTGCTTGTTGCTGGGCTCTGCTATCTCTTCTGTCCTGCATTGGTTGTAAATAAGTGATCTTTTCTAGTTCATTAATAGGCGTTGTCTTCAGGCTTCCAGTTATGATTCGCATTCCTTGGTTTTGGACTCTACTTATTTTGTTAAAGTTTGACTTAGCTGCTGTTGCCCAAGCTGCAATGTCATATTCCAGTACTGGTCTCACCCGTCCAGTATATAACTTCTTGAGAACTTTCTCATCTGCTTCCCACGTTGTACCAGCAAGCTTTTTCATGATTGCCATTCTCTGCCTTGCTCTTGTTCGATTTTTCTCAACCTGTGTCTTCCATGTCAGGCGACGATCAAAGGTGACTCCTAGATAGTTTGGATTTTCTTCATGGCGCAATATTTTTCCATTCAATACCAGCTTAGGTTGCTGAGTTTTATTTGAGAGGGAGAACACTGTGCATGTTGTTTTCTCCTCACTTATCTTCACTAGCCATGATTTTGACCAGTCCTCTAGCGCTAATAAGGCTTGCTGTATTCTGCTGTTAGCTGTACTAATATATTCTTCAGATGTCCATATGGCTAGGTCATCTGCAAAGGAGGATGTGTGTACTCTGGCTGGAAAATTTTCTGTGATGTCATTTATATATGCTAGGAATAATGTTGGTGAAAGAACTCCTCCTCGGGGGACACCTTGCTCCAACAGCATCATTTTGCTGGTTTGTCCTTGTACTTTTGTCCTGGCAGTTCTATTCTCAAGGTAGTGGCTGATCCATTTATACATTTTCCCACAAACATGCATGTTTTGCAGGTTTACTTTCAGTCCTTCCTTCCATACTTTATCAAATGCTTTTTCTAAATCTATCCAGGCCACTAGTGTCTGCTTTTTCTCTTGGAAGGCATCCTCTATTTCCTGAGCTATATAGGTTATTTGATCTTTAGTGGATCTGTACTTTCTGAATCCTGCTTGGTGTGGTGTTAAGAATTGGTTTTCTTCCAGATGCCATGTTAGCCTGCCATTGATAATGCGTTCCATTGATTTTCCTACACAGCTAAGTAGACTGATAGGTCGATAGCCATTTGGTTCTTCCAGGTCTTTTCCTTTCTTTGGGACTGGTATTAGTATAGCTTCCTTCCATGCCTGTGGGACTATTCCTCTTTTCCAGCTGTTATTTAGGACTGCTAGTAGTTTCTTCTTTGCCTTGGTGCCTAGTCCTATTAGCATTTCATTTGTGATTCCATCCTTTCCTGGTGATTTCTTTTTTTTTAGGGTATTCATTGCCTGTTCCATTTCTTCCATTGTTAGATTTGCCATCATATATTCTGCTGCTGTCTCTGTATTTCTATGATGTATCTGTTTGTCTTTTATTGCTTTCTTCTGTTCAGTTGTAATATCAATGTGGTTTGCATTTGCATAGTGTTCCATTAGTGCATTTGCACCCTTTTTTCCTGTAAGCAAGGCATTTCCTTGTTTAATTGTTATTTGTTTGTTTCTAGGTCCTTCATTGTTCATGGCTTTCACTAGTTTCCATAGTTTGTTTCCATCCCTGTCAAAATTCAGGTTTTCTGTTTTTTCCCTCCAACAATCTCTTGTTGTTTGATTTACTGTTCTTTTATATTTTGCTGAGATGGCTTTGAGAGAGATGTTTGCTTCAATTGTTTGTTCTCTCTCTGCTGTCTTCCTGGCATCTTCAACTTTGTCCTCCAAACTTTGTAGTTCTTCAGTCCAGTATGGTTTGTAATTTTTCCTCCCTCATCTTGGAATGGACTCAGTGGCTGCCTGTATTATGGCTCTGTTTAGACTTTCCACCATTTGCTTTATGTTGCCATATCGTGTATTTATGTTTTCACAATATTTGTCTGTTAGTATGGCAAATATGTCCCAATCTGCTCGTTTGTAATTCCAGCGGGGCAAGGGCTTTTGCTCCTGTGGAATATACTCCATATTCATTACAAGCTTGATTGGTCTGTGGTCACTACCTGCTAATTGGTCCAGCACATGGCGATCGATTTTGTGGAGGATGTCTCCTGTGCAGAAAGCTAAGTCTGGAGTAGAAGTGGTAAGCCATCTTCTGGAGTAGAAGCTTGGTGTGTCATCCGCTTTGTTGAGTAGATGGAGATTTGAGTCTATTTCCCAGTCCTCCAATTCATCTCCTCTTTTGTCAGTATCTGGGTATCCCCATCTTTCTATTAAAGTCTCCGACAATAATGCAGTTTGTGTCAGTTATTTTCATGTTTGAGAGTGTAAGGTGCTTATCTGCTGGGCTATACAGATTGTAGATTCTTATTTTCACGTCCTTTATCATTATATCAACACCTATAATTTCCGTTTGGTTGTCAGAGATCACAGATACTTTGCTGCAAGGTATTGTATTTCGTGTAAGTATTAGAACTCCTCCTTTATGTCCTTCGCGGTCGAAACGTGTGGCCTGATATCATCTGACTGAGAATTTATGATTGGCGTTGAGGTGTGTCTCTTGAATGCATGCCACATCTATTCTATCTTTATGAAGACGCTGTGTTAGGGAGTCTTTCTTCTTGTAAACTCCTTCGGCATTCCACTGTAGTATGTTGAGTGTCCGGGGTATTTGGTCAATAGTTCTTAACCTACTCCTCTGTGCCTTGACTCCACAGCACAGGGGAAGGTGACCACCAGTAGTCATGGGTGGACTCCCTCGAGGCAGGGGGCCCGGCACTATCGCCGCCTGATGGGACTTCACGGGATTAGCACCATAACGATTAATTTTGATTTGTGACATCATGAATTAAGTTACGTTGCACTGCTTTGTCAAGCCTGTGGCTCAGTACATCCGATTTCGACAAGCATTTATTCAGGATGCTTTCCCTAGCCTTTGACTGTCCCCAGTCTACCTACAAGGCAGCAGGTTTTACGTTGCACTGCTTTGTCAAGCCTGTGGCTCAGTACATCCGATTTCGACAAGCATGTATTCGGGGTGCTTTCCCTAGCCTTTGACTGTCCCCAGTCTACCTACAAGGCAGCAGGTTTGTGTGTCTCTTCGTCTGGTCCCTCTCCCTTGACCTGTCCGACATGGGTGGCCCTACCAGTAGCTGTGCTACCGTCGGCATAGCTCTTGGGGTCATTGGGGCCAAGCACCTCTACCTCGTCACGGTGGACACACAGCAGAGGAGGGGGGGGGGGGGGGGGGGTTACGGTTTGACGTGCTCCAATTGTATCTCAATGATGTTGTAATCTTAACTTTCTATACTTTTTACTTTACGGGATGCAATAATAGTGTATGCTTTATGTGTGCTTGGGGGGGGGGGGGGGGGGCACTGTTTACTGTAAAGTGTCTTTCAGTCCCAATCATTTTGTCCCAAACAACTCACTACATGATGCCTCGGTACTCCATAAACTTCAGTTGTTTTAACATCGCCTGCTTCATATATCTATTACGTTAACCCGTTATATCCGAATTATTACTTTAATCCCTTTTGTCCATTAGTTGTATTATTTCAACTGAAAATAAATATGCATTACTGTTTTGTAAACTCATTTGGAAGGAAAGAGTTAAATAACAGCTGTCTGGAACAGAAGGAATTACTTCTCAAGCACTAGTAGAGCTTCCAATGTGTTTCTATATCCCCACTAGCGCAAATGTTTCGCACATCACCCTGAACAGTTTCCTATGTGAATCATAGGGCCTGACATTTACTGCATTTATGTCGACGAACTACGTCTTGAAGAGGTTGTTGTCCTACTTGAAGATAAATTAAGCAGGTGGAGTAAACTGTTTAAATAAGGAATGTCAACATGAAAAGTACTTGGTGGCCATATTATTCATACAGGTCCCTGGGGTCGAATAAGTTTGATTCAACTAAACATTTAACTACAAGGTCACATTTCTCTAGAAGAATACAATAAAGTACACAAAATGCTTTGTGCAATGAAATTTATTCATCATTAAAACATATGCAGTGATTATATACACACATATTTTATACAATAATCTGTTCTAGCATTATCGTTTTCGGTGATTAGCTTCAGCTTTATTACAAAGGCCTGATGCCTCACAGTGAGTTTGTCAGTATCAGTCTTGGGTGTCTGGCTTCTTCCTACTTTCATTACTTTTTATATATGTTTGTCGTTTAACCTGGACCTTTCATCAGTTCTTTCTTTTTTTTTTTTTTTTCTTTCATAAAATTATTCAGACACATGAGTAGAACAACAAATTGCTTGAATTTAGCAGCAAACCCCCGGGCATTTTGAAAACGACGAGGAAGGTAGACAAAAACAATGCGAGATTCCATTTGGCTGAATTTTGCTATGAGTGAAAAAGAAATCTGATTGCAGCTCGTTAATCTCCATCTATACATATCTTTCGACCTTGCGGCAGAAAAAAAGATAATGATGCAGAGAACAACGCAAAATCATTTTCATTGGCTGATAAAACATGGAGTGGGTTTTTTGTTGCATCCAGACAAAGCGAAAGCAATTATCAACACTAAATTTATATCAGAAAGGATAATACTAGTACAGATCAAAGAAGGAAATAGAACAACAACTTTTATACAAACATACGCCCCATGTAATGACACTTACAGCGACGAAGACAAAGACGAATATTTAGATAAACTTGCAGACACGTTAAATAATGTCAAGGAGACAGATGAGCTAGTTGTGATGGGTGATTTTAACGGACGAATAGGCACACGAAGAACACCGTGGGAGGATTGCATGGGGCCATTCAGCGACACAGAGACTGATTGTAACAGCAATGGTCAACGTCTACTCAACATATGTTCGGAACATGGACTAATAATAGCAAATAGTTTTTTTCAACATCGTCGTAGCCACACCAAAACCTGGTATAAATGGAATGACATAAACCAAGCATCCCAAATTGACTTTATTCTAATTAGGAAATCAGACAGAAGGCTACTATTAGATTCAAGAGCACTCCCAAATACAGATGTTGATACTGATCACAAGCCAGTCATAATAAAGAAGATTTCACCACACAGGAAAATAAGAAACCAAAAGGTAACAACACATGTCATCAATTATAGGAGGCTGCAGGAAAATACGGTTAAAGACGAATTCAATCAAGAAATCCAAAACCTACATAAGAACATCCCCGATGACCACTCAAGCGTAGATAAGGAATGGACATGTTTCAAGGCTGCCATGCTCGACACACTGAAATATAAATGTGGAACAAAGAAAGTAGGGCAGGACAAAAGATTAAGAACAGCCTGGTGGAACAACGAAGTTAAAGGTAGCATATTCAAAAAGAAGGTAGCATTCAAAAAGTGGATCACTACTAAATCTGAACAGGACTATATTACTTATAGAATAGCACGACGTAATGCCAAACGAACAATTAGAGCATCTAAAGATGAATCCTGGAGAATATACGGTGAACAGATGGCGACCCTTAGCAAAGACTGCCCAAGAGAATTTTATAAACGTGTCACCACAATTAGAAACAGAGATGCATGTTACAACCCAACCACCATCATAAACAGCAAAAGATGTATACCAATATTTAATCCACAACAAAGACTAGCAAGGTGGGCAGAATACTTTCAAGAACTACTTAACCCCACAGATAACATAGGAAACCTCACTTTTGTGCCTAAACGCCAGGGACAGCAAGAACCAAATTTCATACCTGCAGAAGTCAAAGCAGTTATACAGAAAAGTCCTAAAAACAAATCACCAGGTCCAGATGGAATAACCACAGAAGCTATTCAGGCCTGTGGGGAAACAGGAGTTAAATGGCTAACAAGACTTTTTAATATAGCATGGGAAGAAAGAAAAGTCCCAGATGATTGGCAACAGGCAATAATATTACCAATATGGAAAAAGAAAGGCAATATGAGAGAGTGCGAAACATACAGAGGTATATCACTCCTGAGCCATATAGGGAAAATGTATGCAAAACTTTTGGAACAAAGAGCTAGACCAATAGTTGAACAACAGTTAAGCAAAGCACAATTCGGTTTTCGGAAAGGTAAAAGTTGCACTGATGCATTATTTACACGTAGACAAATTTGTGAAAAAACTATTGAATATAGTGACCAGCAGAATATTGTGTTTGTAGATCAGGAAAAGGCTTTTGATAGAGTAGACAGATACAAATTATGGACCATCCTTGAAGACTATTGGATAGAAGGGCAACTGCTAGAAAACATCATAGCCATGTACCACTCTAGCCAAAGTGCAGTAAGAACACAGGAAGGTATATCAGATATGTTCACAGTCAATACAGGAGTGAGACAGGGATGTGTACTCTCTCCCCTGCTGTTCAATATCTACATGGACAGAATTTCCAAAGAAGCAAGTCTCGACAGACCAGATTCAGAAAATTTAGAACTCTTTACTCCAGATGAAACAACTGACCCACAGGGAATAAATGAACTTCTATTTGCAGATGATCAGTGCCTGTTTTACAGCGACGAGGGCAGACTACAAAATCATATTACTAATCTGAGTTCAACCTGCAGCAGATACAATATGAGTATAAACACAGCCAAAACCGAAGTAATGCAAGTTAGCAGATCGCCAGGCCCACTAAGTATACAGATAAATAACACACCTCTGAAACAAGTTAAAGAATTCAAATACCTTGGAAGTATGATCACAGAAGATGGCAGATTAGACAGAGAAATTGAAATCAGATGTCAAAAAGCTAGTGCACTTACATATCAACTGTCACCCTTACTGAAACATCCAAACATACCCATGTCCGCAAAACGACAGATAATAAACAGCATATTCACACCAACCCTATGCTACCAATCTCAAACCTGGACTTTATCCAAATTACACCTTCGCAAGATCAACACCTGCGAAATGAGATGCCTGAGGAGAGCTGCCAACTTAACAATCCGAGACCGAGTAAGAAATGTTACTATCAGACAGACTGTGGGATCAACACCTTGTGCCACATTTATTGAAAGACTGAAGATCAAGTGGTTTGGCCATGTTGTTAGAATGCAACATCAGCAACTACCATCACTGGCCTTACATCAAAGATCATCTGCGACGAGACCACGAGGACGTCCAAGAAGAAAATGGATTGACGACATCAGAGACATTGTACAACCACACGGAATGACACTATCCAGTGCCGTCCACCGGGCGCTGGAACGCAAATTATTCCTCCCCACGACGCTTGACGGCAGAAGTGGAAGATGATGATGATGATGATGATGATAAATCTGCATATTTTAGAAAGCCCATGTCATTGTCAGTTTCCGTGTGTGTGTGTGTGTGTGTGTGTGTGTGTGTGTGTGTGTGTGTGTGTAGGGGGTTGGAGTTGTGGTTGGGGGGGGGGGGTAGTTCGTTGCAAGTGGTGAAATGAAGCAGTTTCATTCATAATGTGTTTTGGCTTTGAAGCATCTGATGTCACTAAACACTACTGCAACCATTTTGTTTTTGCTTTGTAACTAGATATTCACGTTAGATAAATGTCCAGCTATGCCACTATGTAAGATAAATCCTGAATCTAATTGGCATCTCTCAATACCTTTGTGGCGTTTTCCCTTCATCTCTCATAAGAGAATAACTTTGTCTCACAGCAAGCAGAATCGTTAAAACACTTTATGATATGACAACCAACATATTTCAGTTTCAATATGCCTTTCATGACCCTTTTTACGCGCCTTGGGATATTTTGGGCATTTGGTGCCAGTCCCACAGGTTTAAAGGTCAATCTTTACTTCCCACGACATGTCTTAGTACCTATTTTAGGCTGGATCGACCTGGCAGCTCAGGTAAATTTTAAAAGTCGGCCTCATTGCGAATTCGAACCAGTGTCCACCGAGTCGGCAGGCAAGCGTGCTAACCGCTGTGCGACTGCGGCTGCCGGTGTACAAAGGTGGCCACCAAATCCACTATCCATGTTATCCAACAATTGTCTAAACTGGTGACGGGTCAATGCTTGTCCACGGTTAAACCATTTCATCGGTCAGTTAGATTTAAATGTTGACTTCTCGTCCCAGACTTGGGGACGTAAATTACAAGTACCTCAGATGTCAGATTGGTTTCGCCTGATGGCGAGGGATAATCATAATCATCATGAACATCATCATCATCATCATCATCATCATCATCATCATCATCATCATCATCATCATCATCATCATCATCATCATCATCTTCCACTTCTGCCGTCAAGCGTCGTGGGGAGGAATAATTTGCGTTCCAGCGCCCGGTGGGTGGCACTGGATAGTGTCATTCCGTGTGACTGTACAATGTCTTTGATGTCGTCAATCCATTTTCTTCTTGGACGTCTTCTTGGTCTTGTCGCAGATGAGCTTAGATGTAAGGCCAGTGATTGTAGTTATTGGTGTTGCATTCTAACGACATGGCCAAACCATTTGATCTTCTGTCTTTCAATAAATGTGGCATCAAAGTGTTGATCCCAGTCTGTCTGATAATAGCATTTCTTACTCGGTCTCGGATTGTTAGGTTGGCAGCTCTCCTCAATTACTGGTAATAGGGAAAGCTAATCCACAGGCAAAAATCAATCCAGTGCACTAGAAGTGGTAGCACTTGAAAGTACTACGCTTGAGTTCAAAGCGAGCGAGTGAAACAAATAAGAAAACATAAGACTCAGAGCAGGACATTGTAGACTCAGAGCACATTTTCCCCGAATGGGTCTCACTGACTCAGCCACGTGCAAATGTGGAGCACCAAAGCAATCCCCAGAGCATGTCCTGCAAAACTGCACTGACTTCGCCGGATGGAAGAAAGGAAATCTGTTCCATAGAAGGGGCCCTTCGAGGCAAACTGGAGGATCGGTGAAGACCTCTAGCAAGCCGTCCTGTCCGTGATCCATTCCGGATATAAACGTGTGCAATTTTATGAATAAGACAACCGCACTAGAGCGGCACTTGGCGCACATAGATGCGATTGTGCTTAGCTAAAACATCGTGCTTATTGTGTTCATTGAAATCCCCCGCGCTTTATCTGTTAAGACTCAACGGTTTGACACTAGACTACACTGGGATACTGTATTACATTGACCCTGTTCTAGGATTACATCGTTCATGAAGATGTCCTGTTGCACAGATGGGTTTACATTTGTATTTTGTTTTTTTTTAGATTAAAAGCTGGAGCTTAAATACGGAGCTATGGAGTCAGTAAGTTTGGCTTTAAGATTTAGGCTTATGTTGCTTCTTCCGGGTTAAATCTGGCAAAACAATATGCATTCACGATTTAATTAAATTTAGCTTCGTTGAAAATATATTTTCAAGCTGTCTCAGATTAACACCCCCTTGTCTCCTAGATGATTTCCGTACTACCACAGTAGATATACACATACAACCACTTCTTTCTTGGTTTGTGTGTGTTTCTTTTTTTTTTTTAGACAACACAAATGTCGAAGGCAGTAAAAGTAGCATCAAAGACTGGCCGATTATGCAACTGATCGTCTTCTTCTTTTGCCCCCCTACCCCCGCCCACCCTTCTTCCCACTAGCACATAAACCTTCAATCAACTCACTCCACCACCCACACCACACCCCCCCCCCCCTTCCTGAATCTTAAGTTATATGCCACTATTTCAAAGGGTAAACCAGTGGACCGAGCGGGCGTTACTAGCGCCATTGAGGGGACGCGCTGAAACGAGAACTTTCAACTAAGTGAATTCCGATGGGAGTTAGCATGAAGAAGATAGGAGTGAAGATGGAAGTTGCGAAAGAGAGTGGCACAGAAATAGATTCGACAGTCAACGCAGAACTGGAACAGTTAGTGGCTGTCCGCTGACGGATTTATCACGGAGAAGACCTGAGCACGAAGAGGCATGTCAGTAGTGCAGTGATGACAATCCGAATTGAACTGAAGTGAACCGACATTCATCGTATTATGTGAAATCTGCCATACATTCAAATCTTCACGGCCTCCTAAATCAAACCACACACCCCAACAACAGCAGCTAATAAAAGTTACCGTAAAATCACCATTTTAGTGCATACGGTATGGAACAATGAACGTGACTAAATCTCACGCCCATATCACGGTCGAAAGAGCAGACTGCCTTCTGCGAGAAGCACGCTTTCGACCTTGTCCAGGAGGAAAAAACACATCTCTCCTGAATTTGTGACTTAGAGGATGACCGTTGTCGAGATTGGACCGGGTCAGACCCGTTTGCGGCAATGGCCACATTGTATATGGCAGCCACTTGTTGTTTAACAATTGTAGATATGTCATTTATTAAGTGTATTATATTGACAGTGCTTTTGTGAAGCGTAATAATGTGACTATATGACTATGTGAAGTATAGACGCGATAATAGATGATGAAAACTGTACGGCGTTTTGTGAAGTTTATATAATTAATGTCTCACTCTATGACTCTGAAACGGTGGATGGAAGAATATGGAAGAAAATCCAAAATAGGATGCTGCTCAGTAATATAATAGTCAGCAATCTTGTACCACGAGCAGTCACTAATCATACGAGCCATTACAACTGTTGTTAACTACATACAATCATTTGTACCACAACAACATCCGAATTGTCGAGCCAGGTACCGATGTCAGAGTGTTACTTCTCACAGACTATTGAGCCATGGCAACCTAGGATCTGTGAGTAAAGCAGATCCTCTACCATGACACATACTTCTCTCTACTCTGATCTTCTTTTCCAATTACAGGTGTATATTATAATCATAAAGTAATTGTTACATTTTTCCTCCCTGACTAGCCTATTTTGAGCCATATTGAGCTTTAGTTTAAAAGGGTTAAAGGCCAAAGGATACACTTTTTTCCAACTAGTTCTATCCCATAGCACTCCGTATTTTTTCCGCAGATCTGCTGCCGAAAGCTCCCACATAGTACGAACACAGGAGATCCAGTTGTGACCCCCCCCCCCCCCCCCTTCCCTCCCCCCCTCGGATATCCGAAAATAAAAAATACACTTGATAACCGAATGACAGAGTACGAAAAGAAAGCTGCTAATTTTGGATCGCGAGTGGGACGGCTTGACCACTTCCCCAAGAAGACCTCGAGTCAAAAAATTGAGTTATTTTTTTTCTGTGGTGGAGCCTTCGAGGAGAGAAACTAAAGAGATTAATGCATATGGAATAAACCCCGGTGCAATGTAGTCGATTCTCTTGCTGTAAACGCTGATTGGCTACAGATCTGCTACATGTCGGCAATCGTAATACGACGCTAGTTTCAGTCTCATAGATGAGATTCACAAGTAGAGCAGCAGGATAAACAAGAAGAGATAGATAGGCAAATGATAAACTAATAACAAATGTAGGGATAACACCGATACGTGACCCTATAGACTAGCACATAATTAATTTTTTTTTAATGTTTTGCGTATCCTTTACAGGACATCGCTGTCAACATCAGCATTTTTCAACTGATTGTTGATTTCTTGGCAAGATTACGCTCACTAGTTTGCTATTGCTTTCTGAGCGGCCGGCTCATTTATCCCGCAAGTCACCAGCGCGGGCAGAGGTAGAACCACTTCCAATTCTCGCGCGCTGCGAGACCATGCGTGGATAAACGGGATTACGGAGAAAGTCGTGTAACCCCTCTGCCAGAGAGACCGGCACATAATTAAATAGCCAGCATATTTAGTTACAATGAAACAAGATCAGCAAGCAGCTAGGCGTTCTGCATGAGAACATCGGGATACAAGGCAAGAGGATGCCACGGGAAGAGTTGTATGAATGAAGTTAAAGTGACACTGAAGACATCAAATATGACATTACCACAAGCAACAAGATACGCGAAAAACAGAAAATAACATGTACCTCTTCTCTGCAACGCTTCACGGCAGATAATGAGAATAAAAGAAGACCAGGAAGTCATCACCTTGTTGTTTCACTGCATGATGTATCATCTTACATTAATCTTTCACTGCTAGCTTGCGTTATACAAGATTTGACCACTAGAAAATTGCCCAATATAATCAACATATGAGCCAACCAGTCTGCCCTCCCTTCGCCAAGGACTCCCGAATCTCCATGATAATATACCCATAACAGTTTCAATAGCTTCCCCGCACTTATGTATTCATTCATTCATTCAGTAGCATGTCCTTTGCAGAACCTCGCTTCCATAACAACCTTCCAGAAAACTTCTCGATCACAAGCAAGATGTCCCGCGTCCGATACACCCATCTGGAGATCATCCGCCACATCCTGCACCCATCTTCTCTTTGGCCTTCCTCTTCCTCTCTTCTCAGGCATATACCCCTCCCTTATTGTTCTCTCCAAGCTTTCATGGCGTTTCAAGTGACCAAAATATTTCAATTTTCTTTGTTTTATCATCTTCAATAGCCAACCCTCCTCAATATTCAACCCTTGAGTATGGTGTATTTGTTCTTTTCTTCACCCACGATATTCTTTGTACCCGTCTATAACATTTATATTCAAAAGCATTTATGCGCTGTTCAGCTTGTTTAGTAAGTGTCCAGGTTTCACTGGCGTATGTTGCAATGGGAAAGATGCATGCTCTTAAAAATCTAATTTTGTAGTTTTATCCAGGCTTGGCCATGGGAATGGTATTGCCATGGGATTCCAATGGGAAAGGTCCCATGGGAAGGGATGGGATGGGATAGCACACATTTGTATTTCCCATCGGACAGCATGGGACAGTAGCCATGTCATAGCTACCCTTAATTTTGTTTATTGTTTACCTTTCTAAAGCCTGTTATCCTTTTTTCTTTATATATTTGTATCTATTCTTTATCTTGTGGTGGGACACCGGATAAATAAATAAATACACATAGCCTTTTTTATATAAGATTACATTTTGGTGCGTCACCAGCAAAAATAGAAGACATGGTTAAGTCAGCTGTTACTAAGAAGAAAGGGAATGTGGACACCAATAAATGGGCCAATGATTGGATCGCTTTTTCTAAGCCTGTTGTTCCAACTGTTATTTCATTCAGCAAGAATTTAAATCTTTCTTCTGAATCATCTGCTGTATGTAAAGTAGCAGGAACTGTAGAACAAAAGCCGCAAAGTGATTTTGACCTATTTTTTTTACCCTCCACCAAACAAAGCACTTAAGTTTGATGACCCCAGAAACAAATGGCTTGAGATGAAGTCACCATGTTTCAAACATTACGGCAACCAACTTCACAATCATTAAATTATTGGCAAAATGAACATAGGTTTCCACTGCTAACAGCAAGAGCGAAAATTGTTTTGGCCATAACAGTTGGTTACTTACGGGGATATGTGAGCCGGTCGCTCAGAAAGCAATGGCAATCTACTGGGCGTAATCTTGCCAAGATATCAACAACAGCGGTAAAATGCTGGTGTTAACAGCGATGTCCTATAAATAGGATATGTGGGGGAAAAAAGAAGAAAAAAAGTGTCATTAGCAGCAGTAGAGCGCTTCTTTAGTGCAGCAGGATTGTTGTTGAGTAAGTTATGAAAACGGATGTTACCAGCTCTCGTTATAAACTGTGTATATCACATTTGTATGTAAGGTGAAAATTGTGGAAATGGTTTAGGGATTACCTGGATTAATTGAATTGTTGGAAACAGTCTATCAGCAGGAAATTGATAATGTGCTGAATGAGTAGTGACAGACTCCTTGCTTGATGTCAAACCAATCTGATGTCTCACCATCTATTCTAACCGCTGCTTGTTGGTCTAGATCAGTGGTTCTCAACCTTTTTTGGCCCATGCCCCCCTTTACCATAAATTCAGAACGTCATCCCCGACCCCTTTCGAATTTTCTCCCTATAATTCACCCCCACCCTTATACAGTAGACGTAAAATTGGAAGCTAAATTTAATAATACATACTAGAACATATCTAGACATCTACATAAAACGTGATTTGCGGGTCTACTTACGTTATAAAACGAATTTCATTAGGGTGAGAAGTACAGAACCGTAAAATTTAGAGGGAAAAAGAATATCAAGTAACTGGTTCTTGTATTAATGCGATCTTGAAATAATTTTAATCCCCCCCCCCCACCCCGGGAAATCCTAAAATTCCCCCCCCCCCCCGGGAGGGGGGGGGGGAGGAGACTCCCCACCGGTTGAGAACGACTGGTTTAGAAAGAGCATTTTTATAAGTTGTACTGCATGTGATGGAAAGCCCATATTCCTCATGATTTCCCAAAGTTTCTGATGTTTTCCCCGCACTAACCAAGGTAATATTTCTTCTTCTTCTTCTTCTTCTTCTTCTTCTTCTTCTTCTTCTTCTTCTTCTTCTTCTTCTTCTTCTTCTTCTTCTTCTTCTTCTTCTTCTTCTTCTTCTTCTTCTTCTTCTTCTTCTTCTTCTTCTTCTTCTTCTTCTTCTTCTCCTTCTTCTTCTTCTTCTCCTTCTTCTTCTTTCCTCTCTGGCGTGGAGTGTATCACAGCTAGTTAAGTACCTCAGTGGTCAGCGTGTCCGACTTCGCCATACATGTGTGTCAGGTTTACTTCCTCTGCTGACTCCATGGAGAAGGAGTTGCTGAAGCAGTTCGTAACTGGATATGCAACTATTTTTATTTTTTTGTTTACTTCCTCAAAGAGATTTCATCCAAGGTAATGGACTCCATCAACGCATGGGTAGGTTTTAACTTTTCCTAACAAGTTTGTCAGGACGGCTTACTTCTGGCGTACACTTTGCGATTTCCATCTACAGCGGGATTACTAACGCGCATAACGTGAACTCGCGGCTTCTTGTTTTTCGTCCCTATCGGAGAAGGCTAGGTAATCGATCCCATCACCCAAGTGATCACGGGGTCGTATGAAACCTTTAGATACCAACGGTTTTTTTTTTTTTTTTGGGGGGGGGGGGGGGGGAGAGAATGCACATCCCAATGTAGGAATCAACCTACTCTGTGGCCTATGGGATACCTAAGCTGCGGTTTCACAATTTCTCCGACAAACCGAGTCATGGGTTGGAAATGAGCTGCTGGCGAACTGGAAGCAGACCACATTGCGTCGATATCCCTGGCGTCGGCTGTTCGGAATGCAATGGCAAACTACTGAACTAAACACTGCCTAGCAAATTACCTACAACCAATAACTGTTGAAGTTGACAGCAACGTCATGTAAAGGTCAGGCAACTAACTTCATGCAGGGTTCGACCCCGGTAACCCCTGGACCTTAGGCGGACACCGTAACCTCAAATATGCCACCTGACAGGAATATTTGAACCCAGACCACCGGACCAGCAGTCTAGTGCACTAGCCAGTATTCTACACAGGCTCTCAACGACCTTATAGCCTCGAAAATATGATCCAGCAAACTTCTTCGTTTTGAATCAGTGGAAGGGTCTCACTAGAACTGAAACAGCCTGGTGGGAGTGCCGATTCAACAAGTAATGGTTTATCAGGTTCACGCGTATGTAAATAATAAATGAGTTAAAAATATGAAAACAGAGCCACGGTATCTTGACACAGGTCTGACCCAGGCCGAATCCCAGCCAGTCCCTATGTGCTGTGATAACTCATGACCTATTATATCCTAATATGCCCCTCCGCACATGGGAAGTTTCAGTACCGATCCTGCACACCCCGCTGGTTTATTAGTTTAGAGATGGGACAGAAAACTCTGCAAGACAGACGGAAGATGGCCTATCCACGTACCACGTACAGGTAACACGTAATGGACTCTTTTACACGCTTTGAGGTGTTTAGGTAAACAGTCTTAGTCTCTTATAGTTATATGTCAGTCGGTACTCTCTTATAGTTATATGTCAGTCGGTACTCTCTTATAGTTATATGTCAGTCGGTACTCTCTTATAGTTATATGTCAGTGGGTACTCTCTTATAGTTATATGTCAGTCGGTACTCTCTTATAGTTATATGTCAGTCGGTACTCTCTTATAGTTATATGTCAGTCGGTACTCTCTTATAGTTATATGTCAGTCGGTACTCTCTTATAGTTATATTTGAATAACGAAGACACAAACAATAGATTGCACCATTTATTGCCTGGCATATTTCGCTGCATCTCGTCAGGTACATACTGCAGAATTCACACAACGCAAAGTAAATTAACTAGATAAATCCATCAAACCGTAATATACACATATTCGCACAGTAATGTCAATTGTCTACCGCGGTAATTTTAAGCTGACTAACATGTCTTTCTGTATGCACAAATCTAGCTTGTGTTGATTGATCATTATTGTTTCTGCAAACTTTAACAAGCGAGTATTTTGTGTGTTAAACAACACGCGAAAGGCAATACCTCTGTTAATCACATGGCCGCTTTCGAAAATATACCTAGCAATTGATATGTCAGTCGGTACTCTCTTATAGTTATATGTCAGTCGGTACTCTCTTATAGTTATATGTCAGTCAGTACTGTCTTATAGTTATATGTCAGTCGGTACTCTCTTATTGTTATATGTCAGTGGGTACTCTCTTATAGTTATATGTCAGTCGGTACTCTCTTATAGTTATGTCAGTCGGTACTCTCTTATAGTTATATGTCAGTCAGTACTCTCTTATAGTTATGTGTCAGTGGGTACTCTCTTATAGTAATATGTCAGTGGGTACTGTCTTATAGATATATGTCAGTCGGTACTCTTATAGTAATGTGTCAGTGGGTACTATCTTATAGTTATATGTCAATCGGTACTCTCTTATAGTTATATGTCAGTCGGTACTCTCTTATAGTTATATGTCAGTCGGTACTCTCTTATAGTTATATGTCAGTCGGTACTATCTTATAGTTATATGTCAGTCGGTACTCTCTTATAGTTATATGTCAGTCGGCACTCTCTTATAGTTATATGTCAGTCGGTACTCTCTTATAGTTATATTTCAGTCGGTACTCTTATAGTTATATGTCAGTCGGTACTATCTTATAGTTATATGTCAGTCGGTACTCTCTTATAGTTATATGTCAGTCGGTACTCTTATAGGTATATGTCATTGGGTACTCTCTTATAGTTATATGTCAGTGGGTACTCTCTTATAGTTATATGTCAGTCGGTACTCTCTTATAGTTATATGTCAGTCGGTACTATCTTATAGTTGTATGTCAGTCGGTACTCTCTTATAGTTATATGTCAGTCGGTACTCTTATAGTTATATGTCAGTCGGTACTCTCTTATAGTTATATGTCAGTCGGTACTCTCTTATAGTTATATGTCAGTCGGTACTCTCTTATAGTTGTATGTCAGTCGGTACTCTCTTATAGTTATATGTCAGTCGGTACTCTTATAGTTATATGTCAGTCGGTACTCTCTTATAGTTATATGTCAGTCGGTACTATCTTATAGTTATGTGTCAGTGGGTACTCTCTTATAGTAATATGTCAATGGGTACTGTCTTATAGATATATGTCAGTCGGTACTCTTATAGTAATGTGTCAGTGGGTACTATCTTATAGTTATATGTCAGTCGGTACTCTCTTATAGTTATATGTCATTGGGTACTCTCTTATAGTTATATGTCAGTCGGTAATCTCTTATAGTTGTATGTCAGTCGGTACTCTCCTATAGTTATATGTCAGTCGGTTCTCTCTTATAGTTATATGTCAGTCGGTACTCTATTATAGTTATATGTCAGTCGGTACTCTCTTATAGTTATATGTCAGTCGGTACTCTCTTATAGTTATGTCATTGGGTACTCGCTTATAGTTATATGTCAGTCGGTACTCTCTTATAGTTATGTCATTGGGTACTATCTTATAGTTATATGTCAGTCGGTACTCTCTTATAGTTATATGTCAGTCGGTACTCTCTTATAGTTATGTCATTGGGTACTCTCTTATAGTTATATGTCAGTCGGTATTCTCTTATAGTTATATGTCAGTTGGTACTCTCTTATAGTTATGTCATTGGGTACTCTCTTATAGTTATATGTCAGTCGGTACTCTCTTATATTTATGTCATTGGGTACTCTCTTATAGTTATATGTCAGTCGGTACTCTCTTATAGTTATGTCATTGGGTACTATCTTATAGTTATATGTCAGTCGGTACTCTCTTATAGTTATATGTCAGTCGGTACTCTCTTATAGTTATGTCATTGGGTACTCTCTTATAGTTATATGTCAGTCGGTACTCTCTTATAGTTATGTCAGTGGGTACTCTCTTATAGCTATATGTCAGTCGGTACTCTCTTATAGTTATGTCATTGGGTACTATCTTATAGTTATATGTCAGTCGGTACTCTCTTATAGTTATGTCATTGGGTACTCTCTTATAGTTATATGTCAGTCGGTATTCTCTTATAGTTATGTCATTGGGTACTATCTTATAGTTATATGTCAGTCGGTACTCTCTGATAGTTATATGTCAGTCGGTACTCTGTTATAGTTATATGTCAGTGGGTACTCTCTTATAGTTATATGTCATTGGGTACTCTCTTATAGTTATATGTCAGTCGGTACTCTCTTATAGTTATATGTCAGTCGGTACTCTCTTATAGTTATATGTCAGTGGGTACTCTCTTATAGTTATATGTCAGTGGGTACTCTCTTATAGTTATATGTCAGTCGGTACTCTGTTATAGATATATGTCAGTGGGTACTCTCTTATAGTTATATGTCAGTGGGTACTCTCTTATAGTTATATGTCAGTCGGTACTCTCTTATAGTTATATGTCAGTGGGTACTCTCTTATAGTTATATGTCAGTGGGTACTCTCTTATAGTTATATGTCAGTGGGTACGCTCTTATAGTTATATGTCAGTGGGTACTCTCTTATAGTTATATGTCAGTGGGTACTCTCTTATAGTTATATGTCAGTGGGTACTTTCTTATAGTTATATGTCAGTGGGTACTCTCTTATAGTTATATGTCAGTCGGTACTCTGTTATAGTTATATGTCAGTCGGTACTCTCTTATAGTTATATGTCAGTGTGTACTCTCTTATAGTTATATGTCAGTCGGTACTCTGTTATAGTTATATGTCAGTCGGTACTCTGTTATAGTTATATGTCAGTCGGTACTCTCTTATAGTTATATGTCAGTCGGTACTCTCTTATAGTTATATGTCAGTGGGTACTCTCTTATAGTTATATGTCAGTCGGTACTCTCTTATAGTTATATGTCAGTCGGTACTCTCTTATAGTTATATGTCAGTCGGTACTCTCTTATAGTTATATGTCAGTCGGTACTCTCTTATAGTTATATGTCAGTCGGTACTCTCTGATAGTTATATGTCAGTGGGTACTCTCTTATAGTTATATGTCAGTGGGTACTCTCTTATAGTTATAAGTCAGTCGGTACTCTCTTATAGTTATATGTCAGTGGGTACTCTCTTATAGTTATATGTCAGTGGGTACTCTCTTATAGTTATATGTCAGTGGGTACTCTCTTATAGTTATATGTCAGTCGGTACTCTCTTATAGTTATATGTCAGTCGGTACTCTCTTATAGTTATATGTCAGTGGGTACTCTCTTATAGTTATATGTCAGTGGGTACTCTCTTATAGTTATATGTCAGTGGGTACACTCTTATAGTTATATGTCAGTGGGTACTCTCTTATAGTTATATGTCAGTGGGTACTCTCTTATAGTTATATGTCAGTGGGTACTCTCTTATAGTTATATGTCAGTGGGTACTCTCTTATAGTTATATGTCAGTGGGTACTCTCTTATAGTTATATGTCAGTGGGTACTCTCTTATAGTTATATGTCAGTGGGTACTCTCTTATAGTTATGTGTCAGTGGGTACTCTCTTATAGTTATGTGTCAGTGGGTACTCTCTTATAGTTATGTGTCAGTCGGTACTCTCTTATAGTTATGTGTCAGTCGGTACTCTCTTATAGTTATATGTCAGTGGGTACTCTCTTATAGTTATATGTCAGTCGGTACTCTCTTATAGTTATATGTCAGTCGGTACTCTGTTATAGTTATATGTCAGTGGGTACTCTCTTATAGTTATATGTCAGTGGGTACTCTCTTATAGTTATATGTCAGTCGGTACTCTGTTATAGTTATATGTCAGTGGGTACTCTCTTATAGTTATATGTCAGTGGGTACTCTCTTATAGTTATATGTCAGTGGGTACTCTCTTATAGTTATATGTCAGTGGGTACTCTCTTATAGTTATATGTCAATGGGTACTCTCTTATAGTTATATGTCAGTGGGTACTCTCTTATAGTTATATGTCAGTGGGTACTCTCTTATAGTTATATGTCAGTGGGTACTCTCTTATAGTTATATGTCAGTAAGTACTCTCTAATAGTTATATGTCAGTGGGTACTCTCTTATAGTTATATGTCAGTCGGTACTCTCTTATAGTTATATGTCAGTCGGTACTCTCTTATAGGTATATGTCAGTGGGTACTCTCTTATAGTTATATGTCAGTGGGTACTCTCTTATAGTTATATGTCAGTCGGTACTCTCTTATAGTTATATGTCAGTCGGTACTCTCTTATAGTTATATGTCAGTGGGTACTCTCTTATAGTTATATGTCAGTGGGTACTCTCTTATAGTTATGTGTCAGTGGGTACTCTCTTATAGTTATGTGTCAGTGGGTACTCTCTTATAGTTATGTGTCAGTGGGTACTCTCTTATAGTTATGTGTCAGTGGGTACTCTCTTATAGTTATGTGTCAGTGGGTACTCTCTTATAGTTATGTGTCAGTCGGTACTCTCTTATAGTTATGTGTCAGTCGGTACTCTCTTATAGTTATATGTCAGTGGGTACTCTCTTATAGTTATATGTCAGTGGGTACTCTCTTATAGTTATATGTCAGTGGGTACTCTCTTATAGTTATATGTCAGTGGGTACTCTCTTATAGTTATATGTCAGTGGGTACTCTCTTATAGTTATATGTCAGTGGGTACACTCTTATAGTTATATGTCAGTGGGTACTCTCTTATAGTTATATGTCAGTCGGTACTCTCTTATAGTTATGTCAGTCGGTACTCTCTTATAGGTATATGTCAGTGGGTACTCTCTTATAGTTATATGTCAGTGGGTACTCTCTTATAGTTATATGTCAGTCGGTACTCTCTTATAGTTATATGTCAGTCGGTACTCTCTTATAGTTATATGTCAGTCGGTACTCTCTTATAGTTATATGTCAGTCGGTACTCTCTTATAGTTATATGTCAGTCGGTTTTCTCTTATAGTTATATGTCAGTCGGTACTCTCTTATAGTTATATGTCAGTCGGTACTCTCTTATAGTTATATGTCAGTCGGTACTCTCTTATAGTTATATGTCAGTCGGTACTATCTTATAGTTATGTGTCAGTCGGTACTCTCTTATAGTTATGTGTCAGTCGGTACTCTCTTATAGTTATATGTCAGTGGGTACTCTCTTATAGTTATATGTCAGTGGGTACTCTCTTATAGTTATATGTCAGTGGGTACACTCTTATAGTTATATGTCAGTGGGTACTCTCTTATAGTTATATGTCAGTCGGTACTCTCTTATAGTTATGTCAGTCGGTACTCTCTTATAGGTATATGTCAGTGGGTACTCTCTTATAGTTATATGTCAGTGGGTACTCTCTTATAGTTATATGTCAGTCGGTACTCTCTTATAGTTATATGTCAGTCGGTACTCTCTTATAGTTATATGTCAGTCGGTACTCTCTTATAGTTATATGTCAGTCGGTACTCTCTTATAGTTATATGTCAGTCGGTTTTCTCTTATAGTTATATGTCAGTCGGTACTCTCTTATAGTTATATGTCATTCGGTACTCTCTTATAGTTATATGTCAGTCGGTACTCTCTTATAGTTATATGTCAGTCGGTACTATCTTATAGTTATGTGTCAGTGGGTACTCTCTTATAGTTATGTGTCAGTCGGTACTCTCTTATAGTTATGTGTCAGTCGTTACTCTCTTATAGTTGTATGTCAGTCGGTACTCTCTTATAGTTATATGTCAGTCGGTACTCTCTTATAGTTATATGTCAGTCGGTACTCTCTTATAGTTATATGTCAGTCGGTACTCTCTTATAGTTATATGTCAGTCGGTACTCTCTTATAGTTATATGACAGTGGGTACTCTCTTATAGTTATGTGTCAGTGGGTACTCTCTTATAGTTATGTGTCAGTGGGTACTCTCTTATAGTTATGTGTCAGTCGGTACTCTCTTATAGTTATGTGTCAGTCGGTACTCTCTTATAGTTATATGTCAGTCGGTACTCTCTTATAGTTATATGTCAGTCGGTACTCTCTTATAGTTATGTGTCAGTCGGTACTCTCTTATAGTTATATGTCAGTCGGTACTCTCTTATAGTTATGTGTCAGTCGGTACTCTCTTATAGTTATATGTCAGTCGGTACTCTCTTATAGTTATATGTCAGTCGGTACTCTCTTATAGTTGTATGTCAGTCGGTACTCTCTTATAGTTATATGTCAGTCGGTACTCTCTTATAGTTATATGTCAGTCGGTACTCTCTTATAGTTATATGTCAGTCGGTACTCTCTTATAGTTATATGTCAGTCGGTACTCTCTTATAGTTATATGTCAGTCGGTACTCTCTTATAGTTATATGTCAGTCGGTACTCTCTTATAGTTATATGTCAGTCGGTACTCTCTTATAGCTATATGTCAGTCGGTCGATGGGTGATGTGTTCAATAATATACTTTTACTTCCAAGGACATTTTCTGGAACCCATTTTAGGCTGCAGCGACCTGGGAGCCTGTGTAATTATATTTTAATTCGCCTAGATTGGGATTCGAACACATGACCACAGGACGAACACGAAAGCGTGCAAGCCATATAGCGTCGTTTTCACAAATAAACTTCGTCTCAATGAATGAATATTTCAACTCAATAACTCTGACCGACGGGCAAGCGCATTGACCACTATATACTGCAGCAGCAATATTTTATCACTTTAACACCGGTATTTTAACACCAGTATTTTAACACCGGAGTGGCTAGAAGTTTCCAAAGACTTGTTGCATTTAGGGACGTTTACAAGGCTTCTGGTATGACATGCTCACGCCATGTCTTGTCATGGAGCCATACAGATGGGACATACACACGGATAGTATCGATTAGATGTCCTGGTGTGTTGTCAAAGTTAGTTGCCTTGACAACAACAACCTAAATAGGCAAGTGGGGGCAGTAGATTTGAAACAGAGGGTGAGAGAGGGAGAGAGAGAGGGTGTGTGAGTGTGTGTGTGTGTGTGTTTGTGAGAGAGAGAGAGAGAGATAGAGATAGAGAGAGAGAGAGAGAGAGAGAGAGAGAGAGAGAGAGAGAGAGAGAGAGAGAGAGAGAGAGAGAGAATGGAAGATTAAGAGAAAGAAGGAAGAAACGAGTGCATTTGATCACACACACAAATGCATGAAGTCAAAGAGAAAAGCAGCAGGTTTGTGTCTCTCTTCGTCTGGTTCGTAAATTCAACCGTTTGTTAAAATAACTTTTGCCGATAAATGAAGTCTAGTGTCTATTGTCTAGTCCAGTGGTTCTCAACCGGTGGGGAATTCCCCCCAAGGGGGGAATTTTAGGGTTTCCAAATGGGAAATTAAGACCACAAATTGGCAGACTCAAACTGGCTTATAAACCACACAAAACGCGATCGTCCCCCTTTCTTGAACTATGTGTGAGTTGCGTACAGTTGTGTGGGTGGGTGTGGGTGTGCGTGCGTGCGTGTGGGTTTATGTAAGGCGGAAGGAATAGCATGTTGGAAAGGGGGGAATGACAATATGGGCATATGGTGAAAGGGGGGGGGGGCATGGGCCAAAAAAAGGTTGAGAACCAAAGGTCTAGTCGAAGGTGGGCGACAAATAAGATCACGTGTAATATATTGCCTGGGTCCCTTCTGTGTTTCTTTCAGGTATCTTTAAGACTGTCTATCTTTCGTTTTCTTGATCCTATTCTATATATAGATATACATTTAGGGGTGGGGGAGGGGGTGGTGGTGTTATGCTCTTATTGATGCTCGTTGTTGATCGGATTTCTCATAAGATGTACAAGCCATGTTATTGGTAATCTCTCGACGAATTCAATGTACGCTATTCTCGTATTTATGACGTTGTTTCACATCCAATATCTTCTAGAAATCCCAGCAATTTTTCTCAAGCATTTCGTCTCCCGTGTGAAGGTTTTTCTGGCAAGATAAATAAGGACCAAGTTTGGCGTTGACAGCAAAAGTATTGGAAGAAAAATAGCTTATATTTTCACATGTGATTTCCATCGTTATCTTCGGATGTTTGAATGAAGGTGACAACTGATAAATAACCGTATTTGTCTTTGGGCATCATGTTTAAAATTCAGTCGAATCGTCTGTCCCTTGTAAATATGTTTCCTACAAATTCAGACTCAGTGACTTGTTTTACTTTCATTTATTTATATATTTAATGGGCCTGTTGACTAGCTGGTTTTCATCGTGTCTATAAATAAAACATTAAAAATCAAAACATGGAAACCTGTTTTATCGTCTGTCTTCCTTGAAAATATTTCCTACATATTTGAATTTACTGACTTTTTACTTTCGTGTTGTGTGTTTATATATTTAGTGAATCTAGTTGACTTGTTGTTTTCATTGTCTCGGTAAAATAAAATGATATAATTGTTGTTCATATTTGTTCTGGTATATTATTATGTTGTCCGTCTCTCAAAAGGATTATGGACAACATTTGTCATTAAACGTTGTAGGTTGGCGGATTGATGTGAATTGAAACCTTCGATCTTATGGCAGATATGTCTGCATGTTCGGAAAAATTGTGTATCTGGCTTTGTCGCAAAACGGACTGGTTTTGCCTTATGCAGTAGTTACTGTAGGTTTTCTTGGGACTGCCGTTTCCATCGAAGATGAACTGTATTTTTCGTGGATGACTTGTGTGTTGACATTCTGGCGGCCGCATTATGCATAGTGTACCTGTGCGAGCTGTTGGTAGTCGAGACTCCTGAGGAAAATACCTGGATGGCTTGGCCATGTAGCGAAACGCCAGTGGCCCATGTCCTTATGCATTCTTTGATTTTGGGAAAACAGGGGGAAATGGCTTTCGGGAACTCTCAGTTCTCTTGTCCGATCAATTCCCCTGAAGGATAGTTCTCTGGGTTACCTCTACAACCCGATCTTCTTAATAGAATGATTGGAAGTCTGGCGTGTCTTGGGGAAAACCCGATGGCGCGCCTTGCACCAAATATGTACTAGTATAATTTCTTGGGACATGAATGGACATTGAAAACCTTATCGGTTGTCGGCACAATGTATTGAAGTTTTAAAGAATTTTACAAGTCAAGTGCCGTCTCCTACTGGAGGAATGAAAAGGGTCCTCCTTGAATTGAAGGGAGCATAAGAGATCTGCAAGGCCACGAGAGTATCACCTTAAGACATTCTCAGGTGAACCATGGACTTTCAGGACGGCCACAGGCTAATGACTCCAATCAAGGAATCAATGTCTGATTAGACCTGATCTAGTGGCATCCTTCGGTACCCGCTCAGTACAAATCCCATCGTCAATAGTGGAGTGATTGAACCTATGTTCCTGAATGGACCTACAGCTCATTCTCGGTCCTACTCATCCGTATCAGTGACATTGAAAAACCCATACCCATTCCACATTCACGAACCATTACCATTATGTGAAATCTTACCCAGCCTGGTCAGTGACATTAAAACACCCATACACCTTTTCCCTGTCAAGAACTGTTCCCATTGTGACAAATGATGTATTCCTGTACCATTGGGCTACAACGAACACAAGACTCATTGTGTAGAGAGGACCACTGGAACTAGTAGGACTGGTTCTACAGGCGCCTGTTGTTTGTACAACCGATCGGGAAGGAGGAAAATACCGGCGGACCAAATTGGTGAGGCAGATGTCGACTGACGGGACTTTGTAGTACTCTTCGGTCTATGAGGGAAAGCCATGAGGCTCTCTGCCTGAACTTTATCCTTGTTGTGTCTGTTTAGAACTATCTGTTTTAACTGCCTTGATGTTTTCCTGTGCTGTTCTTTATTAATTTAATAAATCACGTTTTAGTTTACTCCAACGTTCACTGTGTTATATATATATATATATATATATATATATATATGGATCAGCCAGAAATACACTTTAGAGATTAGGTCCCGAGGTCGAAAGAGAGAGTGACAGTGAGTCCAAGGAACGGAGGAGGGTTGGCAAGCAAAGACCTATCCCAGCCAGGGCTATAGAATAATATTGAAATATTGTTACATAGTTACTTGGGACCCTCCACGTAGCTTGTTACAATTTCTGGGGGCACGTCGCGGGATATTTGAAATCCTGGTGGAGTTCTGGCTGATATAGTGATAGGGGACAGATATTCTTGTCTACTATCAATAGGTTCTGCCTACCGTACCTGGCTATTGTCTATACTCTTCCTGACACGGACTGACCGACATACGACGTGTTGTGGTCAGGTAAAATAACCAGTTGTGTACTTGAGATTGAAATTTAATATACAATTACCTCTTCCCTTACCCTCTGAATGTAAGATGGCATCCGCTAAATTTAATGTTGCCGAAGTACAGGCTACAGGGCGTGAGATGGGTTATGATGGGGCGGAGTTACAGAAATATGTTCAGGAAGTGGAAAGAAACTTCAGACAAGCTGTGCGCGAAGCTAAGAAAATTGAGGCTGAGGCTGAGGCTAGGAAGATGGAGGCTGAGGCTAGGAAGATGGAGGCCGAGCAGGCAGTCAGAGACCATGAGTTCCGTATGAGGGAGTTGGAGCTGAAAGCTCAAACTGCCAAGGAAAGCGAGGGTGCAGTGGGAGGCGCAGTTCTCCCTGACTCAACAACTTCTAGTGGCGGTCCATACCAGGCAATGAAGTTCCCATTATTCCCGTTCGATGAACACAAAGATAAGATCGACCAGTATCTTCACAGATTTCAGTCGATGGCTTTGGCTATGGGATTGCAACGTGGGAAATAGAACTTGAAACTCTCACAGGGCCTGAGGGGGACAGCGTACGAGGTCTACTCAAGGTTGCCACCTGGTATGGAGAATGACTATGAGGCCCTGGAAAAAGCATTATTGAAAAGGTTCCAGATGACGGCCCATACATACCGACAGCAGTTCAGAAAGTCAAAGAGAGAGCCAGGGGAGATGTTCGCAGCCTACAGCATTAGACTTAAGTCTTACCTTTTGAAGTGGATGTCATTAGCTGGATTTGCTAACGACTATGAAAGTTTAGAAGAATTAGTGGTTGTGGACCAAATGAAGAGAATGATGCCTAAGCCATTGCAAACCTTCTTGCTTGAAAATGGGGCAGAAAGGTTAGACGTAGTAAACACATTAGCGGAAAGGTATGTGCTAGCTCATGGGGATAATGGGGAACTGTCACAACCCAATCCCCGACCACCAGACACCTGGTCTGGAAAGAAGAAGAACCCTAAAACAGCTCACAACAAGAAGGAGGATCCTTTCGATAAAGTTCCAATTAAGAAACCCTCTGGTAAGAGTCCACCTGGATCTCCTAAAAGAAAGTGGAGTGAAAAGTGGTGCGCCTACTGCAAATCTCCCACCCACAATACGGCCGATTGCAGGCGCAAACAGGTAAGACTCTCACTGTGCTGCCTGTCTTGTAGGAACCGGGGAAGGGTCTAACAAGGAGGTAGAAGGGAGGGGTCTTGAGAACAAAGATTCAGAGAAACCACCAGTAGTAGAGACGATACTTGTGAACGGAGAACCAGTCGAGTGTCTCTATGACACCGGTCTGCAGTTTGAGGCCGTAATTTCCTCACACTTAGTGAGCCCAGAGCAGCTAACCGGGGAGTCTATTGAGATTCAAACGGCGACCAAGAGTGCAGTAGCGATGTCTCTTCCGATTGCGAAGGTAGACATCAAATCGAAATATGTTACCGGCACTATCCAGGCAGCCGTTCTGCTAGATCCGATCTTCCCAATGATCTTGGGTTGTCGCTACGTCTTTCTAGGGATCGCAACAGAACCCATGTACGTAGGGGCAATGCAAACCAGATCTCAATCGGGAGATGAGCAGACGCCGGCCTTGATCGTGAATCCCTTGCCCGGGGAGTTACGAGCTGCTCAAAGCCAGGATGCTACTTTGCAACCTTGCTTTAACCAGTTGCCAAAAAGTTCTGACCCACCAAGACGGGGTCAGTATTATATGAAGAATCGGTTACTGTACCGAAGAGCCGGAGTGGAGGAACACCAGCATGGACAGCTGGTAGTTCCTAAGGCCTATCGGGAACAGATTCTTCATATGGGACACACCATTTCATTCAGTGGACATATGGGTGTCGGGGCAACACCCCAGCGCATTTCCTGCCATTACTACTGGCCAGGGATGACTGGAGACGTGCGTCGGTACGTCAAGTCGTGCCCAGAGTGCCAGCGTGTGGCACTAAAACACTGGACGGCGCCAGTAATCCTGGGCGACATGCCCATTATGAACTCTCCTTTCGAGAGAGTTGCCATCGATCTTGTTGGTCCTCTTCCTCGGACTAGGAAGAGGAATATGTATATTCTTACGATGGTGGATTGCTGTTCCATGTGGGGTGAGGCGATACCGTTGGCCACAATCGACTCTAAGCGAGTGGCTGATGCACTGATGGAGACCTTTACTCGGTTGGGATTTCCAAACCAGATCCTAACGGACAATGGGTCTCAGTTCTGTGGTAAGCTGATGGAGGAAGTCTTTCGTATCTTCCAGACTAACCACATTCACACAAGCCCATACCACCCTCAGTCCAATGGGCAAGTAGAGAGGTTTAATGGTACCTTGATGACCATGCTTCGGAAGCTGGCTCAAGAAAAACCAGACAGATGGGATGAGTATATCCCAGCCGCCTTGTTCGCCTATCGGGAGGTTCCCCATGGGTCGACCGGGTTGCCACCAGCCACTCTACTATTCGGGAGGCCAATCAATGGTCCCTTAGAAGCCCTATTGAGATGTTGGACAGAGGAGGAAACTTCCGAAGAAGTTGTATCCTCATATAAATACGTCGAAGAGTTAAAGAAGAAACTCCAGACGGGTTGGGCTTTGGCAGCTCAGAATCTGAGGGCGGCCAGAAGGAGACACGCGACCTACTACAATAGAAGGACGAAAGATAGGTCTCTTAAAGTGGGGGATCGGGTTCTGTTGTTACTTCCAGTAGGTTCCAATAAACTCGAGATTGGTTGGCAGGGGCCTTTCCCGGTGGAAAGGGTTGTGTCCCGCACCAACTATGCCATCCGGATCAGGGGGAAATCCAAAATCTTCCACATTAACCTCCTCAAAAAGTATGAAGAACGATCTGATGGTACTTCTCTCCCACTCATGACGATGGCGGTCGCGATGGAAACTGAATCGGGCGAAGACGCGGATAGGGAGTATCCTTTACACCCTGGGGAAACCTATAGGGATGTACATATAAATCCTGATCTGTCGGCTGAAGAAACAGACCGGGTCATCCGTTTGTTGGAGTCCCATCAGCAGATTCTTACCGATCGGCCAGGGCGGACAGGGTTGGTCGAGTTTGATATGACTCTGACTACCCAAGACCCCGTTCGCCAAAAAATATATCCAGTGCCCTTTTCGAAAGAGAAGGCCCTGGAAGCCGAAATCCAGAAACTTCTGGACGATGACATCATCACTCCTTCGACTTCTCCTTATAATGCCGGGGTGGTCTTTTTGAGGAAGCCTAGTGGGGAGCACCGCCTATGTATTGATTACAGGCAATTAAACAGTTGTACGACATTCCAAGTTGAACCGTTGCCGAACACAAATCAACTGTTTGCCAGACTAAATAAGGCAAAGTACTTTTCAAAGATTGATCTAAGCCGGGGATATTATCAGATCCCTGTGAAACCCGAGGTTCGCCCCTTGCTCGCCTTCAGTACTCTGAGCGGGCATTACGAATTCAAGGTGATGCCATTTGGGCTGAGCAATGCGCCCAGTGTGTTCACCCGCATGATGAGAATGTTATTAGAGCCTTTAAATGATCCCTCTGTCGTCTCGTTTATGGATGATATTCTCATTGCGTCTGACAATCTGAAAGATCACCTGAAGTCCTTGGGACAGATTTTCACAAGGTTAAAAGAGGAAGGGTTAACCGCCCGTCCAGCCAAATGCATGATTGGCTATCAATCCTTGGAATTTCTGGGACATACTATTACCCCAGGGGGACTGGTACCGGAAGAAAAGAATATTGAGAAGGTCAGACTCGCACCCCGTCCTAAGTCCAAAAAGGATGTTAGGTCTTTATTGTCTCTGTGTGGGTTTTACCAGAAATTTATTCCGCGGTTCAACGAAATTGGGGCGCCGTTAACAGAAACCCTGAAGAAAAGATCACCAGATCCTATAGTCTGGACCCCGAGCTGTGAAGAAGCTTATGGGAAGCTGAAACAGGCTTTGGTGGACAGGCCAGTCCTTCAACTCCCAAATTTGGAGAAAACGTTTGTTCTAAGAACCGACGCGAGTAACATAGGGATTGGGGCACCTCTGTTGCAGGAAGGGCGAGATGATCGTTCGGTGCTGTGCCCGGTGGCGTATGCCAGTAGAAAACTGTTACCGCGGAACGGAATTACTCCACCGTCGAACGGGAATGTCTAGCTCTAGTGTGGGCGGTACAGAAATTTCAACCTTATCTGTATGGAGTACCGTTCAAAGTGCAGTCCGACCATCAACCTCTGACGTTCTTGGCAACTTCTAAGAAACTGAACGCGAGGTTAATGAGATGGTCATTGCTCCTACAACCGTATCAGTTCACGGTCGAATACATCCCCGGAAGGGAGAATGTGGGAGCGGATTTTCTATCACGGCATCCTATGGTTGAATGTGAGGGTGGGGTCATTCGAACAGAACCACTGGCAGTAGAAAGTTCGTAGGGTTCGACTTTCTTAAGAGGGGGCCTATGTAGCGAAACGCCAGTGGCCCATGTCCTTATGCATTCTTTGATTTTGGTAAAACAGGGGGAAATGGCTTTCGGGAACTCTCAGTTCTCTTGTCCGATCAATTCCCCTGAAGGATAGTTCTCTGGGTTACCTCTACAACCCGATCTTCTTAATAGAATGATTGGAAGTCTGGCGTGTCTTGGGGAAAACCCGATGGCGCGCCTTGCACCAAATATGTACTAGTATAATTTCTTGGGACATGAATGGACATTGAAAACCTTATCGGTTGTCGGCACAATGTATTGAAGTTTTAAAGAATTTTACAAGTCAAGTGCCGTCTCCTACTGGAGAAATGAAAAGGGTCCTCCTTGAATTGAAGGGAGCATAAGAGATCTGCAAGGCCACGAGAGTATCACCTTAAGACATTCTCAGGTGAACCATGGACTTTCAGGACGGCCACAGGCTAATGACTCCAATCAAGGAATCAATGTCTGATTAGTCCTGATCTAGTGGCATCCTTCGGTACCCGCTCAGTACAAATCCCATCGTCAATAGTGGAGTGATTGAACCTATGTTCCTGAATGGACCTACAGCTCATTCTCGGTCCTACTCATCCGTATCAGTGACATTGAAAAACCCATACCCATTCCACATTCACGAACCATTACCATTATGTGAAATCTTACCCAGCCTGGTCAGTGACATTAAAACACCCATACACCTTTTCCCTGTCAAGAACTGTTCCCATTGTGACAAATGATGTATTCCTGTACCATTGGGCTACAACGAACACAAGACTCATTGTGTAGAGAGGACCACTGGAACTAGTAGGACTGGTTCTACAGGCGCCTGTTGTTTGTACAACCGATCGGGAAGGAGGAAAATACCGGCGGACCAAATCGGTGAGGCAGATGTCGACTGACGTGACTTTGTAGTACTCTTCGGTCTATGAGGGAAAGCCATGAGGCTCTCTGCCTGAACTTTATCCTTGTTGTGTCTGTTTAGAACTATCTGTTTTAACTGCCTTGATGTTTTCCTGTGCTGTTCTTTATTAATTTAATAAATCACGTTTTAGTTTACTCCAACGTTCACTGTGTTATATATATATGGATCAGCCAGAAATACACTTTAGAGATTAGGTCCCGAGGTCGAAAGAGAGAATGACAGTGAGTCCAGGGAACGGAGGAGGGTTGGCAAGCAAAGACCTATCCCAGCCAGGGCTATAGATTAATATTGAAATATTGTTACATAGTTACTTGGGACCCTCCACGTAGCTTGTTACAGGCCACATGGCATGGACGAGACAGGAACATTGAGCTGATCCACGACACTGGTGACCGAGTTAAATGGCGAGTCATGACCGCCCACGCTTTCCAGCATGGCACATGATTGATTGAGTGAGAAGCATGTTATGTGATATTCACTGGCACAGGAACGGAGCATAATGGGGACGACCCGTTGCTGTGAAATTGTAACAGCGACTGAACTGAACTAAGTGTAATATCTTCTCCTGTTAATCGTTATATGTTGCTATCTGGATTCACTTAATCGTAGCCGTTACCAGCTATCTTTTCTATTTGTTTATTTAGATCCACATCTTATCTTCCATCGATACTCCATCACCATCCACCTCTTATCTTCCATCGTTCACTGCCCCATCCATTTCATTTTCTTTTCATTGCTTTCATTTTGTCATCTTTTTATTCGTCTCGTCCTGTCGTCACGTTTTAATGTAGTCACAGGAGATCTCCGTGACTGTATGTTGTGTTTTGTGTATGTGTTTGTTTGCTGATGAAGGCTAATCGCCGCAACGTCCTGTATGTATCGTAATTCTGTTATGTAAAACCTAGAAACAGAGCGCCATAATTTTCTCTGAGTTATGGAAGATATGGATGAGGAAGGAAAACAGGTTCTTACCTCATAATGCCGCTTTACAGAACATGTGTAGCCATATAATGCCATACTTTTATCACTGTACCTGCTATGAAAATATTCCCACCTAGATTCACCCCCCCCCCACCCCTCCTCAAATTCTCACTAACTCCCATCTCTCTCTCTCTCTCTCTCTCTCTCTCTCTCTCTCTCTCTCTCTCTCTCTCTCTCTCTCTCTCTCTCTCTCTCTCTCTCTCTGCCCATGCCTCACCACTCCAGAAAATTACTGTACTCAAGATGTCTTACACAGATAACAATTGTGTATTTTTACGCCCCTACTCTATCTCTCTGCCTCTGCTCCTGGCTAATTTGCCAGATTCGCTCATTATTCGGTCCCTGGTGTCTGGTAATGAGCGAGATATCTGTCGTGAATAATATACATTATCTCTGCTGCGTTAAATTGCTATTTTCTTTCTTTGCTGCCAGTTGTTAATAAGAAACAACAAAAAAAGTAAAGGAACCTTTTTCATTCCCTGGCTATTGGGTATATGGTGCTAGCTCCAAATTTAATAAACCAACTGGCATCCGATGGGTGATGTCAACGTATAGATTTGCAACACGGTTTTATTTTATAAAAAAATATACCGGCATGTAAGGGTTACTGCACCAGGCTGTCTAAAATATCCAGTAATACGTTTGGTTTTGGTAAAGAATCACTTTCATTGCTCATGGATAACTCCATAAGTGATTCAGTCTCCTCATATAGATTACTCAAGGAGAATTTCAGCACTGTGCACAAACACCGTAGCAACGGCGAGAGTCTAGATAAGCGTATACTTCTTCTTCTTCTTCTTCTTCTTCTTCTTCTTCTTCTTCTTCTTCTTCTTCTTCTTCTTCTTCTTCTTCTTCTTCTTCTTCTCTCCTTCTTCTTCTTCTGCGTTCACCCGAAGAGTTTTTTTTGGACGTGATTGCGTTGTGCCTGTTTACAGCAAAGCTGTTTTATTGCCCCATTAGGCCGACACATCCGAGTTCTGCGGACATTTGTTGACCGGGTTAACCTTCCCGGGAGCGTATACTATAATTACACATACTATAAGCATTATATGGGGTGGGGGCAGGGGCGTCACTAGGGGGGTGCGGGGGGTGCGGGCCGCACCGGGTGACACCATCAAGGGGTGACACCAAAATAAAAAAATTGCAAATTTGACAAAGCAGACATAGCTCTGTCTAGTTGGGTTTCATAACCGTTCATTGGAACTCTTGAGAGAATGTATTCCTTCTTTGCTGCTTCCACCCATCGATGGGATGTTTTAATTGAACACACTGCAATGTCGATTAAAAGGCTATCAACAACACGCTGGAGTGCACATCATGCTGCTGTTAAACCGGTGAAAGATAAGTTTGATGAATGTGTGGCGGCGATTGAAGCTCTATGTGATCCTCGTGAAAATGTGGAAACAAGAGGTGCAGCACAAGGTCTTTTACCTGCTGTCTGTGATTTCACGTTTCTGTGCTACCTTTACTTTTGAGCTGCTGTACTTGAGGAAGTTAATTTGACACAGCAGTTTACATTGGCACCTTGCCGTCTTGACAGACGATAGTTTGTGCTTTAAAAAGGCATAATAACTTTTAACTATGGCGGTAGCGAGTGTGACTGATAAGGCCAATTTGCGCTGTAAATGTCCGTTCACAGTGGGTGCATGTGAACACGTGGTCATTTCCACCATCATGCACCATCTTACGTCTCAAACGCTTGGTGTGTGACTTTTCTGCAATAATTTTCTCCTTTGACTTTATTCCATTTCTGATATTTGCCCTCCATGCAACACGTTCAGCGGCGATTTACTACGCCAACTGACAAGGACTTATAACCCGTAACAGTTGCCTCTCGCTTTGATTCCGAGACCAGTTAAGACCAGGGATGGAGTTATTGCCTCTCCATAGCACAAAGCCTGGGCTAAAATATAGAGATCATGTGTTGCCCATGCAGCATGATCCCTCTCTCGGCCTGCCTAGTTCACTCCAGAGGAAAGGTAACACCCCTACATCTGGAACAAGACAAGCTGCAGAAGCTGCCGGATCAGCAAAGCAATGCTCTAACTGTCCGCCTGTCGGAGCTTCGATCCTAGACCAGTCGCCAACCAAGGCTTAGGGCCTGGTCTGCCCTGCCATGACAATTTTGTCTTTAGCTTGCATTTCCTCGCACCAGGGTAAGGCTTGTACCCTCCCAATTGCGCTCTTCCGCCCGAAGCCGTTGGCACAATGTGGGGTGTCGGGTTTGGTAAGCGCCGCCCAACGTTCGGCGCTAACAGAAACCAGGTAGTACCGTCTACTGTTATACGGTAGCTCAGTCATATCTGACTAAGACCTGACTGGTCTTACACACAGCAGTATCTGCAGACTAAAGGCTTAACTCTTGACAAAGTAGTGACCAAGTTAGAGGCATTAAGACTTTTTCTGCAGGAGAAGCGCAGTCACTTAGTGGAGCATGCAATTGAACAGGCACTTTTAAAAGCAGACCAATTTGGAATAACAGTAGAGAGAAGATTAAGGTTCAAGAAGAGAATGGCAGGGGAACAACTCAGAGATGCTTCAGATGCTGGACTCACTATGCAAGACGAAAACAATAGGGCGATGCTGGAGTGTATTGATCGTTTTCATTCTGAACTCCAGACCAGATCAACGGCGATCAAGGAAGTAGCAAATATGTTTGAGGCTGTTCAAGCCAAGAGTCTTCTATCAGCAACTGAAGAAGAGTTGCTGGTGTCAGTTCCAAAATTGACCACTTTCTGTGATGAGCTATCGGAAGTAGAGCTTTTAAAAGAAATACCAAGGCTGAGAAGACACCTGAAGGCAGCAGATATTGATATCCACAAAGCCAAAGACTGGTCAATATTTGATATTTTAAAATTCATAGTTGACTGGGATTTCCTTGAATCTCTCCCAATACTCTCACTAAGCCTACAACTATTTCTTACGATCTGTGTGTGGCTTCATGTGAGAGGAGCTTTTCAAAACTGAAACTTATAAAGAACTATTTGCGATCAACCATGGGACAGTCAAGACTTTCTGATCTGGCTATATTATCAATTGAAAGTGATATGGTGAAAGATATTGATTTTGATGATGTGATTGACAGGTTTGCAGCTTTGAAGACCAGGATGGGAAACTTTTAATTTTAAATAACAGAAATTTTAATGTTAAATAACAAAAATTTAACTTTGTCCGAGTTTATCGAAGTTCTTTATTTATGTTTTACCTGAAGTATTGAAGTTATATTGTTCAATTTGTTTTCTTTCTTATGTCCTTATTAACTTTTTGACTTATTTTACAAACATTACTATATGCGATTATATATGGTACAGGAACACTCGGAAGAAGACCATGGTGAAAGTCTAGAGGGGTGACACCAAGAGTTTACCGCACTGGGTGACACCAACCCCAGTGACGCCACTGGGGGGGGGGGGGTGGGGGGGTTGGCTTCCTACTTTTGATTTTTGACCAACTGCCGAAGGTTTTTACCACAACAAACAATGGTGTGCACACCAGATGGAACCAGTAAACGATGGACTGAGGGAATAACAACAGTCCATGAGAATCTGGATATACGAAGCCCATAAACAGGCACTATCCCGCAGTTTATGCTTCACCTCGACATCGCAAAGCACACGAGGAACAAGAGACGAGATGATGAGATGAAGGATGTTTAAAGTGCACGACAAGCACACAAGTCCTCCAGGTTTTTCGCCCTTGTCCGAGACGGATAGACATTTGATACACTACTTCGGGATCAGAGTGAGAGTCGAGTCTACTTTACTTTCTTCAAAAAGAAAATTCAAACATTTCACAATGTGAGGAGAACCAGGTTTGTACAAGTTGTATGCGGATCTCGTAACTCCAAGCCATTCCGCCATCTATGTAGTACTTATACTACCATAGGGAGTGGCTATAATATTCAGGACTCTCACCTGTCGTTAGGGTTCTGAAAGGTTCAAATCCCTCCTCTTGACCACATTGCTACGCGGTCGACTCAGACTCACATAATAGGTACAAGAAAATATCATCGGAGGTAAGCTGTCTGTCGGGGCACTGGTCACATAGGCCATCCAGTGGCGTTTGGTCCAGGAAATATGTGCCTCAGTGGCGTGCAGAGGTACTTTGATGCCCGGGGCCAACCTCTTGATTGGATGCCCTTAAATTGTTCTTTTTCCTAATTCATTCCTCCTCTCCTCCCACTGCACTGTGCTGCCCTCTCTCCCTAATTGGATGCCCCTCTCCCAGCTGGATGCCCGGGGCCATCGCACCCCCCGCACCCCCCTTTTCACGCCACTGATGAGCTTAGTGCTTCAATGGTACGGATGTAGGATCTTATGTCTTTTACTCTTTATAACACTTTAAATGCTGCATATCTTTTGCAGGATGTTGCGATCAACCCTACACAGACTTTCTAAGCAATATTACTCTCAGTAGTTTTTCTTTGCTTTCTTTATATCACTACAGACAAAACTGCATATTATCATTAATGGATTCTAGTATTTGGTATAACAAAATCCGTGCCACTACACGTGTCGTATGCCAAGAGTTAAAGCATACGACAGCGCTGTCGGAATACACTTTCGTAGAATACTGATACTCATTTGGCTACGCTACAACGCATCTGGAGAATAAACAGCTTGCGTTTTATTTCTCATTTCCTGTTTCGGAGTCAAATGACGTCAACATATAAAAGAAAAACAAGCCCTTTAAGCCAATGGAATTATACACGTGAAGGTCACACAGGCCTCTGTTTCGAAACTTAAAACACATGGACCTTTTACTGGCTTCACTTCTTTAAGACACTTCTTTAAACAAACGTTGCTTCTTTTTTTTTAAAGAACAAGTATTATGACCTTGGACCAATTTGTGGGGGGGGGGGGGGGGGGGGGGGTCTTGCAAGATGTCTTACAACGTGTTGTAATGCATGCATTGAAGCTTACCCGTGAGTCATACGTGTTGCATAATGACACGACTCGTCTGGTCGATAGTTTGTTCCGTGATATTTATTTTCAGTCGTTGAGATTTTGCATAGCCGATAAGAACATTACCGTTAAGCATTGGCTGAATCCCAATTGTTTCTTACTTCTGTATTCATTAGCTTTGTTTTCTTTTGAATAAATCGGCCCTGGTGTTCTCCTTGTGATGTTGGTGATAAAGAGATGGTATGCGATTAGGTGGTTTGTTGGTTGTCAAAACTAGGGAAAGCTATTGAGTTTTAACTCTTAACTGATTCAATGCCAAACCAAAAGTAAGTTTGGACAAAACATGGTACACCATCAAATGAACAAGTATTATAATGTAAATTTCCGTTTTACTGAGCATTGAAATTGCGGAAGATACCACGAAACACAATAAATAACACGATTACCCTATAGTGGCGATATATCCTCATTTAGCACTGAATCAGTTAAATTCAATGCTTTGATGTCCAGGTGGTCTAAGCCTTCACAATGGCTCGCATCTATCACAGAGGGAGAGGGGTGTTGGTGTAGACACTTTACTCCGGACCCAGTGCCGAAGTACCATTTCCGCGGGACTCTATTGCAGCACACTACTTTCCCCGGTCAAACCCCAGAAACTAATGGGATGTGCAAGATCGATACTGGAACCTTACAGGTGGGGAAAGCGATGTTACGATTGATCAGGGATTTCTTCAACACAGTGCACGGGCTGCTAGAATTACACCTGGTAGCTTATGTGTTCACTGCAGTTATGTGCATTACATTGTAGCCATATTCAATCGCTGTGAAAAGGGCAATGCGCGATTAACATTATTTTGATGCCAAATTGGTTATTTTTGTCAAGTGGAGCCTTGTGATTAGTTCGTTTGCTTATCAATACTGCGGTGTAGGTTCAATTTCTAGTGCCACAGTTTACCTTATTTCCTTCGCTCACCATCGCCACTTCCAAAAGATTTCTATATCTCTCTCTGAATCTGTCTGCGTATTACCATTGGTATCTCTAAGGCTGTCTGTCATTCTTTTTCTCTCTCCCACACTCCCTGTCTCTCTACTCTCTCTCCCTCTCTCTCTCTCTCTCTCTCTCTCTCTCTCTCTCTCTCTCTCTCTCTCTCTCTCTCTCTCTCTCTCTCTCTTATCACACTCTCTGCATTCTTCTCGTTTTCTTTATCGCTCTTATTCTCTGTCTCTCTCACTCAGTCTACCTCTCACGCATTAGAAAGTAATCAAGGCATTGGCACCTCTCTGGCCCTTAGTTTTTGTACAACTTGGTCGTTCAATGCCAGTGGCACCTGGCGTATACACTAGTATTGATATTATATATTACTAGGATTCACTTCCTGACTTTTATAGATATAGATAAATTACACAGAGGAGCGATGGTGACACAGCTCTGCGTGATCTTGAATGCCCAGGTCGGGTTCCAATACTGAACAAAGGCGGAATCATATTTTTTTCAAATCATTACGGCACTAGGGCCGGTCTCCCTTGTCGAGAGGTTAGCAGCTTTCTCCGTAACCCCGAATACTCTCGTGGTTGACTTGAGCGCATGAGAATTGGAAGCGGTTCGAGTCGCGCCAGTGACTTATGAGAGTATGGAGCCGGTCGCTCAGAAAGTCGTGGCGTGCTGATCAGCGTAATCTAGCCTAGGAATCAACATACAGCTGAAAGATGCTGATGTTGACCGCAATATCCTGAAACAGGATGGAAACGCCGAAAAAAAAATTACGGCACTACGGTCAACCCAGCCTCATAAAAATGGGTACCTGAAACCTGGTAGAATTCTCTTGAAATTGTCTGGGAAGTAAAAACGAGGAGGAAGGAAATC
>OY992877.1:170042316-170052316 GCA_963921405.1 Cepaea hortensis
CTAGCTAAGTAACTAACTAACTAACTAACTAACCAACCAGCTAACTAACTAACTAACTAGCTTACTAATTAACTAACTAACCAACTAATGAACTAACTAGCTATCTAACTAACTAACTAACCAACCAGTTAACTAACCAGCTAACTAACTAACTAGCTAACCATCCAGCTAACTAACTAACTAACTAATGAACTAACTAGCTAACTAACTAACTAACTAACTACCCAACCAGCTAACTAACTAACTAACCGACTAACTAACTAGCTTACTAATTAACTAACTAACCAACTAATGAACTAATTAGCTATCTAACTAACTAACTAACCAACCAGTTAACTAACCAGCTAACTAACTAACTAGCTAACCATCCAGCTAACTAACTAGCTTACTAATTAACTAACTAATCAACTAATGAACTAACCAGCTAACTAACTAACTAGCAAACCAACCAGCTAACTAACTAGCTAGCTAACTAACTAACTAACCAACTAATGAACTAACTAGCTAGCTAACTAACTAACTAACCAACCAGCTAACTAACCAGCTAACTAACTAACTAACCAACCAAATATAACTACTAAACGGATCAGTTTTTTACAATGTGCAAAGTATATATTATGTCTAATATAGATAGTAGCATGTCCTTCACAGGACGTTACAATGAATTCCAGCATGTATTGGCTGTTTGTGATTCACTGGGCAGTGTTAGTTCAGTAGTTTGCCATTGTTTACTGAACATAATATAATGTATTAAAATAATAATGCCAGCGTATTCTGTCTCATAAAATGAAAGCTTAATGATGATTCAGTATATGAACATAAAACACTTTTGTCACAAATCCTCTCTACCCGTCGTTAGAGCATAAGCGTTCAAACATCATTATAACAGTATTACCTCATATTTATAAACTAATCATAAACTAATTAATGGAACAAAGGTATACACTGTTTCTTAAATAAAAACTTAGTAAAAAAAAAATTATATGTTACTTCTATGCTTGCAAACGCAAAAGAAAACGTTAATATTCTTTTTTTTTTTTTTTTTTTGTAACGAATTCTTTTAATGATGATTCAGTATATTAACATAAAACACTTTTGTCACAAATCCTCTCTACCCATCGCTCGAGCATAAGCGTTCAACCATCATTATAACAGTATAATCTTATATTTATAAACTAATAATACATTAATTAACGGATCAAAGGTATACACTGTTTCTTAAATCAAAATTTAGTGAAAAATAATCATATTTTCCTTCCATGCTTGCAAACACAAAAGAAAATGTCAATTTTTGTTTTTGTAAGGAATTCTTACATTAATCTGAATTTGTTAAACACCTTCTGTCATATATTATAATGGCATATTATTTTTAGGCTACGTTGCAACATGAGAGGGTGAATACTTTTAGGCTCCCCCCCCCCCCCCACACACACAGGACAGTCTACCCACAGTAGGAATAGCCCATGAAGTTGGCTCGGGATAAATAAACTTGGGAAGTATGATGTCAAGTCTCTATAAAAAATCAGCTTGATACAGCCGTGGAGAAGAGACCGGAAGAATAGATTGTACCGTGTCAAAGTTTAATTATAATACTACAGCGGGCTGTTTATCTAAGCCACCTATTCCCCACTGTATACAATGAAAGTAAATATCCCCTGTGCTCTATCATACAACTAGACAACACAAATACGTGCACAGCTTTCATTCACTAACTAATGTTTAATGGTTTACAATACAAAATCTGTACTACAGTAAATATTTATTAGAAGTAAGCGAATACTGAAGGTTTATCTTTGATTTAGCAAGTAAGCAATTTTGTAATGAAACCACTTAAACTAGGAAAACAACGGTTGTAGTAATGATCTAGAATGTGAATTCTGGTGTAGTAAAGTCTGAATATGCATCCAGATATAAAGCATGCCTTATGCCAGGGGTGGGCAAACTTTTTGTGCGGAGGGCCGCATTGACAAATGTAAAGCTATTGGCGGGCTGCATAATATTATGTCCACTTTGTTTACAGCAACCTATCACAATAATTAATTTTAATTATTTATATGTTATTAAGCAGTATAAATAACTAATTATTGCAATTTTATTTTACTTATACACTTATACATTGTGTTTGACAATATGGACAACAACTTTTACTAATTTGTTAACAAGATTTTACAACTTGTTATTATAACAAATATTCTTTATTATGTATCAATGGCTTTAATTTAGACACAAACCGACTACATTGTCACTATAATTGTTAATTTCTATTAAGATGTATGTAACTGCTTGCACTTTTTGACAACATTCTTGAAATCTTAAGCATGTTTACTTGTTGAAATTCGCATGACAGCATGCAAGTTGCAGTCCAACAATAAATACCTATTCTTAGATTCGTTGATCTTCAAGCAAGAGAATGCTTGTTCGCAAAATGTATGTTGTTCGAAACAATAATAATAATTTAACTGCAAAGTTGTTCAAGTTGGGAAATGATTCTTGTGATAAAGAGCCATAGAAATCCAGCAAACCATCTGACTTGAATTTCTCTTTCAGGTCATGATATGCTTGTAAGTCAAGCTGCTCCAATTGTGTGTCTTCTGTGGCTGTATCAGCTTCTGCACTAAAAGGGGAACTGAGAATATTGAACTTTGGCTCTAAGTTCTTGAATTCTTGGAATCTCCATCCAAATTCTTCAGTCAATGCATCTAATTGGGCTTTGTAATTTTCAGTCATTTCACCAGAAATGGCTTCTTGTTTCAGCAAAGGGAAGTGACAATTTTTTCCCCACTTGCTTGTCTGGAGAACAAACAAATAAACAAACAAACAAAACTAGAAAACATCTTTGACCAAGAAAGGGAAGCGTATATTGCTTGCAAGAAACTCACCTCAACGAAAATGAAATGATGTCTGGAAAATTGCCAGTACTAAGACACTACTTTCTGAACTTAGCAGTCTGCGTAAGGTCGCCATACAGTGGATACCATCCCACTGTGGAGTACCCGGAAACGACAGAACTGATCGATTGGTTAAGGAAGGAACAAAAGAAGAACAGCCTGCTGTGCCTGTTACATACTACCAAAAGAAAAGAATGATGAAATCAGTCATAAGGCCACCAAAACCTGCTAAAGACTAATACAACGTTATGGACAGACCAGAACAAGTCATTATTCTGCGCCTCAGAACAGGACACAATAGATTACGCAACCACATGTATACAAGATTCAAGATTGGTGAATCAGCCATGTGCACATGTGGATTGGCGCCGCAGACAGCAGAGCACATACTCAAAGACTGCTCAAATTACAATATGTCTAGGCAAACCTTCTGGCCTAGAGAGACGACAGTGGAAGATAAACTCTATGTACTGCTGAGTGAACAAAAAAGGACAGATAAATTCACACAAGAGGCAACATTGCAGTTATAGACATATTTAAGGCGAACGAAAAAAGAAGAAAAAGCATTACATTACGAAAGTCAAGGACTGTTTACAAAAATAGATAATTAGAAAGAAATTTTATCAAAAATATTAAAACAATCATAACGGTACATGAAATTTGTAAAATTCAACAAAATAACTTAAAAACGAAGTAAAATTTTTATTTCTAAATGCCCTCGCGGGCCGCATAAAATCAGTTGCCGGGCCGCATGCGGCCCGCGGGCCATAGTTTGCCCACCCCTGCCTTACGCAATGACCAAATCACTAGGATTAGTAATATCAGTTGTGGTGCGATGAAAAGGTAAATTAGCCTGATGATGGTGGAAGGGGGGGGGGGGGGGGGGGTTCCAAATGGGGATGTCTATCTTCCTCGGCTGGCTAAACTCCTTTCGGATGATGGTGGACTCAGCACCCAAGAATTAAGTCTTTTGAATACAATAAGTGAAAGTTATCTAGTGCTGAGTATAATATGTCTCTCAGTGTGATTCCACAAAGTATGACGTGATGGTGATCACATTAGATACATCACGTGTCACACACCATGCAATAACAAGTCGTACACGGCCGATACTGGTTCAAGGATCAATAGCGTTATTTCTTCTGTTCAATCTGCTTCTCATACGTATTAGTGGAATAATACGAAAAATTCAGCTGTAATTCCACCAGTAAGGCAACGTAATATCGGTGATGATACAGTGCTCATATCCCTGGTAACATTCTGATTGACAGGAGTCATGTCTTAGAACCGTTTGGTTCGCAAGCTAGACGCTGGACTTGGGAATTAGCATTAGATAGTTCAAAAGAGTTGAGCAACGACCGGTACAAATACTATTTCGTAAAAATGCCAACGCTGAGCGTTCTGCTGCCATATCGCCGGCAGCTGTGTTTCGAACGCGGGTTTGCGAGTTTACGAACTGCGTCCGTAACACCTTCGCCACGGAGCGGTAGTGGGCAGCGTCAAAACTGACTTTGATTTCAACTACAGTTCAAATGTGCCAGTAGTCACGTGGTGTAGAGGTGTATTTCAACCCGATTAGCTGACACTAGCCAGGTGTGGCCATTTGGTGGAGTCTGTCCTTGGTCTGTGATTGGTGTCCTCTGTCCAGACAGAGAGAGAGAGAGAGAGAGAGAGAGAGAGAGAGAGAGAGAGAGAGAGAGAGAGAGAGAGAGAGAGAGAGAGAGAGAATTCACCACGAGTTGTGTGCCTGCAAGCCGAAAACAAAGGAGCCTAAGGTGTCGTAGAAATTTCCATTAAATGAATTGCTAGCTCAGCTAACTTACTAACTGATTCAGTATCAAACAAAATGTTAGTTTGGACCAAACATGGCACACAATCAAATAAACAAGTATTATAATGTAAAGTTCCGTTACCTGTGCATAGACATTCTGGAAGATACCACGAAATGAAACTAATAACACGATACCTCAAATATGTCGATTTATCGTCCCTCTGTCCACATGGGAGGTCACATTTGGCGATATATTGTCCTTCGGCGTTGAATCAGTTAATAATACAAAGCTAAGACAACCATAATTCTTGCAAGCCATCCTCCTAGTTATATAATACACACAATAGTAGGGACTATTGTTAAATTAATATGACACTTACTCCATACGATAATGATTAATAAATCCAACACATTATAGTTATTTACTTTGCTATCAACTGCCTATCTTTTCCAGTCAGTTTGTAGGAGCGTCTATGTTTTTTTTTAAACCGCAATGTAACTTTTAATTCCAATGTTCACGCTCTCGTTAAACAAACAGTCAAAAAAGTATACCAGCTTGCCTAAATTTACAAAAAAATTCCTTGATGAAAATACAAGAAAGATATTCTATACTTTCCGTGTACAAACATATATTTACTATTGCTCCACAATCTGGAATGGATGCTCCAAATCAATAACATAACTTTAGTGACTCCAGAAATGGGCAGTCCGTTTAATTAATGGTAAAAAGGTTACCGACATGGTTGCCTACACGGTTGCCTGCATGTACGTCTTCTGTTACTGCCACTCCACAAACGCTTACTTTTTAATAAGGCCAAACTAATTTACAAAATCCTATTTCAAAATGGTCAACGCCACCTGTGGCCATTGTTTAAAAATAACGCAAGACATAGCGAACGACTAAACATATTTCATGTCCCTAAATCTAGGATAGACTTATACAAAGCAAACTTAGCGTGCTCTGCCGCTCTCTTGTGGAAAAATCTTCCACAAGAAATAAAAGGCACAACCAATCACTATACATATAGTCTCAACTTGTTTGAACACTATCTCCGTACATACTACATGCCGCCCTAGGGAAACAAAAATAATAATTATCTCAAACGACAACTAGTATAATAAACATCCCCATATGTATGGTACGTTACAACTTCATTAGGTATTTATAATGGCTATGTTAAAAATTTCCTTAGTGAATCATGTAATATTGATTATTTTCCATGCCTGTTAATGCACATTGTTCTGTGTTTGTCAAAGATTAACTTCATAAGTCATGTATGAATGAAATAACATATGAAAGGAAAGAGAGAAGACGGGCAGAATGTCAGACGGGCCTGCGCGCCCAATTCTTAACCCTTTGAAAATACAGTTTGCTCGTTCGTTCGTTCATTCAAGTGATAGACACACCGTCATTTCACCACACTAACACTTCACGCTCAAACATCTGCATCCACTATGGTACTGGCTTTAGCTTTTACAGATGAGGCACAGATTCCACTAGCAAGAATTGTACAGTACATTTTTATATCGATTTTGTAGCATGCAAGTGTTTAACTATTACATGGTTCTAGTCTGCCTGATATGTTTACTTACACTTATTCAAATATGTAAGTTAAAGATTGTTACAGCCATAATATCCTGACACTTTAGATGGCTCGAAAAGGGTTAGGAACAATTCACTGTCAAATACCAGGCCCTACAACAGGCTGTAGACGAAGTGAGTACGGAAGTCTGCTGGTAGCAGACTAAAACATTTATAGCGATTCCTGTTAGGAAGTAATTGGCAGGAGAGAAAGAAGCCATAAAGCGTAAGGAAGTAATTGGCAGGAGAGAAAGAAGCCATAAAGCGTAGATAACTCCTTAAAAATATAGATGAAATGAGAAGTAAGAAAGCATTTTTACACAATAGCAAAACATAGCTTCAAAAGTCAAAGTCCGGGGAAAATATGTAGAAGCTAGTAATGAAGAAGTTAAGACGCTAATAAAATCAGTTACACGACAATATATAGACGATCTAGCAAGAGATGCGGAGAACGCAGCGTTACAGGGAAACCTCAGAGACCCTTACAGCACCACAAGAAAGATAGCTGAAAAGTATAATCAGCCAGTCGACAGATAAAAACAGAAATGGGAAAGTTCTAACTAACATTAAGGATAAACTAACCAAAAAGAATCGAATACTTTGAGGAAATCTTATGTCACAATCCCCTGAAACAGGCAGACATTGGCTGTTGTCCAAGGTCCCTCTATTTTGCAGATATCGCTGAGTATTGCAGGGTGGATCCGCCACAGTTATCACAACACAGATCATTACTTTGATCCACAACTATTAGGCACTTGAGAACACCGGTTTGCACACACATGAGTTTTATTAACTATGAATGAACATAATGCCCAACACTAATTCGGAACGTTTCTAACAGATATACACATATAGCCTTGCTCACTCCTGCAGAGTACAACACTGCCTTCCACCGGCCTCTATCACATAACTTGTCGCACCGGACTCTTCCCGTGTCCGAACTCAATTCCACGGAGTCTATCGTTCGGGCCAAGTTTTTCTCTAACTTGCCCATACTGAATGCCTCGCTAAGTTTCCCTCACTTAGCAAAAATCTCAACAACCCTCCACTTGCCCAAACAATTCTCTTTATTCGGCCTCTACGGGACCACCCATTAAAATATATTTCACCTTTGAACCCAATTCCCCGTTCTCGTGAAATTCCCTTTCTAGGTTTTCCCTTTGTTTTATCCCCTCTCTAGCATGTTCCTCTTCGTCCACGGGTGACCCAAACTGACATGTACGTGCTATAACAATCCACTGTGTTGAACTCTTCCATTGTCTTGGGACTTCTTCTTCGTTCATCCGGAGTTTTTTTCCGGATGTGATTGCGTTGTGCCTGTTTACAACAGAGCTGCGTTCTTGCGCCGTTAGGCCAACACATCCGACTTCTGCGGGCATTTGTTGACCGGGTTAACCTTCCCGGGGTAAGTCAAAGGCAACAAGAGAAGGCCAGAGGGCGGGTCAGCCGTTTAAGAACTGACCTCGTTAGACCTCGCGGCCTCACAGAGGAGCTCCCGCATAAGTTCCCGAGAGCTGGGACTTAAAATCAATCACTCTGGCCCAACATCCGCCTTCCTCTTATCTAACACCTGTTAACCTTGCATTGTTATATTCAGATTCTTAACCCCTACTTCCGCCCTACCTTGACGTTAACACGCACGTTACATCCTAAATAGACCAGTTTTAGAAAACCCTCCAGATATCTAGTCTGCAGAATAGGAGCTGGAGTTTAGCTGCGAGAAAGCACCCAAGTAAAAGATTCACAAAGTCATTAAACTACTGAAGGATGTGAAAGCTGCTGGTTCACATTTTATGGTAATGTGCGAATGTTACATCTCCTTTTGGCACGGTTTCAAAAGTGTTAATGATATTTGCTGTTTGCAAACCATCTGACTCGTTGTCTTTTAATAAGGATCATTACTAACATTTCGCCACCTCCTTTCCTAATATCATCATTTTATGATCTTATAGCATCTTGTCACATTGAGCATTCTCCCCGCGTATTTCATCATAATTATTGGTAATAATTCTTCTGTCATCGGTTGCTCTCTTTCTCTTTCCTGGCGCTGAAAGCATATTGTTAGTAGACATATTGTGCTGTGGTTTAGGGGATAGTGAGAAGCTATGTTTTATTAATTCCCCAACAATTTGAATCAAAGGTTCAAAATCAGCAGCGGGTGATTTGGAACGTTGATTTTGATGTCGGCCGTTCAGTAAGCAATATCAAACTGCTGAACTAAATATCAATTGGGGAACCCTTTGAGGCCACTAAGACAGTTCATAAGTAAATACACACGTATTATTTGGCGCTTATAGAAATAAGGAAACGAATTTTAGACTAGATGACGCACTCAACAACATAAAAATTGAAAGCTACAGATACCGACTGGGATTCGAACCTGTCACTTCCAAATGACGACAGTGCCTCTCTGAAGGAACAAGTGTACGCGAGGCCTTCTTTTATGGGTGTTTAGTTAGTCATGCGTCGAAGTACATTTGTTCCTGTATCGAGGTGCAGTCGTCATTTGGAGTTGACATGTTAGAATCCCGGTCGGTAACTATAGCTTTCAATTGTTATGTTGTCTAATGCGCCCCCTTCTCTCTAATTCTGATCTCTACTTGTATGAAGGCCAGATAATACACGTGTGTTGAACTAAACTTAGCTTTGTAAATTACAAGCAACAAATAAATGCTGGGGATTATTGCAACATCCAGCAAACGACGTGCAGCTAACTTTAACTAATGCTTTTTAGCCAGCGCGTTGGTGTAATGACTATCGCGTTACATTAACAATGACATGAGCGAGGTCGAACGAGGGTTCATTGCCTTCATTGAGTGTTCGCTAACAGTGAGATAGACAGACCACCTATCTTTCAGGTCTAGAAAATGTGTTCGTCCTAGCAAATTACGTACTCACAGCAGGCTCCTGCTACTGGACTTGACTCTTTTGTTTCACACAGACACATGTTTCATATATGGACATGTGTTTATTGTATCGACCCGTGTCTGTAATATTGGCGACATCTGGTCAATGCCTTGTTTACCTTGTTACGTCCATGTTTATTTCGGCATTGATTTTCACATCAAATAAAACTACACTTTACAAGTGGCTGATTGATGTGTCATGCCTTAACCGCTGATTTACAGTGCAGGCGTTCTCTTATGTTTTCAACGTTAATGTTCATCCTGTAAACTAAGCTGGATTTGTTTTGGGTAAATCAAATGTGAGTTTAAACATGTATAAAGTGCCCCTTTCCACACCGTGCGGTGATTTTGATATATGGTGCTAGTGCCTAGCTGAGTTATATGGTTAGTATTACTCCAGCCGCCTTTACTTCCCAGGAAATTAACCAGCACCCGTTTTAGGCTTGATCAAACTAGGAGCTCTGTTCAAAGAAATCCCCGCCTTGATCGCGATTAGAAGAAGTGACTACAGAGCAGATAGGAATGCGTGCTAATCTCTGATCTACCGCAGTCTTCCCTTTTGTGAGTAGGTTTCCTATTTTGATATTTAGGCTGGGCAGTGGTCTAGTCAGCGTATTGCACAACTGCACATCATGAGCGGGAACATGTTCACCATTGCCTTTCGGTATATTTATTTATATCTCGGGCAGCTTCTTCAGCTTGACATGTTCCAGGTGTGTTAGTGTTGCATTTTCTCTGGAGTAAACTAAGCAGGCCGAGAGAGAGAGAGAGAGAGAGAGAGAGAGAGAGAGAGAGAGAGAGAGAGAGAGAGAGAGAGAGAGAGAGAGAGAGATCATGCTGCATGGGCAACACA